>VZRS01011589.1:556459-605591 GCA_013398055.1 Ifrita kowaldi | reverse complement strand
CGCGATTGGCTGCGGGGCGGCGGCAGGTGGCTTCCCATTGGGCGCACCGCCCCTCGCGGCGTGCGGCTCCGCCCCCAGTGGCGCGAGCTGGGCGTGAGGGCGGAATGGGGGTGCCGGAGGGGCTCGGTTAGACCGTGCGGGTGGCGGAGCTCTGCAACGCACGGAGCCGGGAGGTCATGGAGGCTCCCTGTCTGGAAACTTTCCAAACACAGCTGGACGCGTCCCTGTGTCACCTGCTCTGGGTGACCCTGCCTTGGCAGGGGAGCTGGACTAGATGATCTCCAGACGTCCCTTCCAACCCCAGCTATCCTGTGATTCTGTGATAATTACTTCAGTAATTTTGATTGGAACGGTTTTAGATCCCATCTCGCACCAGCACTTTCTATTTCATACCTGAGCAGAGGTTACTTACGTAGAAGGGAAGATAAACTCTCACCTTGCTAATACTATCTCTGGAAAATATGGGCCATACAAACAAATTCTTTTATCTTTGCTCAGTGCACTAGAGATAGTGAAAATGGATGTTTATCTCCCCTGCTTTCCAAAGACTTGCAGCCTCAGTTTTTACAGTCCAGAGCGGGGCTGAGAGTGCAGCCTGGGGCACAGCTACGCTCTGCAAGAAGCCCTGGACGCCATGGCTGCTTTGTTTCCTTCTGTTTCCCTCTTCCTTGCAGGATCTCAGGTTCAAACCCAAAAAACAAAACCAAAACCAAAAAAACCCCACCAACAAAAAACCCAGACCAAACCAAAATAAAAAAAAAAACCCACCAAAAAAAACCCCACAAAAAACTGCAACACATGCACACCAAACCCAAGCCCCTCAAAAACTGTACAAAAAAGCTCCAACAAAAAACCTCTCTTCACCCTTCTCCCCCTGCATTGCTTGCTTAAGAGAGCAGCAGGTTTGAGGAAAAGCATTGGGTAATCTCTCCTTTTTCTATATATATATTCAGCATATGATCTGACACTCCACAACAACGCCCCGCTTTGCTGTGTGAGTGGAAGAATTTTAATCCCCTTGGTAGATTGCATTTTAAAAGCCAAAATGTAGCCCAGCATATTTCTGTGGACTACTTAGACTCCTATTTAAAAGCAGCAATGAGAATGTAAATGAGGTCTCAAGGAGTCATTTATTCCAGTTGATTCGACCTGCACTGACACAAGGAAGGTCTGTGGAAATCAGTTCTGTGTGTTCAAACAAAATTCTCATCTGGTGGGATTCCACATATCCTAGATGGCCAGGCTCAGTCATTAATATTACAGCTACAGTTTAGAACTAATTTTTAGCCTTACATAATAAGGCTAAAAATGTAGTCTTATTCTCCTTTACTGAAAATTTGTAAATTTATTTTCTTAACTCCATGTAGGGAGCAAAAAAATAATCTGTCTGCATTGGGAGGCATTGTTCCTTAGTCTTTCTTCCTGGAGTAAACAAATTCTTTTAGCCTTTTTTCATAGGCTATGCCTATTACATTTTTTAACCTTTTTCCTACTCCATTTGTGTTTACAGCTTTCTTAAGGCATGGCCAAGAGTCACCATGTCTCAGTCAAAGCCTTACCAGCAGTGCAATTCTTCAATTCTTCTCCAATTTTGAGAGTGTCTCACTGTTTGTTTGTTTTTTTTAAGTAGTTAATGGAAAAATCATTAACCTGAAACATGTCCAGAAGAAAGCAGTCCCACATGACAGGCTCTACCAGTTACACAACAAAACCAGCTAGCAAGGATTTGGAGTTTGCTTTTGTTCTGTATGTATTTATAGTGCTTTTATTTGCATATGGTTTTTAGGCTTTTTGTAAGGATAGAAAAAACCATACAAAAGATCCCCTTAATGTATCCGTAGCTTTTCTTTTGCCGCTTTTAGCCTGTTCAACAGAAAAATTAGGTTGGATTTGATATGAGTTGCTCTTGACAAGTCCATGTAAGGTGTACTTTTAAGCATTTTGTTCCCTCAGTGAACATTAACTGGTAGTTTAGTAAATTATTGTAGCAGGTTTTTCTTCATGGTGTTATTTGGTTTGGTTTGGTTTGGTTTGGTTTGGTTTGGTTTGGTTTGGTTTTTTTAATGTCAGAATCAGGCCATTTGACTTATAATTTGCTGAGGTTTTGTGAACCCCTTCCCTTCAGACATGTGCTCTTCTCCAGTGCAGGATTGCTCTGTCCTTCCGTGACCTGGAGGAAAATCACTGATCATCTCAAACTGATCATGTCAGATTGCTTCTGTGAGGGCCTGGTGGACTTCAGAGCAAGTTTCATTAGGTTTTGCCACACATTTTTTTTCTAAAGTATATTCCACCTGTTTTTTTTCCTTGTCTGAACTGTGTTTCTTTTTTTTTTTTTTTCATGCTAAATTCATACCTATTTTGGGTTATTATTACCACACTTCTGCTTTTATCTGTCATGGAATCTTTCTGCATTATTGAATGACTGCAACTTCCTTTGTCTTATTGTAATTTCTAATGCTTTTATCAAACTCCTTTAATTGTCTTTTGTGTCCCATGATAGTTGAAACTGATTTCATAGCTCAACCTTTCTGATTCTGTTATCTGCAAGCTGACACCATTTATTTATTTCCGTCTACTCATATGTCCTTTTGGCTATTTACTTGTTCCCTTATGATTTTTAGGTCATTGTGTGCTTGTGAATAAGACAAGGCATGTGTGTCAAAGGGTGGCCCCCGTGTTTCTTCTTATCAGAACAAGTAACTGTAGCTGGTTTGGTTTTCAAACAGACAGGTCCCCTGCAATCTTTTATCCCTTAGATTATCTTCACAAATACCTTGCCTTGCCACTTCCTGGAATTTCTTCCTGACATTTTCATTGCTTTCTTTTGTTTCTTGTTAGCCTTGTACTTCTGACCTTTGCAAGGAGATACTTCGGAAGTTTATTAGGCTGTCCAGTTATTCTTATTTTTCCTCAGCCTTTGGCCAGGTCATTACATTTTTAACTCGCTTACTGACTTTTGTTATGTTTGGTCATTTAGCTACAGCTTTTCCTTACTGGATTTGAAAGCTGGTGTGCCTGAATTCCCTTCCAGGTTGTTAGCTGATGGACTCTATGGTTGTCCAGCCGTTACTCTACATAGGATACTCTAGTAACGTAGATAGCAGTTCTGCAGCTCATGAGGGTAACCTTGCTGCCAGCACACGTCTGTGCTCTCCTGAACTGCTGCCTGTGGCTGGGGGGACAGAGGAGAGCATTCCTGGCTCCTCCATTGTTGGCTCCACAAGTCTTCAGTGCTAGTACACCCAGGGCTGGTGTTTTTGCCCACAAGGACACATACATAAGGTAGCCAGGGCTGGTTGAGCTTTAATAATATTTGGTAGTATCTTAAATTTTGCCCTCTGAGGAAGTGAGCTGTTGGATGATTGGTCTATTTAGCAAATGAATACTGTGCCTCCCTCAGAAGAGAGTCTCCATACCCCATTTCCCATTTCTGGGTGTGGGGGTGACAGGGGCAATCCTCCTAGCTGCATGGCTCTTCCTGTTCTCCTCATCCTAGAACTGCATCTCAGGAATTAGTACTTCTTGACCTCAGTGGATGCAGATCCAGCTGCTGAGTAAAGCAGCCTGCAATATTTCTCCTTTTCAGGCATCTCTTGTCTTGCTCTTGACATGCCTTTGCAGGCACATGCATGGTGGCATGTGGGAAAGAGGAGTGTTCTACTTGCCTGGCGATAATGGACATTGCAGAGCAATCTACTAATGCTATGCAGTAGTTAAGCTTGACAATAAAATCAGCCCTAAAGGATGTACCTGGTACAATCCTTTACAAATATCTTTGGGACAAAACAGTGGTGCCCTGTGAAAAGAATTGCAAAAAGCCATTATTTGGAATGTTGCTTGACAGACAAGGGAACAACGATTAAACAAGTTGTTCAAGAAACTGTGACTTCAGGACTGAAGGAGTTAATATTTCCCTGCTATGGTAGCTCCAAAGTTGCAGAAAAACATGAAGAAAAGATACATTGCATGGACAGTCTTCCTAGACCTTGTAATGAAATACCTGTTCATTAAAGTGGACAGAAATCACATGGTAGGTAGGCAAGATTGACCAGAGCCACCGACTATGACATTTAATCAGCTGCAATCTCAAACTGAGCCAAGCCGGAGCACAGCTTCATGTGACACTTGCATTTCTCTTTGCATCTTTGATTGCAGATACATTATCCCTACAAGCTGGCATGAGTAGATTGAACACCTGAGAATGCCAAGAAGGGAGTCTGTGTTATAGAAATAATGAATAATATCTGTAAAATACATGCTCAGTGCTGACATGTTTGTGAAGGCATCCTAGCAGAAATATGACTTTTGCATTAGTCTAAAGAAAACTGAAATAAATGCTTAACAACTAAATAACTCAAGAAGAAGCCATACCTCATTTTAAAAAAACACTTTTTGAAATTCAGAAATACTTAGTGCTGAAAAATACAGCTACAGCTTCTAGAGGTAACAGTTCTCACTGTGACACTGTGACAGTGGAGCACACTATTGCACAAAATCAGCATGTATCATTTCAGAGATCCGTAGTTTCTGTGTAAAACCTGATCAAGTAGGATAAATTAGTACATTATGGAGCTAGAGGCATTTCATCATCTGCAGTTCCAGTTGGATCTGGAGTAGGACCAAACAGCAAAATAAACCATGTATTTCCAGCTGAGGCCCTGCAAATAGGACAATGGTGTAATTACAAAACTACTAGAAAAAGACCCTGCTCTATGAATGGCCAAAAGAACGCTATGATGTAGGCATTGCAATGGACAGAGTCAAGAAGTAAAAAGTAGAAAAGATGCAGAACGGATCTGGAAAAAAATTTGATTGCCAAGACATAAATATTGGCAAATTAGCTGCTATTGTGGTTAACAATGATTGTAGGCAAGCCAAGCAACAGCTGGGCAGCAGGAACTGAAGCAAGGGTGCTACCTGTAACAACGAAAAATGAAAGTATAAAGTCAGCATAGAAGACACGCATTTCAGGCAGTTGCTATTATCACTGCTTTCCCCTGCCTTACATGCAAAAAAGCCTGTCTGTCATGGTTAGATTACAGTTGGGTGGGGCTGAACACTTGAAGCTTTTATTAGCATAGCTATTCCTGTTATTATAAACTCTGTAGGTAGAAACCACACAAGCTCTAGGCTCTGGTCTATATCACGTGTGCATAGAAAACAGCTCGTCCTGTGCTGTGAAAAGCTGTCATGACCAAAATTGTACAGACAAGGGGAAGCAGAGTACAGCAGTCTGGCAGAGAGGCAGCTGGGTTTGTAGTGAAGCTGTTCTTTTTCTTGGTGCCTGAAAAGCAGCCTGGAGGGCTGGAGGCTGCTGCTCAAGGGTGGGGCAGCTCCCCACTGCTGAGCTGACTGCCAGCATCAAACCTTGTGTGAGGGGTGGGAAAAACCGCAAACCAACCCCAAACAAACAACAAAAAATCCCAACAGTATCTTCCCCTGCTTAAACTTACAGTACAACTATTCCTAAGGGCAAGTTTTCTTCTGGGAATTTTTTTCCTAGAAGTCAACCACCTGTAGATGAAGGAGGCACCCTGCCTGAGTCCAGCAGAACTTTCAGGCAGCTGGAGGATGGGGCCTTTATGTGATGACACTGCTTTGAGTCCTCAATTAGTCACACATGGTAAATAAGACAGACAAAATTTCTTAAGCCAGCTTCCTGCTGAAATATGTGTAGCAGTGATGGCTATATTGACCTGTGTTTTACTGTCATGAAGATTGACACTAAGTGTTTTAAAGTCATTTTCTGGGCTGAAGTTCATCTTGCAATTTACCCATATATAATATTGCTTCAAATTGTATAATTATATATTATATTTTCAAACAGAAAGCTAAATTGCTAGGGTTATTTAGAAGAAACTAGGTTTTAAACATGGGGAAAAATCTAATTAATGGGTTTATTCACAAGTTATTTATACTTGCAATTGGTAATGTGGATACAGGTACTGGGCTACATATTCAATGAATGTACCTCTAAAACTGTCTTTGTTTTTCAACTTATAAATTTCTCTTTCCTTAAATAAAGAAGTTGCTACAATAAATTGTCATTTTTAATAGTCATGTGGATACTTCTCTGTGAGAAGAAGCACCAAACTGCTGTTTGTAGTACCACACCACTGCATTACCGGTATCCCTGAAGCAATTGTGAAGGATTATGTTGTGTTTGGGAAGGAAGGGATGAGGGCTGCTTGTTCAGTCAGGTGCACTCTGTACTTTATACTGCTAAATCAGGTCAGCTGGGGTAAGAGAGCCTTTTTGTGTAAAACTGCCTTGAAAATTCACGTCCTTCACTCAGCTGGGAAAACTTCTGTTAGAGTTAAATGACATATAATCATTTCATTTCTGTAATTATCATGTCCAGAGGAGCAGAACGGGAGGTCTGATGATACTTGCTCTGCAGGCTGTATCTCCTAGCAGGTGTCAAATCGGGCTGCAAAGTAGAGTTGGTTTCCTTATCCTGGAAAACCTGCCTTGGGGATAAATCCAACAGCATTCAAAAAAAACAAAACAAACAAAAAAACCCAAACAATGTAGAAATACTCTTCTGTTCTATTTTTAAAAACTACTTCCAGTTTCTGAGGAAGGACTATCAATGATGTGAGCTTCTCAAGTAAGTTGTGAGGAGATTTGCTTTCTCCAGTATTGCCTAGCAAAGTGTGTACTGGAACACTTGTGCTTCATGAAAAACCTTAGACACTGATTTTCTCCCAAGTTTTGAATGTCCTTTTTAAAGTGCTTTAACCAATACAAACATCCCACTAATTATAAGGAAAAGGGTAAAGTCAGGGTTCTGACTGATGGCAGAAAGTGAGGTGTCAAAGTTGAGAGACACTGGTAAATAATGACAGTCATTTTAGTTATGTAATCTTTTCCTCAGTACTCATGGGTCTTTATTGAGCTGTATATAGTATAAATGTAGTAGAACATGATAAAAATACAGGTTTCTGGCATGGTTTGCTACTAATAAGTTCACTTACCATATGCTCTTTCCTGGTACCTTCGCTCTCCTCAGCCTAAACAACCTAAGGGAGGCTGGAGGATGGCCAGGAGCAGGGGATCGTTCTTGATAGAAAAGTACAGTTCTGTGCTTTTCTCCTCTTTCAACCCTTCCCCAGTTAAAGAACAACCACCTAAACTACTGCCACTGGAAACTTTGAACATAAATATTGGTAGACTTATTCTAGGGAAAAAAGAAAAAAAAGGAGATTATCACATTTGAGACAGAAATGCATGATTACACCAGGGCTCACTTCAGTGTAATTGCAGTATCCTAGTTAGTGTTAAACTTAGGGTTTTCTCTTGATGGACTGAGTTTTCTCTCACCCACTGGAGAAATGTGAGACCAAGATGGTATCTAAGATGTCCCTGACTTACCAGAGGAAGCCAAAGGTCTTTGAATTGGTGATGTGTATCCAGATAGGGACCCTGAAATCACCTTTGGCCTATTTCTTTAACTAAAAGAAAAGGGGGAAATTTCAGTAGACTACAGTGTATAAACAAACCACAGGCATACACGATGAGTAACTTGAAGGTAAACATGCCAAAGTCCTTTCCAAAGGTACTGGGGTCAAAGTGAAATAAACAGTAGGTCATAGTGGACTTCTACAGTCACTCAGGACTTGACACAGAGACATTTAGGTTTTCATGAGGCCTAACAGACAAAAAAAAAAAGATTAAATATTGAAGCGTGTATACTTTTGGAAGAATGGATGCATTTTATTCATGTATCCAAATGTGCATGTGCCAGATTTAGTTGGGTGGTTACAGACAACCTCCAAACTATGTACAGAGGATCTTTTCTTATTAGAAAGATTTGAAATATTTTGTCCCACAGAGGTCTGAGTTAAGGTTTATATGGGTATTGATCTTTCCAATAAACATTAATATTAGCTAGTGATGCTACAGCTTCAGTTCACAAGGACTATCTTGTCTTTTACAAGAGATATCTTGTTTTTCACACCAAGGGCCTTATAAATTAAATATTATATCCAAAAGCTACTGATCTTTGGCACCTGGGCTGGACAGTAGTGTCTGCCCTGCACACAGAGGGAGTGTTAACCCTTGCAGAGTGGAAGCCAAACCTTTCACACATAGCAGGAAGCTCAAGAAAACCAAACCAAGAAGATATGTGGAGTAGATCAATGCCCTTACTGTGACCACCCCGCTCTGTGACTTAAGTGCTGCTTTCTTACTCAGAAAGCCCCTCTTGAAGGCTGTGCAGAAATACATTTTTATAACATGCTGAAAGCAGTTCCTTCTCTTCTCTGAAAGCTCAGGAGGAGGCAGTGGGAGCATCTCTGTGTCGCGTGGAAGGGAACCCTGTGATCCCAGTGCTTGCTAAAGGTGCTGCAGATCAGAGCAGGGAACCCCATCAGCTCCTTCCTTAGGCTGATGTTGGTCAAACCCACACAGCCACCTCCTGGGAGCATGATGCAAGCTTCCAGCAGTGTAGGCTTATTTAATGCTCTTTGGACTAAAAGAGGGACTGTCACTTTGCAGGAGGGTGCCCTGATGGGGGTTGCTATGCAGCACTTCCATACTGAGTGGCTGCTCTGCGCAAATTTCTGCCACATCATTCCTCAAGGAGGCTGCTACACCAGTGTTTGTCAGAGATGGAAAAGGCCTCAATAGATGTAATCCTTAGTGTTCAGGTTTACCTAAAATAGTTCTTCTGGGAATTGCTAATATTCACCATCTTGAAGCTGAGGACAGGAATGGGGTAGTGTTTTCCCTTGAGAAGCACCTTCTTTAACAGCTGCTATGCATTATTAGGAACAACATTTATACTTGTTATTTGATAACTTATTTCCCTTCTTCCTCCCTTCCTTCATTTTTTTAGGTTTTTTTTTCTTAACATCCAGGTTGCTGTGATTAGAATTTTGCAGCCTCTATCTCTCTCTCTCAGTGTACATCTCATAGATGTTCAGAAGCTGCATAAAGCCAGTCAGTTCACGAGTTGCTACTCAACTCTAGGCCTTGGTAATGTAAAAATTCAAGATTTTGTGGTCTAATTTTCACTTTCTTTTAAAAGCTTGATTATAATTGGAGATCTTATTTGAGATTAAAGCCTTATTTATCTCTCTGTTCTCAAAGGTTTCACTGGTGTTTGACATCTATTTCTTTAAGGCCCTCCTGTGGTTCATAGGATTAGCACACTATTAATGCTATAGTAATTTATTTGGATTTGAAGGCAGTGAGTTTTTTACTATGTTTGGGGAACACCATTTGCCTGGTCTTGTTACAGGTTTTACTGATATTGCACCAACTGTGTGGAACAGGTTGTTCTAAACTAACATTTATAGGTAGTCATAAACATCACAAAATTTCAGAGTGATATTGTATATTGTCAAAAGACAGCAAATATTCTCCACATGTACCATAGTAAAGATACAGATTTAAACAGAGAAAGTTGATTGTTCCAGTTGTTTGTGGCTTAAAAATCTTTGAATTAATCTTTGGAGTTCATCCATCAGTCCTGATCTGCTCATTCAGTGCCAACTGCTCATGGTAGGGTGATATGAATGCATGTCATATTTGAGGCCTAAAGAAACCATCAGTGCATTTAAAAGTGGTTTCCAGATTACTGCAGGCTGTTGAAGTCATCCACTTGCTTCTGCACTAACCTTTTGTCTGCTAAGGGAGACTACTAAAAGTGATACAAAGGGAATCACAAAACCCTTTTCTCTTTTGATGTTTTATTCCAATGAATGACAGCCTCACTTTTGAAACTACAGTTACGTTATTTCCATTCTGCAGCTGCGTGAATTTTGCACCCAGAAATTTGCCTGGTTTTGTGCTCTAGTCTGTCTCTCTGTGCTTCTAGAACGTGATTTTTCTGCCTGTGAAGATTCTTGCAGAAAATAATCAAGTCACTTCTCAGCCATCTCTAAGCTAAATTTGAACAGATCAGGGTCTTTAATAATCTCCATGGCAGGCATTTTGGTTTTTTTTCCCTGCATGTGAACTCTGGACCATTTAAATATATTAGAGTTATATTAGTTAGTGCTATTTTAAAAATGACACTTGTGGCCTGAATGGTGGGCTTTGCATGACATTTTCTTACCTTTAACATATATTGCCTAATCTCTTCTTCCACTTTCCTTTAGAAGCCAGGGATGAAGCTTCCAGTTACAATGGTGAGGTTTATCTTTGTACTTCTTACAGATTGATTTTTAAGAGAATCAAGTGCTTGTTGATGATATGACTGAGAAGACTGGCATTTAAGCATAGGATATGGCAAATTACAATGGCATTCTACTTAATGAAACATAATCTGGAAGAAAGCTTTTGTGACTAAGGCAGGCACTAAACCTGTTTTAGGCTAAGGTTTTAGGTGTTGACTGCATTGCAGTGAGGGTATTTTTGACTTGGATGGCTATTAAACAGTAGAAAAAATACACCAAGTTTAAAGGTCATTGAACAATGATTTTTGCAAGTGTTGGTGGACATAATAATATACAACACACCCTGGTTCAAAGACAAACACTGTATTTTTCCTAACAGACCATATGATGGTAGAAGAACATGAAGTCACTTGGGAAACTTCTTGGAACTGGGAATTGGGCAAGTTGTGTGCATGTTGGATATCTGACATGAGCTTCTCATAAAGCTGCTGTCATTCCTGGGCTTGGGAGAGTAATAACAATTTGCATCTGAACTGCAGAATAAATAATCCTCACCTCTGCTTAACTGAACAAGCACTTCTTTTGGCTGGGCCAAAGGCATGCCTACATCTCAGCTGTGTATTCCACTTTATTCCCACCCATCAACACATCAAGGAGCATGTTGTTCATTCCTGGACAAAATCTGTACCTGCGTGTATTAGTCCAGAGATCCAAAGACTGCAGCCCTGTAAGTGTTGTGCAGTGCTACTCAGCAGTGTAACTGATGGCAGCAGACTGGTGATTGAAGTGAGACCAGACAGCAAAAGTCAGCACTGCCGAGAGTTTCTAAAAGCTGACGGGTCACTCTGCTCTGAAGTGAAGGGCAGGTGGTTTCTCTTCTCTGTGTGTAAGCCCCATTGTAACAGCTGATGTTCCCAAAGGGTAAGTTGTTTTAGTACCAACAGGTGAAATAAAGAAATGGATGAGTAAAGCGAGTAACTGATTACAACAGAATTTACAATAAAGACAAGAGCCCAGGCAATAACATGAAAATTAGAAAGTCTGGGTAAATGCACTGGAAATCACTGAGTCTTCCTTTACATGCCTTAGCAAGGAGACTATCATTAAAATCAAAGCTGCGGAATTTTGCATTAGGGGAAGTGTTACGCTTTACAGCTGCAGCTGTTTTTACCTGTGACCACAGACCCTGAAGGACAGGAAGAGTCAATTAGGCAGGAGTGTGCCAAGCCAAAACAATGCACAGGCTTACCACAGATGGTGAGTCACCAGCCTCTTAATAAACTAATTTCCTCGAGGAAAAAAAATGGAATTGATCTCAGGCCAGCTTTGGTTGTTTACAAAATAACCAAAGAGCTCCTGTCCATCTAGATGAATTGACAGATAATCGTTTCTTCCATCTTGTCTCCAGACAGTTGGAGTATGGCATCTTTAACAGCCAATTCACTGAATTATCTGTGAGTAACCTGAACAGCTGGACATAGCCTAAAATCCTTGTCTTCAGCTCTTCTTCACAGCTTTTAGTGCAAAATCTTTGTTTCTTGTGATCTTCAGACGTTAGCTGTTATTGTTACTGCCTCTTGTTTGCCTTGCTGTAGTGCCCAAGGTGCTCAAGCCAGCAGTTGTGCTGCCCTTGAACACGATGCTATTCAGGCATATAACAGGACTATCTGAGCCTCAGGACAATTCTCATGGTACACTGTTGTGGGACATGGAAAGGGAGTGAAGTTAACTGGGATGGGATGAAGGAAGGGAAAGATGCAAGAAAGAAATGAATATTGACTAAAGAGCAAAATTACAAGTTGGAGGGGAGTTGTTGGCTACTGTTTGGAGGGTTTTTTTAAATTTTAAACAAATGTGTACCTCTCCATTCGGGGGAGAAAAAAACATGGTTGCTTTCTCATTAAGTGTAGAGGTTTAAGGTGGTTGCCAGTGCAGATTTCCTAAAATGACTGTGTCTTGATCAGGCACTTGAGTATGTTGTGGAAAGCCTTTCTCTCAGATATCTCATTTATTCATTTTCTAGCACTGGAGGCAAAGACTTGCATTGGCCTGCCCAGGGCCTGGCATGACCCATGGCTTCCTAACCAGGTCCTCTGAAAAGTTAATATATGTTCAACAGTGGCTGAACTTGGCTCATTCCTGATCATGGTCATATTACAAGAGGACTCAAAAGAGGGAATGGAAGAGAAAGCCTGGATTGGTTGTTTTTTGGATTTTTTTCTCTTCAGTTTTCCTGTTTGGATATTCTTGTATATGATTATGGTTCTCCAGAGAAGCCTCCTTTTTTAACCACTGGGCCGATAAAGACAGGTATACTGGGCTCCTTGGCCTGCCCACCAGAAGAGGCTATAAAAACCACAAGATGGACGTGTGGGGCAGAAACTTGGTAAGAGAAAGGTGGAATAGCTCATGGTAGGTGCTGGGGTGCAGAGGAAGAGGATGGGGAGGGACATGCATGTTCCAGTGATTAAGGATTATGAGGACTAAAGGAGCAGGAAGTTTCTTTCATGAACAGAGAAAAGAAAGGACAGAAGTGGGAGTAGGACAGGAGCAGCTGGCAGGAGAAAAGAGAGACTGCCTACGGTCAGAGCAGAAATCCTATGAATAACATTCTTGAAGTCCAAGTTTGCTCGGTTATGCTTGCTTGGACCTAAATCACATGCTGTTTCTCCATATCTGGTGCCACATGCCGTTCCTGCAGGGAACCTGAGCCAGATTCACCACCTTTGTGATACTGCCAGGTCTGATGACATTCAGACATGAACACCAGTGTAACTGTGTGCAGGCTCAGATGTGGTAATGCCAGGGAAGCAGAACAAATCCCTCAGAGTAGGAGGGGTAGATTTTGCTTTTGTGGTCACTAGTAAGTCCAGCAGGCAGAAATGGCTATGCAGGCTGCTTGCCAGAGATTAGCAGTTTCCAGAGGAATGGTACCTTGGAAGATCTCAAGGGGGCAAGGGAAATTCATGCTAAGGCAGCTTGTGTGAAAGTACTCATTTGTCTGGCACTGAAATCCTAAATTTGTCTAGTGGGTGAACTGACTGATGGGCGTTAAAGGCTTACTTGTTGCTTCCCAAAGCAGAGGTTTGAATAGTCAGGCTGCACAGAGATAACAGTTCCAGGTATAATTTGAATAGGTAACTGTGTGCTTTTAATGTGACCAACACATGGCATTCAAACATGGCTAGTGCTTGGGGACTGGAAATGAATTATGCAAAAACAAGCAGGATCCTTTTTGTTTTTCTTTTCTTTTTATTTCTTTATAAAGAAAGGAAAGGATGGGCATGCCAAACCAAAATGGCAGAATGCAGACAAAGGTGAGCACTGAGGCTTCTCCTTGGGGGCCATCCACAGTGAACTCTTGCCTTGGTAGGGTACAGCTCCCCATCCCTCCTTCCAGGAGGAACCCAGCATGCAGCCAGCCCTTCAGCACAATCACAGCTCTTTGAAGTTAGTTTGCACAGTTTCACAACACCATCAGCCCACATCATGGTGGGGCAGCAGCAGCTGAGGCCAGCAACATTAGCAGCAGCAACATGGGATACAGTGCACAGAAAAAAGGGAGCAAAGAGCTTGTTTGCAAACAATTGTAGGTAACAATATAGAAAGTCCAAAGATCATCATTCTGCTATAAAAATATTACACTTCATAAAACCATGTACTATAAAAAAAATCTATTCAGAAACGCTGGTAAACATAACAAATATCTGTACACTGGCTGCCCTTTTCATACAGGAAACATAAAAAGCGTGAGCCTCAGAAATCATCATTTTGTAAACATGAATATGGAGCCTGTAAACAAAGTGCTAGATCATGGTTCATATTTTGTCAAATTAATTTAATACTACCCAAGTAAATCCCTTACACACATCATCACCTAATGGCCAGACTCCACTACTGCGACAGGAAAGAGGACTTGATTCCAGGCTCTCCCACTAGAGTCACTGAAGGTGCATATGCATTAAGGAATTAACACAGGAGCGAAGGCAGCAAGATTTGGCTCTGAATAGCAAATCAGAAACAATCTTTTAGCTACTAGTTTTCATTTTCTGCACTTCAAATGCGTATTTCCAGTCTCTCCTTTCAAAATTTACCTTTATCAAAGAGGGCATGCATTTTCCTCATTCTCCTTTCAGGCTACAGCATCTCTGCAAAGTATGTCCATAACATCCATTTAGGAGACATAATGGAGCACAAGTTGACTTTGTAACTATGTATACCAAAGCAAGAAGTGTTGAACAATTCAACACTGAACATCATGGTTAACACAATAGAGGATGACAAAAAGGGCCAAATTCTTAATTTTAGACTCTAAACTTTGGGGTGCAAAATATTGTCACGTGCAAGCCTTGTGATGACATGCACGATCAGATGCTGGCTGACATACATGTGTTGTCACCTAGTTGCACCTGGAAATGCAAGGTCTAGGTTCACAAAAATCTATGAAGAGAGTTTAGATAAAATTTGGCTCTAAGAATTACTGTAACTTTATTTACTCTCTAACATTTTTGTTCTGCACAGGCTTCAATCCACCCTTCACCTGAATACTATGAGTTTTAATTCTGTACACACTGAGAACCTACTTTTAACTTCATCTTCTGAGTTTAAATTCTCATGTTTTTGCTAACTTTCAAAATAGAAGAGGGTGTGCAATTGTTGGATGTGTCTGCTGTGGACAGACATGGAGGGAGGGTGTGGGACTGTGTTCACACAGGAACTCAGGTACCAGAAGCAGATTAGCTGCAGTGTTTTCAGGCAACACAAGATCAGGGTCAGCTAGGAGGTAAGAATGTACACTTCTAAAGGAAAATGATGCATACTTCAAAAGAGAAAAGAAAAATGGGCTTCTACATTTTATTTTTTTTAATGAACTATACTAAAGCATCTCATTAACATTATTTTAGGCCTTTTTATTTTAATGCAAGGAATATCTTAAGGGTTGTGCTGCTTGCCTGTCTTTTAGGAATCAGATATGAAAACCTGGAGTTCACGTGGCTCTTGCTTAAAAGTGTAATCTCTGGATGTTCAACAAGAGAACTTTGCTTCTAAATATTTGCTTTGGCATTTCTGATACACACATCCTAAGAGAGGGCTTCAAAACACCTGCCTGAAAATAATTTTCCAGTGAAAGCTAAGATATATTTTCTGCTATAGTAATCTGCTGTATCTTCTATGTTTGACTGCCTTACTCCTTCTAGAGATCAAGAAAGCTGTAGCATGCCTCAAAATCAAGAATTTCCTCTGTAAAATGGATGATTTAAAACTAACCCTGGGGGTTTTCTATCATCCTTATTAAGTTAAGGTGGCAAATTAAGTTATTGGTGGCAAAAATACATACAACATTATTTCCCCATGACATGCCATCTGTGGCCCTATACCTTCTGGTTACAAGGAGTTTATATGAACTTCTGGCCAATTTTCAGAAGCCCGGGCTTTTCCCACTCCCCATGCACAGGGCTTTGCACTGGGAACCTGCTGCTGTACAAACATCGCATCATTTATAGCCCTGACTCTGAGCCACACCTGGGCTCTGCTCAGCATAACTCAGAAACAGAGGGACAGAGGTGACACTGAACTTGCAGCCACTCCAGTGTGCTGACAGCACTGTTGGCTAAACTGATTCTGTTGCCTTCCAGCTGTCTCCAGCCATTTGTTCTGACGCACAAACATTTATTTGTCCCATGGTGACCTGGCTAAGGGAGGTGTGAAAGGACAGATGAGCAGCTGAAGTCAGGAGAAAGTGACTGCCTGCCATTTTTAATGTCAGCACTTGCATATGCTAGGGTAAGTTCAGTAGACCAGCAGCATGAGAAACATTTGTACCATCCATGGCCTGGTGGATGTTCCAAGCCCTGTCATAATTCCTATCACGCACAGACAGCAATTGCATACTTGACTGAGGTTTGGATGCATCTGGAGGTACCAGAGCTGGGTCAAGTTGTTAGAGGGAGCTGAAAGGGTCTGGCTGAAAAGAGAGCCCAGTATTACATCCAGGGTTAGATGAAGCACAGGGACACACAATCTGTACTTTGTAAGAGTGTGACATGTGATGTCATGACGTCACATAAGACGTGCTTCACTCAGCTCTCTGTGATTGGACTATCCCCAGCACCCTGGGCTCTCAGGGAGCTGATGAAGATTATTTTGCAGAGAAACAAACCAGAATCTATTCTCAGATAGATTTCATTTTCAAATGTAGAGATTAATTACAATGTGTCTGTGAGTATCACTTGTCATTTGCTGAAATAGGCTTTATAAATGCTATCTGCTGTTAAAACTTGCTTAGAAAAAATTAAACAGATTTTAAACAAGTGAAAATTCATGAGGGGCTGGGGCAGGGGTCAGCTCTCCCTTTGAGCAGCATCTCCCACACCTCTGCCATGTGCACAAGCTGTGGTCTGTGTAGGAACTGGGGTAATACTTCCCATGATATTCTTCATCAGAGCCATTTGACTTCTTCAGAGTTCTGGAGCTGCAAAGGTGGGGTCCAGCCCTGCAAAATGTGGGGAAATGCCTCCTCCCTGTGGGGCAGACACTTCTCTACTGAGCTGAACAACAAAACCTGCACGGGTAAGGTCCTGTGCAACCTGCTCTAAGTGAACCTTCTTTAGCAGGGGGGCTGGACTAGACGGGCTCCAGAGGTCCCTTCCAACCCTAACCATTCTGTGACTGATTTTGAAGGGGGTCTCCAGATGAGCTGACTATGTCTGTGACAGGTACACTGTGGTATGCCTTGGACAATCATTGCATTGTGCAGCCTGATGGTTAAAAATGTAACTATAATATTTGTAATAGCCTAAGGCACTAGGTCACTTTATGGATCAAAAACTTGCAAGATGGTATGTTCTAATTCAAAGAGATTTTTAGACTTTCAAGAGTTAAACACAACATTTAGTAAAAGTCTCTTAAGGTTATATAAAGAGAGAGAAAGAGAGAGGCTAAGCCTTTTTCTGTTTTCTCCTAGAAAAAAAAAAGTGCTTATTGCTGAGCTTTACCGTGGCCAGGAGTCTAGAAAGGAGATGCTGGTATAAAAGCAGCCATTGCAGTAATTATGCCACAGCCTAGCATCCTCTCCTGGATCCAGCGGGGCCAGGGGAAGTGGTGGGTGCTATCAGTCTGAAATAATGACTGCCAGTGGCATATTCCTCCCTTTCTGCCTCCCTTGGATTTGCTGATGGAGGCTCTTGTATTTCAGTCCAAGTGAGCTGGGACAGTGGAAAAGGTTTAATTGGGTTCACTTGACTGGAACAGGTCAGAAAACCCTCATAAGAGCACTTCCCATGGCAAGACTGCAGAGGAGAGACTGATCTGCCCTTGGAAGTGCACAGGGATGCACATCTGGGGCAGAGGGGAGGCTGGATGGGACAGTTTCCTCCATAGATGGGCCCAGCCTTTTTTTCTACACCCAGAATCATCACCACCAATATCAATGACAGATTTCAAAGAACACTGCAGACAAAATTCTCCGAGTATCACCTCAACCGCTAACTACACTTCTGTCCCTATTTTTGTGCATATATTTACATACAGACACATATGTGCACACATCTGGATGCACTGGCAACAAAACCTTGATAAACAAACCCCACTATATGTATGGGCTTATAGTAATTTATAGGCTTATAAAGTAATTAATGAGCATTAAGATGTACGAGTCTGCATGTGTCTCTATGTTAATAGCTGGTGGGTTAGAAAGAGGTAAGTCAGGAACACAATAAAACCATTAAACTTTGGGAAGAGCAACATCCTGTAAGCTTGGCCTACAATAATATTCAGTTGAAAAAAATGCTCCAAGAGTTAAGACTGAGTATATCTAGAGGGAATTAGACTTTTTCCAGTGGTTGTGAGAGAAAGCAAACTGAACCAATGCAAGATGACCAGGAAATCTCAGAGGGAGATAAAAACTGTACGTAATATTTGCAATACTCTTTCTGCCCATATACAATACAATACAATTACTCTGACCACTAAAAATACATTTTGTTAAAATAGCACATAGCAGCTGAGACCCCAGAAAATCCAGCCCTCCTTCCAGGTTGCCCTTTGCATCCTTATGTTCACCTTGCCTTCTTCCAGGACAGAAGTCACTTCAGGAGAACCAAGGCCTGGCCAGAGCTATTCTGCACCAGCCAGGATATCCCTGTCAGTGGATATCCTCGCAGCGTGCTGTTAGCAGAAACACGTGAGACTTAACTTTCTAACAAGCAGAAAATTCTAAAGGCAGCAAAGCTTAGCCAGAGGAGAGGATGTGGGCTGCTGTGTGCACAACCATGGACAGCCACCTGCGCGCTTGCGCTCATCAGTCCCAGCCAATTCAGCCTCTGTGTAAGGTTTCACAGCATTGTTTATTTTAGAAAAGAGAAGGGCTTCAAGGAGAGCTGCTTTGCAGCGATCCTCTGTGCACAGCACATAAACTTGAACATTAAATATCAGTTTAAATTTTTAAGAATAAATTTAAATTTAAAAATAGACTAATGCAAACAAACAAACTTCAGTCAACATTGAAGCAGAGCTAGTTTTAGGAAGAATATTACTATAGCAAATGAAACCCCTTGGACACTCTGAGGCAGTGACTTGGTAATTCCAGTTCAGCACCAAGATGCACAAACTACCCAGCAAGCAAAAATTACCATGTCTAGCATATGAAGCTCCATGTTCACATTTTTCTTTTTTTTTCCCCCTGTCACAACAGAAAAAAGCCAACACAGCACAGTAGATTTTCCCACGAAGCATCTGAGGTGACAAAATTCACTCAGAAAATAAAAATCAACAAAAGCAGTACAAAGAAGAATCCCGGTTAGCTTGTGACTACCATAAGCCAAGATGGGTAAGAAAAAGAATAAAAAAATAGTTCACATCCGGCACCACAAACCTTGCTTGCTTTCTTTGAAACCAGGGAATGAGAAAAAAGTCCATTTTGCAGAGACATTTCAACAAAAGTTTTCTTTCCCTGGACCTGGAAAATCCAGGTATTAGGGCACAGAATTTTTGTTTTATATGTATATAAATACACATGTACATATTCATATAAATATAAAAGCAGAGCATCCTCCCATTTCTCCTCATAATTTATTATTATTAAAGCTTGTAACAGAGTTGGCTGAACTCTTCAGAAGTGGGTACTCTCTGCACACACATGGCATGGGGAATTTAGCTCTGCTAGAGCAGAACACCCAGGCAGGGACATGAAATGTTGGGTGATGGAGGCATATTTGGGTGAACAGCCAGGGGAGGGCAGGGAGCAATGACTGGAAATGGCCTCTCTTGCTCCAGGGTGGCACTCTGGCCCGCCAGAACTGCTCTCAGTGAGCAGACTGGGTGATGGTGTGGGAGGATGGCTGCATCGACCCACTTGGCTCCTGGGCAGCCCAGCCACCCACTGTCTTCTGCACCAGTCACTGAGGAGGGACTGTCCCCTGCTTGGCGAGGGAGTCCCAGTTTGCCCGCCAGCCACTTGTACACTAGTTGCCTTTGGGTAGTTTTGCCTACTGTCCTCAAAGCCACTCACACCTTCCCCTGCCTCTTGCTTGGTTCCCCAGCCCCCTCACCTAGTCCTTCCAGACCTGCTTGCTGGCCAAGACCAGACACCTTTCTCTTGCCTGATCCACATGCTCCTACTCACACTGCTTTACATGAATGCCTTCCCACAGTCTCATAAGACCCATTCTTTTCCTCAGAAGACCGAGTTTCTCAGAGGTTTTCTCCTCTCTGAGACTTTTGAGCAAGTCAGAGCTGGTGGCACACTCTCCTCGAGAGGTGCTAGCTTCATTCCAGAGAAGGCAGGGGCAAAGTGCAAAAGATTCCTCAAAAATAGAAGGTATTTCCACCACCGCCAGCTCTCTCTCCCTCATGCTGTATAGCACTTGTTTCAAATAAGGTATTATTCATGTGTCTCTGCAGCCTTCACTCTTCCTGGGGTGAGAGGAGATCAGTAGATGTGTACTGGTGACCAGCCAAGTCACTTCATCATGACACATGCTGGAACAGCATTCAAACCCGACTGCGTTCTTTGTAGCAAAAAGTGCTTTTCTTGAGAAACAAAATGAAAACTGTTCCCATGGAACATCTTACAGACTCAAAAATAGTTTTCCTAGGGTGGAAAGGATGGAGCTCACCTATTTTGTTTGGCTTTATCTCAGTAAAGAAACAGAGCTACTGGCAAAACTGGCACATCTGTGTGAAGTTGTTAAACTCAGGACCCTGGCTGGAATGTGAAAAAAAAGATGTAGCAAATGAGAACTTTGCCTTACGTGGGCTTCTGCTAGTTCTGGCTATTTCATGTGCAGGTTGTCCAAAAAAGTTCTGCTAGCCAAGTAAAGATGAATTTCTCAAATAATAAACTGTGGGTTTTCAAGGAGGCCTTTTGGGGGTACTGCTACAATCTGGTAGAGGTAAGTCTTTTCATGCCTCGCCGCTGAGCCAGGTTGGAGGACAATACAGGCTCCAGCCTTGGTGCCTGAGGTGCTCGGTTTAAAGCAAAGTAAGTGGCTGCCATTGCACCCTGTAAAATAGAGAAGGAGAAAACTTTGAGCTGAAATTCAGTTCTTTGATGCTTTTCCCTTCCCCTATTCAGTCTCCTGAAAAAACTGTCACTCATGTACAATTTCCATGAAATGATACCATTTAGGCTGGCGGACAGCCAGAGTGTCTCAGATTCAAAGTGGTGAAGAGCAGTATGTGCCACCAGATTATTACAATGCCACCTGAAGTTAAAAATTCTGAGCAGGTGACAGTCAAAAATCTTTGCTCTTAATACAGTGCCATATTAAATTTAGCCTCTGTGCCAAATAATCTTCCCAACTCCTCTATCACTTTCCAGACTATTTACACAAATGACAGCTCATTCTGCAAGGAAGAAAGAGGGAAGGGTGTAGGAGGTACCTTCACCAGGTGAACATCCTGTCTGCTGAGTTGGTTTTGAGACAGGTACTCCCTGTTCACTATCCATGGATGTCTCAGGACTTGGACTGCTGTGAGGCGCTGATGAGGGTCTACATGAAGCATCTTAGACACAATGTCCTGGATTGAAAAGGAAGAAAACAACAGAAAAAGTAATTAATAGCAGGGGCAGTTTTACTAAGATCTCCTTGTTAGCAGGTCCCATGGAGACAGTGATGCACTTTAGACAGGCTTTAGATAGGCTTTATATTCTGTAAGTGTCAGGTCTAATCTTCAAAACTTTCAAGTGTAATGTTCAACTCTCAGCTAATAATCCACTCAAAACATAATGTGGAGGGTATTCATATGTCTTGGGGTGACTCCATGATGTGTATCCCCTATCATAATCTTATCGAATGAGTGTTAATTACTGGTGACCTTTTAGGACTGATGAACACCAAGGGAGAGGATGCCATCTGGAGGCATCTACTCGCTGACCTGGAGGCATGATTACAAGAGGAACTTAGAATAGAAACCTAACACTCAGGTAACTAAAGTTCAGTTAGATTAGTCCTACAACATCTAAACATTTTAATTTCAAAACTGGGCAGCTGATAAAAAAGTCCTCTGTGAGGCTCCTAGGTTCTGGTAGCAAGATTAATATGTTACTAGGATTGCTTGCAGTTTTGTGGTGGAATGTATCAGTGTTATTCCACTGGATACTAGCAGTTGGTGAAAATGAAATCTCTTGCCAGAATCTTTAAATCCTGTCAAAGCTTCTGATTAATGCTGGGCAGCTGGAAGCTTGCAACTTTCCTGCCCATTTACCTGTCTCACAGACTAGTGCACAGCTTCATGCCTACAGATCTCAGCACCAGATGATTTTTTTCTCCTGGAGTTTCCATGCTTTGTGATAGATGGGCAGCCTAAACTGTGAATTGTACATCAATTAAAACTGCCTGCTCCTGGCTAACTGAGAAGCAAAAAGTTGATTCGTGTATAGACTATACATCTGTGGCACTGACAAACCTGGACTTCTTTTAAAAGTGCAGTTGCAGCAAAAAAAGTGTTCCATGGTTTTTAAATCTTTAGAGGAAATCTGAGAAAGGGTTTCACTGACCTTTGCAGTATCAGATACTGAATCCCAGTTTCCTCCTGTAAGAGCATATTGGCCACTGCCAATCCTGGCCAGAATCTCCTCTGGGGTGTCATCTGGTCCATTTGCAAAAGGAGTGAATCTATTATAAAAAAAAATAAGAAGAGAGAGAAAGAGAAAAAACCCGATGTAATTTGCAAGTACGTGATTTCTAGGTTCTAGTATTAACTACCACTAATTACAACAGGAATTTGGTTCCAGAATGTGCCACTGACACTGATGCTTCATTTTCACTCAAACTAGGCTGGTGGTTCCTCATATTGATCTGTAGAGCAAAAGACTGATTCCTTAATTGTTTGTTAAATTTTTGTTCTGTTATAATTTTTTAGGAATTACATATTCTTTGTAAAAATAGTCAGGTTTTTACCTTGTTTTAGCTCTGCTTTATTGCCAACACCTTTATTGGCAATACCAGTACCTTGGTAACGGCAAGAAAGGATAAAAATTATAAAGGAGAAAAAATACAATCTGAAACAGACAAAAAAGGAAAAGAAGAAAAGGACCCTTTCTAATCTATTTTGCACTGCTTCATTAACCACAATGTGCAAGTCAGTTGGGCAAAAGAAATGACCTGCAATAGGTTACTTCCTTTCTAGCCAGTCAGAAACGACCAGTAACATGCACCCAGCTTTACAAAATCAGTGTCACATGCAGAGGGTACACTTTTTGTCTTCAGAAAGTCACAAGAGATAAGGTTTTTGCAGCAGACTAAATCTACCAGGCCAAATTTTCCTCTGCAATCTTGAACAGCTGTGTAGGTTTAGAAGAAGTAGGTATTATGGATTTTTATATTTTTCCTTCCATCTTTTCTGAAAACTTGCCAGAGTGGTTTTTAGATTGTTAGATAGTTGGTTTGGCCACAGCTTCCTATCCCACCCTATTTCTGGTAGCAAATTCAATCCCTCACGTTGTATTTTCTCATTTTCCAAAACATTTCAGACTTCATAGCAGTCCAGCCCAAAGACACATGTAATGTCATTCCAATCTATAGCTATCAGGAGGGATGCAGTATGAGTTAAGGACTGGCAGAAACTCTGAGCTCTGTCACTAGCTCCAGTAACAGGATCCCTGGCCTGTGCTCGAGTCCTGGCTGTCCGAGCCCTCTCTGCTCACAGTGATGATAGGAGGAGAAAAAAAAGTCCTGGATGTAAATACTTGTCAGTTCCTACTAATCTCCTCTAATGAGAAAGAACAAGACCATTCATAAATGCAGTCATGGCACCTAAAAAAGCATTCCTCAACTGATTGTGTTACTATTATGTTCTCTGGTAAGTGCAAGAAAAGTGAAATACAAGTTTACCTGTCAGTAAATTTAATATCCACTGAGTTGTGCAATTTGTATTTCTGATTCAAATATATCTGGATTTTTTTTCATAATTAATAAGAAAACATTTTGAATATAATCAACCAAACAAATGTAACTGTGGGTAATGCGTTAATTTTATTTTACTGATTCCAGCTATGTAGCAGTCTGGGGCGTCAGCCAAATAGGAAAAGGTTCTTGGAGATCCTAGGAGACAGGGACACTTCCCCAGAAAGTCTCAATATATTTCAGCTGACCTTGAACACATTTGTAACCAAGATTAAAACAGATCATATAGAGACCCCTGGCACCTTTTCTATAATCCACAAGGCAAGAGATGCAAATAACAGAAAGTCAGAGTCCAACTCTTTGTTTTCTGTATAAAACCTAGGAATGAATCCAAGCTTCTTGTCACAGCTGAATGATCGTGAAGCAGCTTAAACAGTTTAGAGAGGTCACTGAAGAGCTGCAAGCTGTGTTCAGGTGTGATAAATGTGCACATACCATACTCTGAGAAATGAAATGCAGGGGCCTGATAACTCTAGATTGGGTTTGCACACTTTTCTTTCCCAATCATCTCAGCACGTCTTATTCCTATTCTTCACTGCTTATTTCAATCTGTGTCTTTCCCTGCATCTTCTTGTGTTTGTATTTCACTTTAGCCAACACATTGGTAGGGGCATTTTTGCCAAGTACCTCTCAAAAGTTTCTGCTGCCTGTTGCTATTCTTGCTGATATCTTAGTTTACTTTCTGAATCATGTTTTTCAAATAGCATCTGAAAACTATGTCTGGGTGGCGTTTTTTTAGCTTTCAAAGGTGCTCAGACACTTCAATAACAGTAATAAATGAAGAATAATGAAGCTGAAGAGAATACATGTATCAATAGAATGACTTAACTTTCTTCCACAGATAAGGTGAACATGATGTAGCTCTTCATACTCCTATGCACCTCTCCTAATGGAAAACTTTCCCACTGCTTAAGTGGTGAGTGAACCCTTTAGGAGTCTAGGTCTCAGTGTATACAGGCACTTTCTGTTAAAAAACTAAACAATTTGTCAAGTATCAAAGCTATTTATGCATTCTAGGAAAAACTTTTTCTAATTCTAGGTCTTGGCATCTATTTTCTTGCTTTTAACAACTGAACACACTTCTCAAGGAGGCCAGAATTCCTATCTGTGACTCCTTTCAGGCTTAATCAGTGCTGCAGTGCTGAGCCCACTGGAGACTGCTGCTCTAGGAGAACCTCATCACTCACCCTGCCAACATGGTGTACAGCAGGATCCCCAAGCTCCAAATGTCACAGGCTGCATCATAACCTTGGCGTTTAAGGACCTGTGGGAAGCAAAGAGAGAGATGGAAATAGGTTAATCTGCATTCCTGAATTTTTAGCTTCTGATCTACAAAAAGCACTGATTAGTGTCTGTGTCTGCTGACATTCCCAGGGCTTAGCTGTATATCTGCCTTGAACAGGTGGCTGCCTTGGGATCAAAAACGCCAGTAGTGCTATGGAGCAAGGTGAAGCCCAGGCTGGAAGGAGCTGGTTAGTGTTCAAACTCAGCACATCTTTCCCCTTTACAGTGAGAGAGATGGGTGCAGTTTGTTGGAGCTGGGAAGTCTGGGAACTCTTCTGACCATCCAACATGCAGCAAAGCAGAACAATATTTCAGTGTTTTAAAATGTTTCATAAAAATACAAGCTCATTAATACTTTGAAACATATCCTCCTAACATAAAAGTTACCAACAACACTGTGGATGCATCATAGGGCTAAATGACAGTGGTAAGTATTCCAATTGAGCTCAGTTTGGATTTGATACAGCAAATGGATGCACACTGAAACATATCTAATGTCTTACTAATGAAGATGCATGACAACTGCAAAGAAAGCTAAAAGGCTTCTCTTACTTCTGTGTAAAGAAAAGTAGCCACATTTAGACCGGCATTAACAGATAGCAGGCTAAAACTTGACCCCCTTTTCCTGTGGGGCAAACAAGACCCACGGTAGTCAGCAGAGATCTGACCAGTAGGTTCAGTACCGATACAGTATGGTAAGGTACAGCAGTAAGGGTGACATCCAGATTTCATTTGTGCTAGTGCACACTAGAAGAAATGCCTGCTTGGGTCAGTGCAGGTACAAGTGAAAGCGAAGTCACCAACTAAGCCCAGGGACCACCTCCAGATCTTCCCACAAAAGCAAATTATTCTCTGTTTATTCAGTTCTGACACACAAGGAGAGTTTTTGTCCTCTTCAGATAGACTGGTAGATAGATCTTTTTGCAAAGCACATGAGAAAGGAATGTACAAATTCAGCAAGTCTTTCTCTGACCTGCAACCTTATTACCCAGGAGTGATTTAAGCAGCTGAAGTCTATCACAGAAAAGACCAAATTCTGCTAAGGAAAAACAGTTTGAGAAAATGTTGCCTCGACAGATTTTGTAAATGATGAGTGGCAAAGCAACCATCTGCCAGGTGTGCTGCTGAGCGATCATTTGCTACCTGGAAAAAAACCCAACAAACCAAAAAACTCCCACAGCAACAAAACCAGGAAAAAGCTGCAGTTCCTCCTGTTGACAAAGCTGGTAAAAATCGTGCTTCTGCCTCTCTCTCCTGCACATAATATGCAGGCTTTCTGGCTGATTTATTTATTTATATTTCTTTAGTTCCTGCATTCATTCCCCCTCTATTAATGTTAGTTTGTATGGGAAAAACTTCTTTGCTATTTGACAAACTCAGTTGCTTCTTCCTTCACCTGTGAGACTGAATAGCCAACATTTATCTTTTGTTGTGGTCGTTCTCATTGCGTTTTGAACAGTTACATTTTCACTCCTTCTCTGTTTTCCTCTGATAACCAAGGACAGTCAAGCCCAAGGTAAGTGATAGAAAAATGGGGCACTGATGATACTTGGCAGAGCAGGTTAATAAGCAAGTGGTCACACAACCCCAAAGTGATGGCGAGGTGTTGCTGTGTGTTATCATTCTGTTTGCAGGAGCACTGCTAGATAACAGGGACACTCACTCTGTGCCAGTGCCTAGGGAAAGCTTTGCTGGCAAACACCTTTTGATCAATGGTAACTTCGCCCCATGGATAACAACAGGACCCACTGAGTTATCAGTTAGCATTACTGCTATCTGCAAATGTCTCTGGCAGGTCTGTGTTTAAAACGAGAACACTGAGCTGATGGGAGAAAGTGTGGGAAACCTTGGCCAAAAAGATTGGTGTTTGATCTGGGCAGGAGATGTTACGGAACAGTAACAGGCACGTGTCTTAGAAACAGATGAATCAGGGAAAGAGCTTTGCAAAAGATGCAGTGCTGTCTTGCTGTAATGGGTGCCAAAAAATTTACCACCAATTTAAGAGTTTAGGTCACTTTGAGAACTTAGTGGGATCTGAAATAGAGGCACAAACTGGTTCTTAGTGCCACACCATAGCAGGACATTGTGGAGATGTATCCTGGAGATAATGATACCCTGGATTCCTCCAATTCTGATAATTCAGGTATTTATCCAACCCCCTTTTATTTCTATAGGCTTTGACCTACTGGGTTAACAATGTTACAAACACAGGTTTTTCTCAGTTGTGACACGCAGGGATGCAAATGAGTACAGAAGCTAATAAAAAAACCCCTTTGTCAATTTCAAATGACAAAGCAGTAGTTCTTCACGACTTTTGTAGGAAAACTACAGAATAAAATATTTGTACTTTATCCAAAAGCACCCTACTGCATCAGTAGTACAACAGCCTGGCTCCTTCCTCCTCGCATGCAGCACGACTCGCACTAGGTGGCAGCGTGCCTCTTTCGGACAGCCTTCATCTTTTCTTTGCTCATGCTATCACCTTAACCCCAAATTAACTGTTTCCGAAATAAAGCGAGATCCAAGTGGGCCAATGTGTCCTCCTTCTTCGGTCACTGCCCTCTTTGTCAGCAGCTCAGCTGACTTTCTGCCCCCTTAATTAGTTTCATGATCATGTGGCAGACGTTGCCGTCGGACTCAGGGAACGTGAAAGTCAAGTCTAGGCTGGAGGGCAGCATTATATCACAGGTAAAACATAAAAGCACTTAAGGCTTTATGTAAGCTCTCTGCCAGTTCTGGTAATGTTTCAATTAATCTCCAATGTCTCCTGCATTAGCAGGACCTGTCTTACTCATCACAAATGTCTGGGAGTGTGATTTCTGCTTTCAGTTCAAATCAGAAGAGTCTGATCTGAAACTGGCAATGTTTGTGATTACAGACACTATACAAAATAGCCAATCTTGAAAAATAGCTACACCTATTTTAAGCATCTTGTACCTTGGAGGAAATCTGAGTGCTTCAAATCTTGCAAACATGATTATTTTTGTGGTTTAGAAATTGAATGGCTGTGGTGCCACACAACTTTTTCAATGTACTTTGATCAATTTTAAACAGCCCATTCCCATTTCTAAAATGGACGCCTAACCAAACAGCAATAAAAAACTCAAACCAATCTATCTTGGCAACAGAAGATTATTTTGCTGAAGAAAAATCTGTTTTGAATTTATACTGCCCCAGCAATGGTCTCAGTATAACAAATTCTCCTTCTGATGCAGGAAGGCTGTGATTCCTGTAACTTTTGGTGTCATGAAAGGACCTTGTACAGAAAGATCATTGTATTTTTCTCTTCTCAGTTACATACCACACAGATGAACATTGCATGGAGAAGACTTAGGGAGAAAAAAAGATTGCTAGATTATACCAACTGAGAGACACTGGTATTTGATAGTAGAGAATAGATGAAGTATTGAAAGACAATACCTTTTGTTTTTCTTATAAGGACCAAAACAAGCAAAGGAAGACACACATTTGAGTGTATTACAAGTACTAAAATTTTTGGTTTTCATCACTCCAAGAAACAGGCAATTACCTAAGAAATTAACTTCTTGCTCCTTCATTGTGAGGAAGCAGACACGAACATCTCATGGGTGAAATACAGCAAAGAGCCCAAGCCATGAAACAGCTGTATGACCCAAGCCCACTCCCACAGGGCTGCATGAAAGGAGCAGTGCTTGCCAGTGATGCAGAGCCACCTCTCCCTGTGCTTGGGACAAGCTCTTTGGTCTTCCTCCATTGCCCTGTCTGTAAAAACGAGAAAGCCTTTCCTACATCCCCCAGAACAGGAGGGACTGGTTCTAGGAAAGCCCAAGATGAGAGATGTTTCTTTACCTCAGTGAAGTCAGCAATAAAGCTCTCACTGATTTCAGCACAGTAAGGATTTAATGAAAGGGTTTTTCTTTTCAGTCTTATCACAGAATCATGGAATGGTTAAGGTTGGAAGGGTCATATAGTTCAACCTCCCTGCTCAAGCAGGATCCCCTAGAGCACTCAGGATTGTGTCCAGATGGCTTTTGGAAATCTCCAGAGAAGGAGACTCCACAACGTCTCTGGGCAACCTGACACCAAGATTTCCCTCTTAAGCCTTAATCCTGTTCTGATGCAGTGCACCAGAGGGAAAGCACTCCGATCAGAAGCAGCTAGAGAAAAAAAGATATTTATCCCAGTAATGAGCCAAAGCCTAGTGTGCACCAGTCCAAGACAGACACCAGCTTCTGTCAGGAGAAAAACAACTGCCGTGACAGGACCAGGAATAGGAAAGCTGTGGTAATAGAGGCTGTGAGAGTGCCAGTAGCCTGGTTTCTGCCTGGCTCCTCTTGTAAAGGCAGCAAGGGAGGAAGGACTGCTTCCCAGGAGACACTTACTACTAAAGGCTTTGAAATCTGATCCTACCTCAGGAGCAACAAAGTTGGCTGTATAGCAGGGAGTCATGAGCAGCCCGTTCTCCGCTCTCAGTTGCTTGGCAAACCCAAAGTCACAGATCCTGATAGAGTCTGGGTTTCCTGACTCATCCATGTAGAGGATATTACTTGGCTTGAGATCTCTGTGCACCACCTTAAGAAAGAAGAGTGAGAAACAAGTGAGAAGAGGAGGTCAGGCAGCACTCAGGCTTGGCTGCCACTCCTGGTCTGCTGGTTGAGGCAGGTCAAGAGCTCATGCCGAAAATATTTAAGTTTTGGGAAAAAAGTTGCTTAAAAGCCTTGGACAACTGAAGGGAAAAAAAAAGTTGAAGTCCGTTAAAATGAGAAATAAAATGTTTGACAGCCTCTGCTGGCGTATTAAGATGGAGGCTGCTGCTCTAAGGGCAGACAACTTCCTGAGGGTGGTCGAAGTCGGCTGTTGTACAAACATCTCGGTGGCAGAATCTCCTGGAGCCTGATGGCCCTGAATACTCAGCTGAAAGGTGAAGAAGAAATCACATCATAGGAGGCACGTGTGTAAGGGTCTTCTTGTGACTATCCATGTGAGTGGCTCACACCTGAAAGGAGGGATTAATTTTTTTCCTAATTTCAAAATGTATTCACAGAACTTTATGTGACTGTGTGTTTTACCAGACATGCTGCATTTCAGTGGCAGAAAAACAGCCTTTATTTGTTATAGCAAGACTGAAAAATTCCCATGAAAGCATAGAAGCCAATGCACAAAATGCACTTTGTTTTAACCATGAAGCGGGAAAAGCAGTAAATATTTGACTAGTTATCCAAACTGCTTGTCCCTGAAATGCAGAAAAGGAGAGATTCTCAAACTGTTGTATATAAAGAGCTTAGACTTTAAAAGTCAGATTTTAACAGCATTTCAGAAGTCTTTCCCATCAGCTGCTCAAAATGCCACTTCATTTGGAGAGCTGAGCATTTGATTTTCTACCTATCTGCTGATTCAGCCACCCAGTTGGAAATGTTGCTAGAAGTTCAGGTCCTGCAATAATAAGTGTGATAAAAAGTAAATAACTAGTATCTGAAGAAGGTACATGAACTTGAAAGTCACTGTAGTGTGGGAAAGAAAATACTACTTTGACATGCTTCAGATCAGTAGAAAATGGATAAAAAGCCTATGAAACATATTTACATTTCAGAGAAGCAAAATCACCGCTATTTTCTATTTCTAAATTATTTCTAAATATAGTTGTATTTTAAGAAGGCTGATGCAGCTAAGCCACAAAAGCAAGGCTTACGCCCTGAGAGTGTAGGTAGTCCACAGTCCTGGTGATGGTGCACAGCACAGCGCTGGCCTCCCGCTCCGAGAAACACTTCTGCCGAAGAATGCGGTCCAGCAGCTCGCCTCCCCGCATCAGCTCCATCACCAGGTACACGAACTTCCCATCATCATAGACCTGGAACAGTAATACCATAAATACATGTTTTGGACCCATTAGCTTGGTAAAGGCTGGTCCTTTAATCACAGTGTTGGCTTTTTTGTGTGAGATGTTGCAAGAAGAAAATGTCAGCAAATGTGTGGGAAATGTGCTTATTATGCTTAACAACAAAAAAGAAAACTATAATATGACTTAAGTCATCACTTTTTTCTTGTGTCTGTAGCAGCTTGCTGATTTGTCCACACAGAAATGTAGCTTTCCTGGTCTGCTACCATGCCAGCAAAGCAGGCTCAGCTGTTGAAAATAGCACCACTCCACACAGCTTCAAATGTCTACTGGCTCTCACCCAAACATTCTTCTCAGCAGTGTTCTCTCTTTCCACTTCCACAAGGTAACATTTGCCATTTCAAATATCAATATTTCCCTTTGACTCATGATCAGCTAAAGAACTGTATTATACTGTTGGCCAACATTTGCATCTAATGATATTATATAGTTTATATTTGCAATTCGGGTGTATATATTGTTGATATCAGCTACAAGACATATTTACATTCAATGTCAATGGCAATTGGTAAAAGACATTCTGTCATTTAAATTGGAGGACAACCATCTTCATGTCATCATCCTTTATCTGGACTGCAATAATAGGCAGTGTTATAGTAATCAATGCTAAATGTTTCTGGAAAGAAATATTATTTTGCACAGATTTTGGGATACTCTTTAACACTTAGGAATTAGGTAAGACTTTCCTGAGGGCATGTTATTAGCAGATTTTTATAAAATTCTCTAAGGTCTAAACCATAATGTACTAGCCACTGACACAAGCAGGATTTTGTTCTGTAAACTCTGAATCTGACATGGTGTGGACTATCTTAGGTGAGACTTCAGGCAGCAAAATTACAAGATCTCTGACTAAAGGCAATTACTTCATTTAAGCAAAGTGAAGGCTATTTTTCATATGAAATGTTGAAGAAAAATACCTTAATGACTTCTCAGGCTGCTTGAGTAGAAGGTAAATAGTCCCTGGCGTTAAAACACTATCGGGGGAAATCGTAGCGACTCTGTGAGCTCTCCTCTTCCCAACAAGGCAGACCTCACAGGCTGCATGGGAATGGCTGCTGCTTGTGAAGGATCATCCCCCTGTCCAGCAGCACCATTGTGTGTGTTCAGCAGTGCCCCAAAACACTCAGCTAGGGAGATCTCCTTTTAAATAGTGCTGCAAACCCAAACCCATTTTGTTGTTCTCCAGCACTGTGCCCCTTTGTTTTTATTTACAGTTTGTTAGACAGTAACTGGAGAATGCATAACCTGAGCAGTCTTTCCAAATGCTATCCAATAATTTGTTAAGTCATGTTTTTCTCCTTGATTTCAATGGGTCTGGTTTTAGCTCTGACCTTCAACTGAAGAATTTTGCAGACATGGACTAATCAGTGAGCCTGACTGTAAGATGAAAATCATTTAATGCTGAAGTGCTCAAAGACTACTCACATCTTTAAGAGTAATGATGTTTGGATGCTGTCCATATCGCAAAAGTATCTCAATTTCTTCAGAGGGGTCTCTCTTGCTCTTATCAATTATCTGGAATAAATGAAGCACAGTGCAGTCAAATACTAGTTAGCAGCACTAAGCATAAACCAACCAATTCCTACAGTTTAAACAATTTAATATTCAAAATTCCTCTATTAATCATTATTCTAGGAGAGGACATGTGCAAATGAGAGCCATGCTGACTGTCTGCCAAAGCCAGATGGAGCAATAATTAGTTTAGATTCTGGAGGCGTAGGCCCTCTTTTTGGTGCCTACAGTTCTGTTTACCCATAAATAATGGCAGTTACAAGAAGTGTCATTTAGAAATCAAACAACCTTGAGAGCTTTAAAATAATCACAGTTTTAAAATGACCTCTTTGACATAAAAAAATTGATGGATCATAATATTGACACATGCTTGTATATATGCTGATAAATTAATAAAAGCTAATTGTCGTATATATTTGTCAGAAATAAAAATGTATAGACATTTCTGTCAGGGGAGATTTGAATTGAAGCTATGGGTAATCACTTGGCTCTTTGGGCCAAGCTGTTGCAGCAAACAACAGAGTGACCACGGATTGCATTTGGCCATGTAACCAAACTCCCTACCCATTCCTGAACTGGAAAGAAATCTGCTTTATAGATCACTTTTATGCAGTCAGCATCTTTTGCCTTATCAGAAAGTATAGTAAGACATGCAAACTTTTTAGTTTTGTAGCAGCAGGTGTTAGAAAAACATGACACCTTGTGCTTGGAGAGCATCGCTGCATGGAAAGCCAGCTATCAGGAGAGCACTGACTTCTCCTCAGTCATTCTGTTAGCTATATTTGGGATGTCAGTCAAAGAGCTTTAGTCATTTGTCCAGTTGAGTGCATTGATTAATGTTTCTCACTTTGCAGATTTAAATGATCAATATGATACAAAAAATAATCTTAAGGGAAGTCTCTGCGTTTTCGAATCTCAAAAGCAACTGCGCAGGAAATGGCAAAAGACTCTTTCTACTGGAAACTCATTAGGAGTGCACTATTTTGGCTCTATTTCTTATTGCTAGAAAACAACAGCAGTACTTTTGAGTAACAGGTTTACCAAAGTGGTGGAATGGGTGGCATTTTCAGAAAATCATAATTCCATTATCACCTTGGATTTCAAGGCTTCCAAACTTAAATGAGGTTAGTTCTCTCCAAGAACTAGGCACAGAGCACAGATTTAAAATGATGGTGTTAGCAGGGAAAAAACAGCTTTTTTAAAAAAAAAACCTCTTTTGCTAATGAGGATAAATGCCTGCCTGCTTTTTTTTATAAAATGCATGCATTTTTCACGGTTTAATTATGGTGATACAAATTCAAGTACATGAGTAGAATCTTATTCATTAGCCACAATAATGCATAACTGCATATGTATGAGAGGTTTCATAGTCATCATGACTGGCATGCATGTGCAGTCATAATGATGGTCAGTAGTAGTAGTACCTGTGGCTCAGGTATGCATTTGATGCCATATCACTGATTTGATTCTGGATTAATAGAAGTGTGACAAATGAAAGTGTAACAGGCAGCTGATGCAGGTAGATGGTTGTTGTCCACATTTGAATAAATAAAGGAAAACCTCAAGAACAGGTGAACAAAAAAAACCATTCTGCTCTTTTTCTCCCAGTTTAAATGAGACATAATCAAGAATCCAATGAAGTCCCAACCAACTGACTCCTCAGGAATACAACCACAGTGACTAAATGTGTCCCACTCAAACAGTAACTCTAACATACAAAAAGATCCTCAGGGCCACTTCCTTGGCTAAACTAATATACCTCAAGTTACTGGAGTAACTCACATGTGCCCCTGTCAGCATCTACCTGCCTTGCACAAACCAGCAGAACCTACTGTGGTAAGTATTGCCACCAGTGTGAAGTACCACTATCACCATCCTACTGTAGCAAGCTATATATTCCAGATACCTTTTCTGTTGCAGTTCCCTGTGAAAGGAAATATCCAGAGCTGTGGAAAATTGTAAGCAACTATCAATAATGCAGGACTATAAATGCATGTATATGGCCTAAAAAAAGTCCAACCCAAAAACAGTCTCAGCTATTGACAAAACTAAAACCAACATAACGCAAAGCACTCTGCTACTGATGTAGTAGTAACAGCAGTAGATGACTTTTAATGCTTCTAACTCACAATATGCAAGGTAAATACAAATTGCAAGACAGTCCCACTAAATATGCACGCTTTTTGTTTTAGTGTGTGCACAACCTGCGATACACTGATTATGTGGACAAGCTACCCCAAACCACACCACAAATCACTGTCAGAGCTATGAAGGGATCTGCCAAATTCCTCTCAGTCCCTGGGCAGTCTCATTGGACAGACCAGAACCCTTTTTCTGCTCCACAGCAAGAGTCTGTCACCCTGACAGTGCCTCTCTTCAGCGTGCCTGTGACTTACACTTGGCCCGTGACTGATAAGCAGCAGAGGAGGTGTCTGCTGCAGCTTCAGCAGAAATCTCTCTGCAGTTCAGACTGGCTGCAGTATGCACAGTTTCTTTATCCGTATGTTGCAATGGCCACAGCAGTTCATTAATTATGTCCCAGAGCTCCTCTGTGATACCCAGTTCTCCTGATCTTCCTTTTCACAAAGTCATAAAATCATTGAGGTTGGAAAAGATCTCTAGAGGTCATCAAGTTCAACAATTAACCCAGCACTACCAAATCCACCACTAAACCATGTTCCCAAGTGCCATGTCTACATGTCTCTTAAAAGCCTCCAGGGACGGTGACTTCACCATTTCCCTGGGCAGCCTGTGCAGTGCTTTACAACCCTTTCCGAGAATTTTTTGGTGTGCTGTTAAAGGTACCCAGAATTTCCTGTGGTAAAAAACAGCATTTGCCACCCCAGTCCCTGTTTCCTCTGAGACACTGGGTTTTACATGAATACAGACTCTGTTCCTCTCTGTGACAATCCATGAACGTCCTGCAGCTCTTCCTGTGCGAGTAATGATGTCTTTTCTTTAGGAAACTCATTCTGATTTGAATTCAACTAAAATGCTGAATTCAACTAAAATGTTGAATGTTCACTCTCAAGAACTCACAGAATTAAGGGAAGATCTCAGCTACTAGTCCTGAGAATCTGAGTAATACGTAATGATGCTACTTTTGTATTTCTCTCTTTAGATGTGTGGTGAAGAAGACCAACTCAAAAAGCCACCATAATGCGTAAGTAACTTTACTGTAAGTGTAACGTGAGCTCTACTGTACCTGGGCAGAGAAGAGGTATGACGCACAAGGGTCTTCTATTGCCCTTCAGAAGAGAAAGAAGCAGAGCCATAAAGCAAATAGACTTTTTTCTGTGCATCGGACACCCAGAGAGTGTTCAGAAACTCATCTGTGTCAAACAGTGTATGAAACAATTCCAGAGTAAAATGGGCTCAGCACAGTCAGTAGTGTCCTTTGTTCTGATAGGGCACTTGTTTGTTCTTTGACTATCACATCCTTTGTGTGACTAACTGACAGAAAAAGGTGCATTTTCTTTCCTCAGTGGGATTTAGGGTAATAACCTCATGATATTTTAAAATGAGTCAAGCTCCTTTAAAGGACAATACTGAACACTTTCTCCACTAACAAAGAAAGGATCAGGACAGAATATTTTCAAAATCCCAATTACCACATCTGTCCAGTTTTTACAAGTCCTTCTACAAGTCTTCTGCATGGAAAAAAATAATCCAATTCTCCTTTACTAATGGGTTTTCAATGGCTTTAGCCTTGCCAGAGCAGACTGATGAGTATAAAAGAGAGTATCAATAAAATTCTGTGTGGGTAAAGCCTCGCTGGAATTGGCAAGGCAACTAAATAGACAGTATATATATATTTGCTTGTTGCCTTTTTGCGAAGGTATTTGCATGCTTCCAACTGCGTAGATAAATCTCTTCTTCTGGACCTAGTTATGCCATTAGCAGATGTTGGAGCCTTCAGCTGTTTGATACCACCCACCAGCTGGGACTCACAGCCTTTACAGCCCTGCCAAAGAAACGGTACGTGTGAGCACTCCCTAATCTGCTTTCCCTGAGCCAGCCCTGCTAATACAAATTGCCTTTTCAAACGCTGAAATTAACCTGAACAACTGTGCACGAGAAGAACGGAGATTGGCTGTGTTTCTACATGGAGTCCTCCATCACTACAGTTGTGAGACTGGAAAAAGGCAAGAGGTGGGAGGAGACAGTTTAACTGCCTTTGCTGTCTGGAAAGTGAACAGCCTAAAAGAAAAGGTGAGAGAAAAGCAAGAGAGTGAGTAAGAGGATGGAAAAGAAATATGAGATGCACTGATGGGAAGAGCAGTGATATGAGCCTGAGGAGAAAGGATGGGGCTCTGGCCAGGCTAAGCTGGAGCTAGCAGCAAGGAAACTGCTCTGTTGGGTCTTTCTGTGCTGGGGAGAAAGAACTTTGTGCATCTTTAATGACGAAACAAGACTGTATTAAAACATTTGCTTGGCTCTGACTTGATTTTTCTCTGTAAGTGAAACAGGACTCAAAAGCTGTCTGATCATGTCAAATGAAATGGGTGATGGTAGCCACCTCCCTTCCTGGGAAAGCTGAATGCACCCAAGACTGTCACAGTGGTTTAACCCTTAACACCATTGTGTTTGCCACAACCACGGACTGCAGCAAAAACTCTCCATTTTATTTTATAGATTTGTTCCACAACAAAACCCACAAACATGGGGAAGCATTGAAGGCACACCCTGCAACACAGGAATAGACAAGAAGTAGGTTGAGGAGCTTTGAATTAGGAGTTTTGTTGGGTCATGCTGCAGAGGCATAAGGCATAGCTCTTTTTGCCCTCAGTCCCAAATGGGATCAGCCTCTGCTTTGTCTTCAGCTGCCCCAAGTGACCTTTCCTGGCAGCTGAAACTGAGGTACCAGGGTGTGAACTGGGGCAGCTGAGCTACTGGTACAGTCCCAATCTGCTGCTCCAGCAACACCAAGTCCAGCAGAAGGTAGGGCAGACACCTGGGCACTGTCGTAAATTGTGCAGCCACAGCTGAGGCTGCCAGTGTGTTTAGGCAGTGAGGTGATGTAAAGCTCCTTTTGACCAGCACTAGGGAACTTTTAATGGCTTTCTGAAAAAATCATGGAGGAGGAAGACAGTTCTATATGCTTTTTAAAGCTGCCTTATTTTCTGTTATAAAAAGTTTTTTCTATAGTCTGTTTGGAGAGTAAGCATGGGTTAATTTCCTTTAAGAAAAGATTCATTACATAGTGTGATGTGAGAGTTCCTGTAAAAATCCTTTTCTTTTCTGGGAAGGGAGGGATGAGCAAAGGGAGAATTAATTTTGTGTCCCTTTGCACATTATATCTACACTGTGATGTATTTGAAAATTCAAGGCACCACTAGTGGAACTGACTATAGGTGGGATTTGCTTCTCTTCTGAAAAAAGGAGGTGTGACAACACACGGAGATTTCAACCTGACAGCTTCATCTACAATACTAACTCCAATGAAAGTGTCACAGAGAGAGAGTTCTGCAGTTCTGTGCTGCTGGAAAACGTACAGGTTTCCATTTCAGTAATATTTCCTTCTAAAAATAAGCTCTATTCATGCCAAGCATCTGTTTTAATTTGGTTCCTTTTTTGATGTCAAATAACTCAAGCTGGATGAAAATCACTGCAGAAAGGCTAATATTATTTAAAAGAACATGGTATAATTTCACATTTAGGATGTCTCCAAGGAGAACTTTTCCAAGCCTGATAGTTTCTGAGGGACTATTTGCTGTGCTATTAGTTTTGATTAGCTCCAGAAATTCATTCCCTCCATCCATGCTTAAATCTTTCAGGAAAATAGAGAAATGACTATTAGAAGAAACAGGTCTAATTAGCAATACTTTTCTGAAGTAAGGACTGCCCATCCAATCAAGCTGCGCAGGTGAGACATTAAACACAGAGCGTGCCCACTTGCTGACACTGTTTGCTGACTTAGCACTCCTAAGCTGTCAGTTGGAACTGTTAATTAACTGTTCTTGTTAATTAGCACTTATACGGTAGCACACATTTTCTAAGCAGAGCAGAAACATTAACAAATTTATTGCAATAGCACCCATGAAACAAAAAAGCTCATTTTAGGGAGAAGTCTTCAGTTTTGGAGGCAGAACAGCTTGGTGGGAAAGGCTCTGCACTGTGTTTCAGTCTGCTCTGCTTAGCATACATCCTTGGAGGAGACTGATGAGTTTTCAGCCCGTGAAATAACTGCAATGCTGCTCTCACCTTCTTCTACAAAAAGCTTCAGGGATGGAAACCAGTGTATCATATTCAGAATTTACAAAAGGGGAAAATTATTACGTCAGTATGGAAGACAAATACAAGAAGCATCGTTTGAATGGCCCCAAAAGAGAAACAGAGGCACAAAAGACCAAATTCTGTCCAAAATACTTTAGGTATTTGGCAAGCAAACTAGAAAAGAGAAACATGATATTATTAAGCTGTAGAAAAACTGCTGCCTAATCCTAGGTCTCAGAAGAGATCTAGTTAGCAAAGAGAAATACCTTAATCTCACATTCTTCAGAGGTTCAGCCATGCCAAGGAAGGAGACACTGTGAGCTTTGTGATGAAACGGTGGGGTGGCTGCTGGAATCCTTAAACCACTACACATTTAAGATTTGCTTCAAAGCTGAGATTAAGAGGTGACCTGCACATGTTTCTGTATTTCTACCTGCCCTCTCTGGTTATTTTGTTAAGACTTAAGCAATGCTTTGACCCCATTTAGCCCAAAAATCCTGACCCCATCAGGATCATTGAATCCAACTCCTATCTGAACACGCTCAAAACAATAGAAAAGTGAGAGTCACTGAATTTTTTGCAGGTATTTCAGAAACCCCAAATCTTAAAAATTGAGGATGCCATATAAAATAGGCTACGTTGCTTCCTGTAATGGTGAGTGTACAGAACTGCCCATGTCCAGCGTGGAAGTCAGGCCCTTTGATAAAGTTTTTGGAATGGGAAAACCAAGAAAGCCTTCAAAAAGACTCACAGATCAGACATAAGATCCTCACAGACAATAATCATCTATCACCCGTTGCTACTTCATCCATTGTACTGTAAATAATTTTCTCTTTCCATCACATCTAGAGGACACCCTGCATGCTGCTTATAATCTCTCTTAGTATGGTAACTAGCCCTTATTAGGGCTATTAATGCTGGTTCCTCTGCAGAGCACTCTGGAAAACAACCCTCCCTATGCCAATTCAAAGAAGAACAAAGATTTGCACTTAAATCTGCTCTGAAGCCTGTATCTCCTACATGGCACTCCATAGGCTACAGAATCTGGTGCCCCACTGCCAAGAAGCTTGAGTGCGCTTCAGACACTCAAAACCATCTTTTACTTAGGTGTCTGGGCCAAGTTATTTCCTGATGCCCAGCTTTATAAACCAAATTTCGTGGGAGAACCTGGTAAGCATTCTCTGTAGTTTATCAAGGTAAGAAGGAGTCTTGTACCTCTGACCCTGCATTTTGTAAGGCTACATTTCCACTAATATGACAAATCCAACTTATTGGCATCTGAGGGGGAAGATGTCTAGGTCATCTCCTTGAAGAGTCTGCTTTACCAACTGCTCTCATAATCAGCCTTTTTTTCCCCTGAAACTCCCTTTTTTAGCTTCAAGACATTCTGTCTTCCCTTGCTGTCTTTAGCAGCCAAATGGTTGTCATCCATCATTTATATCACCTTAGAGATATTTATAGATTTTGACTGCATTCCTCTGGGCTCTTGTCTGTCTTACATCACACGTATTTGTAGCTCTCTTGGTAGAGCTTGTCTTGCAATTCTTGTGTATTTTCTGCTATAGATTTTCTCTAATTTGCTTATATTCTATCTTAAACCATGGATACCAAAAGAGCACATGAACTCACAGGGTTCAGTATTCCTACTCAGGTACTACAAGAAAAACTCATTTATATGCAAACATACCAGTAAGATAGAAATCTATAGGTCTGCATATGAATTTTATTAATAAAACTGTAACTACACTAGCAACATATTTATAAAATGCTTGTCTGATGCTGGTATTCAAATATTTGTATTTCCATTCTATGAATTATTTGAGAACACTGAGCAGCTGCATTACATATTCAGGGAAGGAAAGCAAATAAGAATGAAAAGTTTGGGGAAGACTGCAGTTAGAGACACTTTCTCAATAAAACATTAGTAAGTATCTTTCAGAATCATTATTATGATCTTGCAGAGGCAAAAAATTTGCTCTTCCTAGATAATCTGATAAGCCATCTTGGGGAAGAGCAAGGACAGTTAGAGGCTTCCGGAAGCACAGCTGACATTCGTATTTCCCTTCACTTGGCTCACAGGTTCTATAATGAGGTCCTTCTACATGACATTCTGTTCTTCCTGATGCCATTTTTTCCCCAAGTGCAAGATGTGATAGAGGCCTGCTCTCACCCATACAAACCTGACTGTGACAGCCACCCAGCAAAGTCAAGGGGGGTTTGCACTACTAGGGACTGAAGGAGAACTGAGACAGGACCTCAGCATCTGATCCATGCCCATTCAGCCCATCCTCACTCTTTCAGAGTCCTGATAGTGCTCTGCTCCACCAGCAGGTAACTTCTGCTGAATTTCAAAGCAAAACTTAAAGGGGATACATTACTGGTGGTTCTGACCTGGAGATTGCTGCACATACCCTGGGGCCTGACCCCTGTACCATGTTCTGGTGCAGGCAGAGGAGGGAAAGGTTGGACAAGCAGTACATGGCAAGCAGCTGGTTTGACAAGCTGGCAGACTCAGGGCCAAGAAATCTGAGGTCAGCCAGCAAACTTTCCATTGACCTGCCTATTTAAATACTGATATATTTATCCATTTTCCAGCAGACACTAGGTACCTCCCAAACAGACAAGAATAGATACAGAGCCTTCCCTGAAATTTTCACTGTCTCTTTCACTTTAGTGACTTTCTATGGTTAAGGAGAGACAATTTTAAGCAAATCTCTCTAGATCTACAGACATCTTAACTTTCAAGGAGATTTAATGATGTTTGGACTGGGGATTTTTATTTTTTTTTTTATTTCACTAAATAAGATTCCTATTTTCTTTACTGCATTCAGCACTAAACTCCTGACCTAACCATAGTACAGGCTAAGGAGAAAATGTAGAGCCACTAAATACTACTGTGGAACCTCCTGCCTTCAGAATACTGTGCAATTTTATCTACTTACACCAACCACCTCAAAACAACCAAATCGAGACCGGGAACACCAATGGAAGAGGAAAAGGAAGTTTAAGGAGATGATGAAAAAACTGGAATTTAGATGGATTTTAGCGACTATGTCACTCACTGTCACTAGCAAATAAATAGACGTATACAACCAGTTCGATTACACAGGCCTGCTAACAGCAGCTCTCAGGAGCTACTGCTCTCTATTTACTGACAGCATGTTGACATCACTTCTCTGCTGGTATTGAATTTTTGTAGCTAATCAGAATGTGCCTTCTCTCCAGTCTGCACATACCAAAACATGTTAGATAGATGTGCTTTCAGCGCTTTGCAGTTACCAGAATTACACATGAGCTGTAGGATCTACTCGGACTCTAGCATAACCTAACTTGTATCCCAGTGGCAGACATAGACTGCAAACTTTGGCTTTGCTCACAACTGTGGAACATCTGGAGCCAAACAGTTGGTTAGTACATTACAGAGATAGGAAAAAGTCATGAGATTCACATGTGTTTCAAGATCCAAATTCAACTGTAATACTGGAATCCGCAAAATTGGACTTGTCAATTGGGACTACCTCTACTATATGTTTCTTCTTCAGAGGAGGGAAAAGTGTATATCCTGTGTTTTTACCTAGTTGTTTGCCCTGTCTCTAACAGCATGGAGGGACTAAAACCCCACAAGACTTCACCAGTTGGATATTGTTTTGACCTGGAGAAGAAGGCAGTTGATATCAAGATGTTGAATCTGGCACCTAAGCCACTCACCTCTGCAACGTCTGGGGTAGGACTGGGGGCAGGACTGGGGGTAGAACTGGCCCAGCAGCAGAAATTTCTAGTTGGCTATCATTCACCAGTAATCTCTCCCGGGGCTCAGGAGTCAATCTAAATAGATAAACCTTCAGAAACAGGGAGATGAAATCAAGTCCTTTTCTAACTTACTTAACCTGGTGTCAGTAAGAAGCAGATCCAAAAATCCAGCTTGAAAGCTTCACCAGCGCTCCAAGCTTGAAAACTGTGCAATAGTTTTAAGAAAAACATTTGGAATATGCTAATTGTATCATATCTCTGGCAGGTTTTGAAAAATCTGATTCACCAAGAGCTCTGAACTCCAAACAAGAGCTCTTAATCTGTTTAGGCTTCCATTGCAAATTTTCTTCCACCCACAGAAACCCTTCCCATCTCCTCTAGCATCATTCTTTTACTTATTTTCTATAGATACTGATGTGCCTTAATACTTTGATCTGATTTTCCTTTGCTCCTGACCTTGCCCAAGTGAAGTTTGTAACTGTGACTGACAATGCCAGTTCTCTTTGCTATTGAAAATCATTAGGACTGCTGTAGTCCAGATGATCAGTATTATAGCAGGAGAATCTGAAACACAGTAGAGGTCCATCAGAGAAACACTTTTTTCCCCATCTCTCTTCTTTCTACCACAGTCTTACGAAGCATCCAACTCAGAATATTCTGTGATTCAGAAGAATGAACAAATACTTGTATTTCAGAACTTTTTACTTTTTTTCACCTGAGAATGAGATGGAAGGAAAGTTAAGAGTAAAATTTTAAAAGCTCCTCAGAGTAGGTACGTGCAGTAGAATATGACACATGGACTTGCTAAACCAACATCTACCTGCACTGACCTAGATAGGTGCCTGTTAGTTTCAGAGTAGACTCAGTTTGCAGGAAATCTGACTGTCTACAGGGTTTTTTCTCTTGTATGGTAGTGAAATGCTCCCAGAAGTGGAGATATGTCTGAATTCTGAAATACTGCACTTAGGAGCCCGAGGGCATGTCTAAAATAGCTTTAGAGTTTATTATTAGCATTTCATTTTTACAGATGACATGGAAGAAGAGGGAATAGGTTGCAAGAAAATTCTCTTCTTCAGCAGGCTCCAGGACTGGATTTACAAAGGCAGTACAGCTGCCTGCAGGTGCTGAGAGGTGTCTGGGGGAAATTCCAAAAGCTCCTCAGTGAGCAACTTGCCTAATCTCAATGAGCTCTGAAAAGAGCGAAATTCCAGATCTGTTCAAATGCTTTTACAACACCAGCAAAGAACTTCTTTACACTGCTAGACATCTAATTATTTCTACAAGATGCCCCCCAATTAGTAGCAGATGGCCAGCAAAAGGAAAAGGGATGAAATATTTTCCATTTTAATAAATATGTTCTGCTTCTGGGCTAGGAAAGGTTTTGTTTTCTGACTGTAGCTCTGACTCAAGTTACTCTGGCCAGGTAATCTCCTGTCTCAGTAGGACACCACACAACAATAGTAAATAAGGTGAGTGGCAGTCTGCATGGAAGGATTATTTATTTCCACAGTGACATGATGTGTGTCTTCCCGCAGCGATGCCACCACATAATTTCCCTAACTCCTTCCCTACCACCAGCCTCCCCTGGGGGAGACAGGATGATATTCTCTGACGTGATGGCAGCTCATCTGAAAGAGGGAGCTTTTAATGAGGTGGTGCAAGGCAAGTGGGGCTGCTGCCTATCACACAAACTATCACTGCAGATACTTTTTCCTGTGAATGTTATGTACTTGAGAACACTGAGAAAATTACACTTACTAACACAAATGAAAAGAGCCTAATTACAGTGATTTTTATAGAGACAGTTAAAGGATGCATGTCAAAAGGGACTGATATATAATTATGATAATATCTGTTGCAACTCCTGTGCTATCTAATTACTTGAAATGGGTGGCATTGTGCAATTTTTTGAAAGCGAGCTACTCTGACAACAAAATGATACAATCTTATTATGAAATTACAATAGAATTGAAAGAGAAGTAAAATTAATATATTGGTAGGAGTAATAGTCAAAGAGGCAGCACTAAATGTGCTAGAAATACAGAACAAACAGAAACCCACCAACTGTCTCCAGCCCCAAATCTGTGCTACACATTTGACTCACGCTGTGTCAGAAACTGAGATGCTGCACATGTTGCCTACACTGGCAGTCAAAATCAAGACATATTTACATGACAAGAAAAGAGTCGTAAAAAGTGGAGGAAGGAGTAAAAAGAGGAAATATTAAAAAAATGGGAGAGAGCATAAACCTCGCAATCACAGTGCTGAACCTTTCTGGAATTTTGAGTGTCTCCATGCCTTGGCTTTGTTCTGGATCCTCTGAGGTACCCCAAACATCCAGCTGCTGAGTGTGCTGGACCCTGTCAGATTTGGGCATGCAGACTTCTTCGAGGGATGAGGTTTTTCTATTTTGGTTTCACAGTGGCTGTGTTACACTGATAAATCTGTCCACAGTACTTGATATAAATGAAATACTAAAGTTATTGCTTTAATTTAGCAGACATTTTGTTCATCATGGATGTATTTACATTATACAGAACCCATACCTACTATAACATAATGCCCTCTGTTGATGAATGACCTGGGCACTGAAAAAATCTGATTTTTTCATTCATTAGAAATGAAAATAGTAGCATAATAATTTGCAAGCCCACAGATCTGCTGGTAAGTCCATGATCCTGATTATGGTATAGCCTAGAGAAATCAACCATTGTTTGAACAGTGATACAACAGATTGTAGGTTAATAGTGTTTTACAGATTTTTGTGGCCAGCATGAGGAAACATGAAAAGTTTCATGGATTTTCATGGATACTTCATTGCCATCAGTCTAGCAATGGAAAATAAGAGTGAATAAAATGTTTAATATTATTCTATTGACTGTCGGGAGGTCATTTATCTCATGAACTGCAGTTTGGATCACTTCCTTAAGCTCTCATCATCTCACTTAATAGCAAAGACACAATCTCCTTTATTAGCAAAATTTACGTCTGTTTTCTAAAATTTTAAAATAACGAAAGTATGGTGGCAGTTGGCTAGATCCCCTCATTTACTGCAAGTTTGGTAAATACACTTCTCTATGTACTGCAATCTGTTCCCATGAGATGCTACAGAGTGAAAGGATCTGACCAAACTTTCCCTGTCTGTTGAAATTCCTTGTCATAATCTGATCTTGTCCCCTCTTGGCACAAGAACAAAAACATGAAATACTTTTCTAACATATGAGTGTTTTCATTGCTACACTTTTCCTTAAAGAAAAGTGCACGTTTGGAACTCTTCCTCTGAGCTGCAATCTCACAACACCTTGCCACGTACCCTGGTCTGTACTGCCTGCTGAAACAGCTGCATGCTGCTCATTCGGTAGCACTGAATAGAGATTATGACAGTGCTCTGAGCATGGCCTCCCAAAGCAGTTCTACTGAAGTTCTTCCCTGCAGGAAAAGGTTCCCTCAGCCACTTCCTGGCCTCTGTGGCTGAGGTGACTCCTTTTCATGCACTGCTGCCTGACCAAGTCTGAAGTTCACAGACTTGTCTTTAATGCCCAACTAAATCAATATTTTAAATTTCTGCTGAAGACTGACTTTTGCTCATTTTGATAGCATTGGTTTTGAATGTCAGGAAGACAAAAAGAAATCTGAATTTTTCTATGTGGTCGTGGTTTTCACTGAAAAATCTGTCTAATTACAACAAAAAAGTCAGATCTAAACAACTTGAGAAAGAAGAATAAATTATGTTTCAACTTTGCAATAATTTTATATGTAATTTTTTGAAATTACGATGATTCAGTGTAGGATATGTAAATCTTATTCAGTTTGCAAGGAGCATGGCTGAAGTGATTAACAGGACTTCCATGCAAGACAGTAAAGGTTTTTCCACTGAGGAATTCTACGTGGTGAGATTGAAGTGTGAAAAAAGATAAAACTTATCATGAAACCTGCCATCTTACGAAACAGAAAAAGTCCCAAGCAACACCCAGCAACAAGAAATAAGCCAACAAAAAATCCAGTGACCCCACTGCTTCCCAGGCTGGCAGAACAGTCTCAGCTGCATTTCTGATATTTACCAGAGGCTTTCTTACCTTCACTGCAAACTCCGTTTCTGTAGCTTTATGAACACATCTCTTGCACACTGAATAGGAGCCAATTCCTATGTCCTCCTTGATCTCGTATCCATCAGTAAAATGGATGTTGTTCCCATGTAACTGCTACAGGGAAAGACAAAAGAAGCAAGGTAATCAGGAGATGGGTATGTAAAGGCAAAGGCCAGCCTCCTCTTGAAGGAGGTGCTTGATCTCTCCTTCACAGGACTCTCTTGTCCTTAGCAGCTTTTCTAAGTCCAGTTAAAAAATTATGAAGCCCTTTACTTAAACAAGTAAGTGTATCTCCTCCCTTTTTACCTTTTTCCAGTCTGTAAGATGGAATTGTCCATGTAGAAATAGTGGCAAAACCAAAGTCATTTTCTAAACTATTTTTGGAATGCAGAAAATCACCATCTATTAGAAATTCATACGAAACTGTGGGCCCAAATCTCCTGACAAACCCACATATCTTGACAATATAAACTGAGGGGCAGATAACTTATAAAATATTAGTAGCTTCACAGTCTTCAAGAGAGATGCCCCGTATATGAGGAGTGCCTCCAGATCACTGGAGGTCCTGTCTAGAATATGTTTAACTGTAGTTTCTCTGTGAGAGAGAAGTTACTATTTTAAGCCCTTAATTCATATTTGGAAAATGTCTGGGCAGGTAGACTAGTTCAATGGTGAACCCCAAATCTGAGGCTTTGCTGCAAATTCCATCCCAGGACTCAAGAAATGACCAGCACTTCTAAAAGTCTGCAGGATTTCCTCTGTCTAAAAATGTAACCTTGCTAGCAAAGTCCACACAGAACCTGCTAAATTGTAAGACATGCTCATGTTAATATTTAATATATTTTTACAAAGTAAATCACAGAAATATATATAACGTTTCTGGGATGTTATTGCTTGGGTAACATTTCGCTTAAGAAATGTTGCATAAGAGCATCTTTAAGAGTATGACATATTCCACTGTAAATAATTAAAATAGAGATGAAAACCTATGAAAACCACAGGCAGGGTCTCCCTCCTTGAGGCACGTATACCTGTGGCTGTGGGTAAGAAAAGGGGCTTTTTCCAAGTGAGAAAATTGGCTGCATCTTTAAGCAGCCCAGTTCTCTCTCATCATTCACTTTTCCTCTGATGTATCGAACCTTTTGTAGCAATTTATTTCTGGTTTAAAGTACAACTGGATAGATTTTTTAGGGGAATGGCAGCAAAGAACCAAGCGTCTGGCATGTTCCCCCATCAAGCCACCCTGGTTTAGGTGAGTACACCCAGGTTTTTGTGCAATAGCAACAGGAGCATGGTGGCCTCTTACACCCAGGAGCTTGGGCTCTGTGTCTCTGGGAGCCTATAGCAGTAGTCCATCAAAGCCCTTTACCAGCACAGACTGTGTCATATAATCCAAGACAAAACTGTTGAGAATGACATGCATTCAGTGAAAAAACAACACTTCATTACCCACCCTGCATGGAATCCTGGAATTTCAGGTATTGAGAAGTACTTTTCATTTTACTTGTGACAAAGCGCAGTTCCTATTTCCTTTGCAAAGGTGTCAAGGAACGTTTTATACATAAAAGCCTTCGCAAAAAAATTCTCATTTTCCACCACCCACATGCTGCATGTAAAACACCTCCTTCCTACACTGGGTAGCTGTGAAATACCAGCGAGAGCATTAGGCAGTTTAAATACACTATGCACATACGGATCCGCACATCAGATGTGAAATGTAACCAGCATCAGTACCTGCACAATTGGGTGAACAGTGATTTTGTGCACATCTTGCTGTGCAGGCTCCTGCACCAAGTTAGAGGCAACAAAGCTGAACCCTCTGAAAAGGTGATGAGCATTGGCACTTGGAGGAACACCTGGGGAATCTGTAGAAGGAAGAAAATGGCCTCATGAGCTGCACAAAAGAACAAAAATGCGACAGCATGGCACCACAACAGACAAAGTCACCCCTGCCAGTCAACAGCAGATCTGATAAACTGGCAGACACATGGGAATATAATTCATCTCCATATCAAGGCTTTGGTGTGCCTTCTCCATTCCTTTCCTCTGGATTTGAACAGTGCAGGGGGATTTCTGCAAGGATGTCTCCTCTTGGATACAGGGATTTTTTCACAGTGCATGTTCATTCTTAGGCAAAGTACTGCCTGTCCCCAGAGTGCACAGAAAGAGAAGGAACAGGGCAGAGAGGCTCTGAGAGAGACAGGAGGCTCCAGGCAGGGCACCCTGCAGGGCTCAGCAGAGGTTCTCCAGGGAGTGGAAGAAAGTTACAGGCTGCTGTATGTGTCCTTTGCAGCACAACTTGACTACAGAAATTACAAAGACTGAAGTGTCATGCTGTGTGGGTCAGGAGAATACAGAGAAGACATGAAACCAATGTAAAAGCACAATACTCCAGTAGTGGTGGTTTGTAGCCTTATAGGAGTCTTCTGGAACAGCTTTAGGAGCCGGCATCTACTCCAGGGAAGACAGTGGCTGACTTGTCCTCAGGTGAACTAAACAACTAGGATTGTTTTAACTAACCTCCACGGAGATTTTCTCCCCATTCCTTCCCCTGACATGACAAAAAGAGGGAAGGAACGGCTAAAGTTCAAAATATCCTGAATTATTCTACTTTTGGAATGAAATAACCAGAGAGCAGTTCTTTGTACCTGCAGCACTGCTCAGTGAGAGAAGCAGCATGATGAAACAAGAAGAGCTGTGCTTCACTTAAAATTCTGGAAAGGTTTAAAGAGATCTTTCTCCCCTATGTATGTTTTATCCCAGGTATTTTCCTAAGCAAGAAGAATCACTTTGTGAACCATTCCCTGGTAACTGGCTGGGTATTATAAAACCTATAGTAGTAAAATTTTCCAACCTTTTATTTAGTTTTTGCGG
>VZRS01011589.1:526490-556413 GCA_013398055.1 Ifrita kowaldi | reverse complement strand
GGGGGGGGTTGTGGGGTTTTTTCTCCTCTTCCCTTCACATTTCCTCCAATGCACCATGGGATTTACCATGACAAAGTTACAGCAAACTTTCTTTAGAAAGCTATTTCTTTGTAGAAAAGTGTGTAAATACCCAGTTATCTAAAGGAAATTCATCCCTACTGAGCCTTATATCTCACTCACCTGCTTGAGGCCCTGAAAATATGCGAGAATATGTACTTCCTAGTGTGCACACTCCCTCTATAAATCTACTAGTCAAATGAATAGAGGAACTGAAGTCAGAATTTGGTAAAACCAATAGATCTGCTTGGGAATAAACAAAACTGAGACAGCAGCTAATTCTGTTTCTCATCAAAAAGCTTCCTCAGCTTTGACAGGAGTCGGAGTCAGGAGTCAGTCTGTTCTAACTGCACAGCAAGAGTTCAGGTGGAAGAGATTGTCTTTCGGTAAAATGACGTGGGTTTTTTGCTTATCTCAGTGTTTTTGATGGGCACTCTCCTCGCAAATACATGGATGAATCACAGCAGACCTCTTGTGTCCCCGGATACTTCCTACCATGGCGTATATATTACAGTGATTTTTACAAGAGGGATTAATGAAGAGGAAAGAATGCTTGTTTTAAGAAAAGGAATGACAATAATTTTCATCTGAACACTTCTGAACTTCCGAAAAACTGTGATCCAGCTCTATAACTAAAGCAGTAGGTCAGCTCTATTTAAAAATAACTGTTCCTTCATAACTCACTGCCAATCGCTTGAGCAAATACTGCAGAAGAACTATTGATGATTTAGTGTTCACTATTAAATATTCATTGCCAACAACTGATTTGTCCATTAAAACATTTTTGCTAAGTGCAAAATTATGTTTAAATCACATTATCTAACTGATAGCTCAGAAACCTAAATCATTTTTCTAGGCCCTATAAATCAGAATCATTTCGTATGTCTGAATTAGATCCACTTACAAGCACCAATCTTGTATAATGGTTATCTTTCTTCCTGTGAAAAAGTCATAATGCTTTGTTCCACTAGAGCATCTAAGTTTAATGGTTTTCAAAGGCTTCATACCTCTTAAGTAATTTCCTTCATCATGTTTCACTGGGGCTAGCAAACATCATATTTGCAAAGGAGGATATTTAGATACTTCAGGTGAAATTTTACATACTTTTTTCTCAGTAGTAAAGTCAGTCTAAAACATCCCTGCTGGTTACAGCCTGCTGTCCCATCAATTGCAACAGTACAAACATTTGTGGACTGAAATCTAAATCGGGTCACAAGAATGATCTTGGTTTGAACTTTGCTCAAATCACCATTTCTAACCTAGATTGCTTCAGCCTCCAGCTCCCTGTAAGGAGCTGAGTCACCACAAATAAGATGTGGGTCCACAGTGGTGAATTCAGGAAGCAAGTGGCCAGAAAAAGCATCTCCAACTTGGACAAATCTCTGAGAAAAAGTGATGTGAAACTACACCCACATAAATGATCTGTCAGTGTCAGAAACCACATCTCTGGCACACTTAGATCCGAGGTTAAGAATCCACAGAATGCTGTTTCAACCTCCAGGGTAAAGGAAGTTTCTGAGGTACAGCAAATCACTGGACTGACAAGATTTACTGGATCCAGAACTTTGACATAAACCTGCCTCCAGGCAGGAGAACTCATTCCTACAGACAGTGTAAAATGACTATATGTTTCTGTATCCCCTCCTTGGTAGTGTCTGACAGCTTCATCAAAACACAACTGCATGATCATGAAGCAGGAATTATTACACTGCTTTCTATCTGAGGATGTTCTCAGTAACAGGGTTAGTTTGTTCGGGGTCTACGTCATGATAGAAAATCCACAAAATAAAAAAGGTTATTGTTCTACTCCATCAGCAATGTGAGCCAGTATTGAACACATTTGTGATGCCCTCCCTCATTCTGGTTTGACCCAACCAGTCAACAGTCAGGGGCTGCAAAATATTCTGCCATTCTGCAAGGGCTTTTCCATCATTCTGGAAGTGTAAATGGATTCACACTTCCAATTACACCTATTTTGAAATGACATGGCTTGATTCTCAGGCCACTATTCATGGTAGCCCAAAGCAGAATCGAGGCAGGCCATCTCCCCACCCCAGCCACCACCCCGAAACAAATCTTCCAAGTCAGTGTCTTGTATGAAATAAAAAATTTAATTAGCCAACAGTAGTAACATGCAGAGTGTAAAATATAGCCCCAGGCACCAGTAAAACCAATGAAGTGTGAGCTTCCAAAGCAATCCAAACTCTTAATGCTTCTTTGCACACCAGTGGAACTTCCCATGGCAGCACCAGACCACACATCTCTCAATACAAGACTCACTTGCATTCTCCAATATTTCAGAGAAATTAGTTCCTCTGAAATCTAAATTAAAGCTAACATCAGATGGGTGAGATGTCTGTTAACCAAAGATCATGCTTCTATGCAGTGGAATAGGAATATCAGAACATGACCAAAAATATACTGGAGGCAGGTGGGGATGTTCCAGCTGAAAAAACAAGAATGCAATATTTTTACAGTTTGTAAAAGTCAGCACATCCTTGCAAAAAAAAAAAAAAAAAAAAAAAAAAAAAAGGCACTGGCAAAAGATTTGGAGTAGATACCATTATTTCAAACCTCGTGAAAAGAAATTTAAGCCAGGCTTTGAATAGAAATTTGGGCTAGTTTTAAGAAAAAATGGTGTAGGTCATGATAAGCCTGAACAAAAACTGCTGGAAACCTCAGCTCTGATTCACATGTTACAATGTAGGTGTTTTCATAATGAAAGCTCAGACCCTTCCCTCTCACTACAACAGTTCTGGGGCAATTTGAGGGTTGAAGCTTATACTTGGTTAGTACAACAATACTACATGATATTTACAGAGCTTACTATCTTCAAAGTGTTTTACAAACAACAACTAATTCAATTCTTACACTTTAGAAAGTATAAATAGGTACTTTTTACTTACAGGAATATCACAGGCAGAAATATGATGTAATTTATCCATGTCTAGCAGAAGGCAACATTATAAATGGGATTACCACTCTGACATTATTGATATTCTTACTTTTCACTTAAAAGAGTAGAAAGACTGAGTTTTGTGCAACAGTCACCTTCATATACATAGGGTAAGAAGTGTGGTATTTCTGTTAGGAAATAGAAGTTACAGGAACAACATTCTCTCTGCAAGCATTTTCTAAATATTGTGGGCGAAATTTCCTGCTGGCATAACTCTGCTGACCTGAGAACTTGATGATTCTTCATTGCTTTTAACCACACATTAACTTCCAACAGTCCATAGTCTGTGGGATGTCATAATTAAAACATCTATGCAATACATAATTGCATACTAACTTGCAGAGTTGCAAAGTTCTTTGAAGCTGAGGTAATTCAAAATAGTTAAATTCAGCTAGTGTAAGCAATGATGAGTAATAAAATAGCAAAGCAATAGTCATTTTTCCTTTTAAAAATGTGAAATCTGTCCTTCCTGAGGACAAGTTAATGTGAAGCTGTTGAAATACTTATGAGCTTCTTTTGTTGGAAAAGCAAAAACTGTCTTTGCTTCCTGCTGGATATGGCAAAACCCTGTAATGCCACAGATGATCAGACTTTTAGACTGTGTTGGAATAGGGAGGGGAAGGAAGAATGAATTCACTAAGTGAAGAGATATATTACCCATGTGCCACCTTACTAACCTGTGGGGGTCCGAGATGTGAACTCTGGATCAAAATGAAAGGTGTCTTCTGGCCGCCCCACTGCGGGCTTGAAAGGCGGCTTGATTTCTTTTCTGTATAGTTTCTACAAGGAGAAGAACAGATCACAATCAACATCAATGTGTACACCCTCAGCATCTGGAGGTAGACTCCCCTGCTTTCTTTAGGGTGTCCTCTCTCAGCTCCATGCTGTCCTTGCTGGACTGACAGAAAAGGATGATGTATCCATGGTTCTGGCTCCTGTTTGACAGGTCGACTTAAAATCTGTGCTCTGGATGGTCCCTGCACATTTAGCTACTGGAATCCTGAATATAAACACAAATGTTCCTGGCAAAAATTTAGCCCATAGACTGGAACAGTATTCCAGCTGGGGCATCTGGAAATTCACTGATCTAAGGGCAGGACTGGAATGTGCAATGGTAAGACCAGGAAACAGGGTGACTTCAGCAGAGCAGCAATGGCAATCAGCACAAAGAACTACTAGGAAGCCATGAGCGTTTTAGCATTTATTATTTGTCAAGACCCAGCAATACGTCTGACATGCTGCCAGACTGAGCTGAGCAACAGGTTTGGCTGCCTGGTCCTTACAACCTAAAAAAGAGACTCGTTCTTTTAGCATATCTGGTAAAAGGGAAGGGGGTTTACAGCTGATGATTACATGAAATTCCCATCAAAAGATTCTAGGGAGAAAGCACTGTGGATGGGTGGGGAATCACACTGAAGCTCTACATGTGGTTTGAACTGAGGAGCAAAACCAAGGTAAAACATAAGGAAGAGAGGAAGGTCTGTAACAGGTAAGTACTGCTAGGTGTGAGAGTTTCTGCTGGTGACTGAGGGGTCATGCAGGGGATCACCCAAGTAAAAGGCACCATAAGTTCATCCTAATACATCCTGCCTTTATTACAAGGGACTTTGTGGCCTGTTTGCTCATTCTCAGAGATCTTTAAAAAATTTCTACACCAGGCTCCTTTGCAAGCATTCATACACACACAGACACACACACTGAGGTGAAGGATTTCTGGATCTGATCCAAAGCCTGCAGAGGTTAATGGAAAGAGCCCTAATGATTTCAGCCATCTTTGCACCATCTCTGCCTGCAATGCCCAAAACTGAACATCATGCTGATGGCAGCACAGGGAACAGAGCTCCAGCTTGACTCCCTGCCCCATGTTGCGGTCCCTAGACTGCATTTCCTTTCTAGCAATGCTTTTGTTCTCAGGTTTCAAAGGGCTGAATTAGCTGGCACAGACAGTGCCCATAATTAACATGTCTGAGCATAAATATAACATTTAATCCAAACTTTCAAGTCAAGATAAGAACTGGAGAGTTCAACTTTATGACTGTTTGCAATACATATTTTTAGGTTAGCTCTTAAAAAACTTCCTAATGAGCTGATTTTTCAAAATATTTCATGGAGATTACTAAATGCTGGTCCAGCTCCTTGCGTGCAGGAAGAGTCTTTTTAACTGTGCGTTTCGTGGTGAATTAACTTCTGTAATACAAAGCATGTGGTCAAACCTAAGACATATACACATCACCATACTTTGAATTTGATTTTGCATTGATAAATAAAAGTTCTTGAAGCAGAAAATTCTGTAGCATAGTATTAGCCTTAACATAAAGGATATATTTGCGGTTGAATTATTATTCCTTGGGAAAGTGAAACAGTGAGGTTGGAAATGACTCTGCAATAATTAATGGCCATTTCACCATAAAAAGTTCCTGCTTGCGTAAAACTGCTCCATATCTTCGGAGAGGAAAGGAGATGAATAACTGCTGTGAGCCACAATGGAAAGCCAGTCTTCCAAATAATTAAAAGCCAATTGCAATCTTAAGCAGGAAGTGTCACTCATCAGCTGAACAGTATTGACCTAGTGAGTAACATACATCTTTTTCTGTCTGCACAGAGCTTTAAAAGAGAACTCAGCACCTACTGAAGCTTTTTCTGTTGCTAGCATTCCACCTTGAGAAAGCTATTTGCTTCCAGCTTCCCTTTATTTGTCTTACTTCAGAACTGCAGGGCTTCTACTGCAGAAAGCAATATGGTCACATGCACATGCTTCCTCCCCAAATCAACTGCACAGCTCATCCTGTGAGGTCCAAAAATTGGAAAATGTTTCAGAGCTGTACATCATTCAAGAATTGCACTCTCTTTTCATTATCGTAACCATATTCTCTCTGGCCTCTTAATTCCTTCCCCCATCTGTAGTTTCTTAAGTGCTGCTGGAGCTACATTTGTATTTTGAATCCCTAACCCACATCCTCCACTACTAGGGAGGGATTTAAGATTCATCATGAGTCACGCACCACCTAAAGATGTATAATCACAAATTCACTTTCTGGGAGGGGATGGAAACGAAGAAGTTGCTTGTGCGAGTGAAAGGCACTCCTTCGAGCACAACCCCGATGACTCCCTTTTCCATCTCCTCACCCACTTGTGATAAAAATTAGACAACAGAACAGCAAAAGGTAAAGTGCCTAAAACATTTTTTTTCCCTCAAGCTCTTGAATAGGGTAACTAAATGAAACCATTGAGGACCAGGAAAAGCAGAGTACTGTCATCTGTGGACTTCCCCATCCCACACTGGCTCCAGTTCTCTGAGTGAACCACTACAAACAAAGCCAAATGACTAAACCACAGGGCAGCCCAACACAGTTAAACACAAAGGCCTGCTGCAGACAGAACGCCTCTCCCTTTAGAAACCTGCATCCTGTACACTGCAAAACTCAGTGGGACACAAGCTGATCTAAGAAAATAGTAAGAATCACAGCCATTGCTTTGTATAGAGACACATAGAGAGGGAATCCCTTGGAGGATTTGAGATCCCTCTGGATTTTTCAAGAACATTTCTAATTTTAGGAAATGTATTAATACATTATCTTTTACCATGGTCCTCAAACTATTCAGGGATGATGAATCTTGACTGTGACCTCTTCTGACAGAAACCAACCAGAGTGGGAAATGACAGCAAGTTGAATGTCAAGTCTTGCCTTTGACCATTTCTATCAGGCTGGGCATAACTTCTGGTAAAGTTTAAGCAGTTATGTACTTTCTAAGTCATGGCAGTCTTAGCATCATATGTAAAAGTTACTGTGAGTTCCATCATCTGTTTAAATGGGAACACGGTCCCAGTTTTCCCAGTTTAAATTCCAGTTTTGATATCCAAATTTTTGTTTTGGGGCATCTTATCATTCAAAAGAGACTTTGGATATGCTAGTGCTAACTGGAGCATTTAAATTTCAGGCTGGGTACTTAGGATCATAATATGTTTGTTATTTTGCACAGGTATAAGAAGCTGAAGATTTTTTTTTCTTCCACATTGTTTCCACATCCATAAAGGAGAACGGCACTCCTTAGCCCTTAATGTTTTATTGAGAATATTATTTATTTCTCTTTCCCAGTAAAGAATAAGCTCCCACATCCCATCATCATTTTTTTTAAACTGGCCACAGCACTGACTTAGCACAGAAAAATGTGACTGACAGGTACCAGGACCACTGCATGTCACACAGTGTTGTCAGATCCAGAGGCTGTGCGAGGGCGTGCATAATGCACAGAACGAGGGAGATGGACTGCAAGGTGTGAAAACACTGATTTAGATATTCACCCCTGGATACATATCCATGCCTCTGACTACTTATCAACCCCTCACATCCTCCTGAGACTTTGATAATAAGTACCTGTGAATTAACTAGAAACCATTTCTATTGCAGTTTGAGAAACTATGAGCTTCTATCAACTTCCTTTCTTATTTCAGAAAAAAACATTTTTATTTGAAATAACTAATTTTCATCCAGGTGCCACTGATCTTTTCTTAAAATGTGTTGCCAGATCCCTAATATGATCTTCAGATGAACACCTCCCCAGCTGGCACTTAATACACAAGAGAGACTAGAAATAAAATGCTGCAACATTGTGTTTCTTTCTCTTCTTATTTATAACTAGTTAATTTTTCAACACCTTTAAAAAAACACACTCCTAAAAACCCCAGAGAGGTAAATGCTCTGTGCATGTGCCTGGCAAATATCAAGAAAAGGAAAATGGCTTAATTTCATTAAAAACTATTTAGTCATTTCCTCAACTGAATTTCTTTGATGAAGAATTGAATTATTCCTTAGACACCTTCCAGAAATAGAAAGATGCTACTCTCCACAGTGATGCACTTGTAGTGTGAGAATAAACTCCCATGATACATATACCTGTCATGGAAAATCCAATAAGCAGACAAAAGGATGAACTACATTCTAAAATGCTTGTCCTCTCCGAGATTAATGACTCAATGTTATTGCCTGCAAATGACAGAAAAGCTAGCAGATTTCAGACCCCAGGATTAGTTTTTGCTGTTGGTAAAATCTGCAATTAAATAATTCACATTTTCAGTTTAGTTTGATCTCTGATTAATATTGAAGGAAAAAGAACTGGAATCCACTTTCTTCCCACTCCTTTCCTCAGCTGTATTTGACAGTTCATTTTCAAGACATGTCATTTGCTCTAGTTCCAATTTAGCCTGTCATCTAAACAAAAACTACTGTTTATAGCCCACTCCTCCGACAGCAGTCTGCGAAAAGGGATTTCATTTCTCATTTTCAATGAAAAGCCAGAAATTCATTATGCATGACCTGGGAAGAAGAAACAGTAGTAAAATACCAGGAACCAGACTGCTTTCTCAGAGCCAATGACTGAAATTTTCTGAGGTCAACTTGTTTTGGGTCTGCTTGTCTTAAGAAGAAAAGGAGGTGCAAGGTTAATAAGGAGGTAAAACTGTCAAGGAGCTGGACATCTAATCTCTTTCCTGAGCATTCCAGCCTTGATCATGAAAGACAGTCCATTCATTTAACAACAGATCTACTGAATTTGTGTCATGGTGCCTACTAAATGCCTCAGAGCAGCAAGACTGATACCTTCAGAAACCTCCAGCTATTTTTCCCTCTGGAAAGTGGGAACTTAGGGCTTTGTTACAGGGTAACAGCTGTAAAAATCAGAGTCTTACAGAGACTCATGCCACAATTTCAGTCTGGGCATAAAAATCCTGTGTCAGACTGTCCACAGTTCATTTAGTGCAGGAGTTAGCCAGAAGTTAAACCTAAGGTGGCTGGAGATTTTGCTGAAGAATGGCACGCTGGAACATGGGAATGGCTTCTGGGAAAGGCCGGGAGGAGGAGGGTTCCCTGGCCTCACTCATGTTTTCCAGGAGTGCCCTTAGTGCCTCTGCATCCAGTGGTCACACGCTACCAGCACGCTGTGCTTGGCAGCAGCATCTGCAGCATCGTGACAGGGGCCATTCCTGCACTGTGTATGCTGTTTCCACTGTGTTTGCTGTGTTCATCCACTGTGTTTGCTGTGTTCATCCAAAACCAGACATTATATCTGGTTGTGTCTGTCTGAAGACAGTAAAAGATGGAAAATGACTGCCCCAACAGGTAAATACTTCAGTGACAGAGAAAATAACCGGCTCCAATCCAAAACCCAAGGGAACAGCTCTGAAAATACTGTGAAATGAAAGCCCGAGTCACACAGTTCTGTCTGCAATTCTAATATCACTGCAACATCAAGACTTCACACATGACTTAGAAGGAAGAAGCTAACTCATTTCTGTTTCGAATCTCTCTTTAAAATTAGGTGATGAAATTCGGTGCTTTGTTCCTGGTTATCATATCGCTCTTGTAGGAAAAATCATGCTTAAAATCAAACCTTTTTCACACTGCATTTCTAGCAGACACTTACCCATTCTTACCCTTCAAGATAAGGAGGCTTTTGATGGAGGATTGTTTTACTACAGTTGCTGAAATTTTCTGCGCTGTCAGTCACAGCAATCCTGTCCATCATAGCTGCCAAGGTAGCACAAAAGTTCTCCAAAAGAGCTTGCCTCTTGCTCTCTGAGGTCTTAGTAAATCAACATTTCTGTCCCATCTCAACAGTGCTGTTTGCCAATGGTCTGCAAACTGATGTGGGACATTCTGTATACATTATGGGAGAACAAAACGAGGGCACCAGGGAGTCTTTTCCTGCAACTGTAAGAGATCAGTGCTAAATATCTATGTCTGATCCATTTCTGTTCCTAAAACATGTTCTGTTTCTCTCTGTTTCTCTCGTGGAGAACACATTAACAACTGGTTGGATGATCACTGAGAGTCAAAGTCCTGGCTTCAGCTCAGGGCCAGGCTGGCTCGCACTGCTCTGAAATGCATCCAATACTGTAGCTGCTAGAACGAGATAAGCCTCCCAAGACCTCCATGAGTGATTGCAAAATTAGGATAAAATGAGGAAATATATTACAAAGATGATAGCTGATTGGAGTAATAATGATCTGTCTCCAAGAGAGTGCAAAAAGGACTAATTACATTGGATTAAAATGGATTTTTACAGCTATATTTCACAGCAGTGTTATAGGGCTGGATAACACATCAAATGGCAATTAAATCCACCTTCCTCTCTACCTCCAAGGCATGTTCAAGCATACCTATCTTCTTCGTGGTAGATATTTCCCTGTCCATAACAGCTTTTTCTAATGATGGAGGACTGTAGAGTTTCCTTAGGACAGGTGTGAAACTGTTCCCTGAAGAACAGAGCTTGACACAATCACCAATTATCATGACAGAGGGTGTCTTGAGTATTCTCTTGGGACAGAAGTGTCTTTTCTGAAACCCTTTCCAAGATGCAGAGCCTTGTTTATTTATGATGAGTTAGCGAGCTGCTCCACTAGCAAACACACAAGCAAGAAAAATCCTCTCACTGTTCCAGTGCTTCTTATTACATCGAGACCTATTGATCTGACCTACATGCTGATTGCAAAGCTGAGGACTGTGGAGATGCTGGAGGAATACAGAAAAGAATATTATTTTTATTTATATTGATATTATTTTTTAATAATCATCATCATAATCAACAACCCATGTCTTTTGGATTCTCTATTTTTTTATTTTCACTTACTGTTTTCATAAATATAAAGTCTTCATACAGAATCTCACAGGTAGTAAGAAACAAAAGAAAAAAGAGACTCTGGACTCCAGAACATATGTACTGGGACTAAAAGTCAGCTTGACTATATAGGAAAGTCTCAAAATCCACTTTCATTGATTATGTTTTAATATGTTTATGAGTCATGATAACTCTTCAACATGCAACTAAAATTAGATTTTTCTAAAGAGTTTTACCAAAATAAATGGGTTTGTGGGCCTTTCAAAGGCTACCTGGGCACCACAAAATGTTCTCTCACAGAGGAATCAGCTTTACTGCAAAGTCCTGAGCAGCAGTTTGAGAATGGCTCTGTCACATAGATTCATGCAGTTTTACCAGAATTTATCGTAAGACCTGCATCAATGTTACTGATTGTACTAGCATTCATGAGTGAATGCATTAAATACTGAAGAGACACAACAATATCATAACATGGGCTGGATAAAATTAAACTAGAAAAGGCTAGAAGATGTGGCAAACAGGAGCTCTGATGCACTGGCAGATGTCCAGACCAAGAATGAAAAATGTTTGCCTCCAGGTCTGCCTAAGAATAAGTCAATTTGAACAAATACGATGCTGAAAATGTGAGATTTAATCTCTTACGAGTCTAAATCAAATACTCAGTTAATCTGTACCACCACCTTTATCAGCTCTAGATGTTAGCAATAAAATAAATCCCTGTTTACCATTCTGTTAATCACATCTGACATGTCTTACTTGAATCATGTTTAATTTGATCAACTGTTCCAATTTTGAGTACTGATGCCAACATGCATGCAGGAGAGACATAGGCACCCACTGAGAAGGCTCTAATTCCTCTGTATTAGAGAAGTTAGGCTCTCAGTGTTAGAGAACATAACCCTATTCCTAAGCACGGCAGTTTGTCTTCAAAAAAGGTAGCTAAGAAAAAAAGAACGCTGCTCCACTTACGTTCCAGTCTATAGTAACAAAGAAAGGGTGACGTTTAATTTCTTCCACTCCATCAAATCCAGCACCTGAGAAGAGAAGGAAAGAATCAAAATGAAGCCATGCTTATAAGAGAGCAGCACAACATCTCTTCTCCAGTCTCCCTCCCCGTCCCCACTTCTCTTCTGACAAAGTGAGAGCCCCCCATCTAAACATTTCTTCTAGTCAAGAAATGCTGCATGGTGCAACTGCCACTACAGTATAAACTCTCATAAATAGACAAAGGCACTGCATTAATGATAATTCGATCCCAAGGGTCTTTTACTTTTTTCTAATTGAGGCTGCTGCCAAGGTTTTGGATGAGATGTGGGATTTTAGCCACAGCAGAGTGCATGCACCAGCAAGGTCAGGAAAGGCCCCAGGATATCCCAATACTCTGACAAGGCTCCACCAGCGGCAGCTCTTCTATCCACACTGACTTTCAGACCTTGACTAGCTACTGCTCTCCACAGCCAGAGAAAGCGGCACTACAGGCAAGTACAGACTCAAAATACCAAAAGGCTCCAAATGATTTGAGGGAAGCCAGGGTTTTAGGTTTCCCCCCTTCAAGTACTGTCTTCAAATTCCTGTGAGTACCAAAATCTTCACTCTCAGTGTTATGTTATGTTCCCTTCACTATTAAATTTCTGTTACATTACTGCAGGAAATTTAGGGAAAGTCTTCTGAGATCTGGTAATGAATCTAATTCCTTCATTGCTTTTGCCTTATGTTTTCACTGAAGATTGACTTTTTTATTCCTTTAGCTCAACTTATTTGCTTCAGTGCTATCACAGAACCAAACAGGTACTCAGTAATAATTAAAGAACTGTCAGAGAGGATTTAGAATGCCTTTTTTGGGGTTGATTTGACCTTATTAATAGCACCTTTCATTTTCATTTCAAGGATAATTAAAATCTGGAAGCAAAGGCTCTGCACTGCAATTCTGGAATCAGTTCTTGAAGGGTACCCATCCTACTTCTTCACAAGCATGCTGAGCATCCTTAATTCCCAAAAGGATTCGGGATTCCTAAGCACCTTGCAAGGGGCACTCAGCACCTCAGAGGACTAAGCTTTTTATGTATGCAGTATTTGTACTTCGGGAAGATCAACATTACAAGCAGCTTTACAAAGGCCTTGCCAACTGAAGCTTTTGTAAAATGTGATGTCTGCTCTCCTTGTGTACAAGAATATTATCGATGTTTGTCAAAATGCAATGATCAGGAACTGCTTCCTACAGCCTGCTTAACATTCACTGATGAACCGATACAGAAAGCAAACACTTTGTAAACGTAACATGCGGGATTGTCTGTCAGGCCTGCTGGAAAACAGCAAAGAGGGATGATCTCCTGATTAATTCCCCATCCCATTAATCTTTCAGTATGGGCAAACACAAGCAATGCACATGAGGGTAAAGAATCCTAGCCTGCCAGACAAAATTATGTGCTCAGAGGTGATCAGCCCCACTGAGGAGTCTGTGGGTTATGACAGACCGACATTTCTAGGCAAACACAACATGAAATCAAACCTTGGAAAGAGGACAAAAGGGACAATATCATTGCACTGTCACCATGTAAGTCTGTTGCATTCCTGCAACTGGAGTATGGACTGTAGCTGACACACCCCCCTGTAAAAGGGTATACTTATTTTAAAGTTAGGAAAAATCAAAGACGGTCAACAAGGAATGTTATGGAATGAATGAGGAATGTTATGGAATGACTAAGTAGGTCTGGACTTTTCAGCCTGGAAACAGATGACCAAAGAAGTACACAATAGATCACTAAACGATGCTAGCAGGAATCAGGTTCAGAAGAACCTGGAGATGTTTCTTCAGGAAACAGACAGTTGTGTGATGTGGAATTACTTGAAAAAGATGATGTGGTGTATAATACTTATATGGGTTCATGGGGAGGCCAGGAAAGTCTGTTGAAAAGAAATCTGTTGAAGATTACTTCATCGACAAACCACAAGAGTTTCAGGAAACCCCTTGCTTGACCTTAAAGAAGGAATAGGAGAAAATCTGGGTGAAGCAACATATATGTTCATCCTGTTCTTACATGCCCCTAGGCAGCTGTTTATGGCCCATGGGTACAGAACAAGAAAATAGTAAGTCTTAGAAAAAGACTTGTTCTCTAGACCTCCCTAGCATATTTTTGTTCAATGCACGGTCTGAAGTCTACAAGATCCCCTTGGCAGATTCATGCTGATTTTAGCAATGCCAACAGAAACACAAAACCAACAGAGTTACTCTGAAGAGAGTTACATTAAGCAAATCTTTGGAAAAGAACTATCTGTGAAAAATGCTTTGAGTTCAGCGGTGGTGATTGGAAACTGCAACGTGCAGTCAATGTTCCTTACCACCTCAGGACGAAACCCAAGTGCCAGACTGATTTTTGCACGACTGGGATAAGTGCTCAGACACCGTAAGACACTAGTAGCATATCCTAGACTGAGGATAATTGCTAATGCATTCGGTTTTCTCTGCTCCATCCCTTCCCCACTACTTCTCTTTCCCTCCTGCTTAGGCTAATGGATACATCATTGTGTGTTGGGAATGATATGCTTTTTTTTCAGATCATCTATCTGAAAGCCACACTTTTTGCTACTGTTTTTGTTCCTTTTTCCACAAACCCACAGAAGTAAGAACCAAGAAAAAAGTCCACCCACAGCTAGTTCTTTTAGTGGGGGGCTGCAGTGTTCAGTAAAAAATGCAAGCATGTAGTTGGGCAGGCATTTTTTTAAAAAATTTTCATTTCCCAGTTGGGGCCACCTCAGCTCCAGCACAGAAGGAATATATGGTTAAGTGCAAGGGCTTAATATATTAAAGAAATTTAGGATGGTAATAGCCTAATTTTGCAAAGACTGGATGACTTCCAATTCTTAGCAACTGATTATATGCTATGGAGAAGGTTCAGCACTTCCTGCAGTTTGTATTCCCTGACCATCTGTGCCATGAGACCTACTGGTGTAGCCCACAACTCCTTCTTGGATTGTGTGCTGTGGCTGCAGGCAGCAGCATGGGGCCTGGTGCCCTCCTCAGCTGGAGGAGGGAAGTGGCCCAAGGGTGCGGTCAGGAACAGCTCTGGGAGCCAGAACGACAGCCCTGACCCCGCTGTAAGTCCACGGGAGACATCAGCATCTGTGCTTGTGCTGGAGTCTCCCTGGATTTGCTCAGCATGTTTCAGCCATTCATCTACCATCTGCAAATCCACAGGGGTACTGAAAAGAGACGTGCTTTCATGGAGAAAAGAAAAGCACTACAGAAGTCATGACTGGAAAGGCCTGCTTCATGGAGATGGACATTTCTCGGCGTAGAGATGGGTATTCAGCAAACAGCACACTGCATGACCACAAACCTTTCACCCTCCCTAAGGTGAGTTTGGGTTTTCAACTTCACTTCAACATCAACTTAGCAATAAGACCTATCAGTCAAGAATAATCAGCACAATCAAACCTATTGCCTGCAAACATTCTTATGTGCCATCCAGTCCCATGAGGTTCCGAGAAGATAAATAATTCTTTCAGATCAAATAGAGTGCAAGCATTTACATAAAAGCAGCCTCACATTAGTAAGTGAGAACTTAATTATCTAAGTTTTATGCCTGTAATAAAAGTGCCTGCAAAGAGTAGGAGTAGAATGTTTTATATTTAATTGGTTTTGATTATTGAATCATTATGGGCAACACGAGCCTTGAAATGTTAAGGGGAAGAAAGCAGACCTATGAAATTTGAAAGTTGATTACTTGGATATTCAAATTCAATAGGAAGAGTTTCCAGAATTTTAGTTTCAGGTAATAAAATTTTAGCGTCTCCACAGCTTCAGAATCTTTTTAGTGGGCTAGACTTTTTGAAGTATTTTTCTAAGGTTTACAAGAAATCTTTACAGTTGCTCTGACAAAGGTGAAAGCTGTTTTTTGTTTAAACTCATCATCTTATAAAATCAAAGTTTTCTATGTGAAAAAACAGAATGTATCTTCCCTGAGAACATGGGATTAAGAAAATGGTAATGATTTCCTTGGCTTTTACTCTGACCCTACTGGCATATGCTTTTATTTTGAACATTCTTGGCCGAGCTTCTCAATTATAAGGACTCTGGACACTTTGTATTGCTCAGCAGTGTAGGGAGTTTGTTAAATAATACATTTTTTATATAAAATAAAATTTTAATATGGGGTTTTTTTTTAAAATAATAATGTTAAATAATAAATATTTTATTTACCTGAACAGATCCAGGCCTTAGGGCAAGTCCCTTGCCTAAGTTCCTGGCAATGTAATGAACTAACACCTTGATCATAAAGCTTTACTTCTGAGTGTTTACTCCTTATTTGCCTGGGTATTTAGTTAGTTTCTTTTAAGAATTTAAAATTATGCTTATCCATAATCTGAAATTTGTTGTACTTAGAGCAATACTACCAAAGCAGTGCTATGCTGACTATTTGTACAGCAGATAGGCTCAGAAAAGAACAGACAGTGCCCAAAACCAGGGATACCAAAGGAAGACTTTCCATTCATTAAAGATTTGTCACAAGTACTAACATGGGCATCAGACTTAAAAATAGAAGCAAGTAAACCAGATCACTACATTTCTTCTCAGTCTTGTCAAACTTGCTTCAACCCTAATATTTCTTCCATTAATAATCCAAATCTTCAAAACAAAATTTCAAAGCAAAATTTCAGAATACATCATCAATCTTTACTTCTGTTTGTTAAGATACCAAAATCAAATGGCAAAAAGTGCCTTTCATCTTGTCAATGTTTAAATTTGGATTTTGGAACTAAATGAACTTTCCAGATTTGCAGATTTATGAAACAATGGCTGAAAACAAGTGTTTGATCCATAATATAGTTCATTTATTTTAGCATGCTGCGTTAATTTTCCAAAGATTTTTCAAAACTGGATGTCTAAGCCTACTTTTCTTTTATTATTATTCCTTTCCCAGAAAAAGCTAAAATCCACAAGGTTGAAGCAGTCCTTTTATCTACTGACTTCTGTTCAGTATTTAGGCCAACTATTCAAGCTTTTCTTCTTTTGTTATCAACAGGTCCCTTTCCATCTTCCTTTGTGCTGATTCTCAATCAGTTAAAACAGAGAGTGCCTTCAGGAGCTTTCCACCATTATCCCCGAAATGTTAAGATCTCTTTCTCTGTTACACTTTTATATTTTATTTCCTTGGATGTTTGTGTTATAAGTAATTTCCTTCTTTCTTTTTTTTTTCCCTCCAAGCTTTCCCAGTATTTCAATAAACCTCAGGTTTTAAAACCTTGACCCCTTGCAATTCCTCATTATTAACGTATGAGGGCTAAAGTTGTTATGGCTCAAACTAAGTTTTAGTGAGTAGCTTTTTATTTAAGGACTGGTATCCAGAGACTCCCACCATCTTCACTGGAGCTCCATTTTGGATAGATAGCAGCTTGTGAGAAGGCATAAAATGAGCACAGCAGAAAAAAACCAAGAGATGGAGGCAGGGAGGAAGCAGCAGAAAGAAACAGAGGTAGGGAGTGGGAAAAAGTTCATATTTGGTGCTGCATCCGATTTTTCTGAACAGAGATTAAACCTAGAAATCCCAATACCCTATTTTTTTCTAGTGCCAAACAAATTGCTTGAGAGCAATTGAAACCTGGTAAGGAAACGTGTTTTTCTACTCTCATGTCTACAGTATGTCAGACTACAAGAGTGACCATTTGGATCAAGAGGTAAAACCAATGGGAAGGTAGTCCCTCTGGGGGCCATGTGGGATACCCCTGGTAGGAGAGGGGCCAGAGTGGCATGCTGCAGGACTGGCTCCCACTGCCACCCAGCACTGTGCTTTATTGAGTTGTCCCCTCATCCCTGCGGAGAACAACAAAATTTGCAGTGGAAATCATCCCATAGGCATTGTCCATGACCTCATCAAATGCAATGAATTTCTTAATAAAACCCGTAAACAAAGGTACAGATGACATAAAATACATTATCCAATATATAATTTATCACAATCTAAACAGGATTATTAACAAAGGGTGAAGACACATCAGTAAAAAGGAGATGCTGTATTCGGGTAATAAAGAATAAAGTCTACTGTAAGACTGCACCCAGCTAACAGAATGAGACAGGACTGAAATGCAGTTGAGAACGGGAGAGATAAAACCTCAGATTTGCAGCTAAATTACACAGATTTTAAACCACACTTGTTTCTCAGTCCCCTATATTATCATACACAGCAGTGATCTTAAATCATTCATAAAAGCTGGCGGTTTATGCGCCCTCTTCACCAAAAAAATTATATACAAGTTAATATCATGTTTTAGATTTCAATGCTTTGCCTGTGCTCCTTACAAATTTCTCTAGTGATGCTGAAGGTTCACTGTGCCCTGGGAAGAAATGCCAAATGCCACCTAAAGAAGAGTGGCACCATCAGAAAAGATGAGCTGAGAGAAACGACCACCGCCCGACAAGGCAGGGAGCACGTAACGAATGCCCCGACCAAACGCACACGTACCTAATCTGTTGGAGGGGTTCCTTTTGAAGAGGGCTCGCAGCAGGCTCTGGGCTTCTATGCTCAAGAACTGCGGCATTCCCAGCTTGGCTCTGAAAGAACACACCACTTGAAAAGAAAATAGACTTTTCAAACTTTTTTTCCATCCCACTGTGGCTGAAACAGTGGAATTGTAATAGTCAGGATGGGCAGACACATGAAATCGGTGACCAAAGGCTGCCTAAGCATAGTGCAATACACAGAACCTGATCTTATTCTACTGAATTTAAGGAAGGTTTTACCACTGACTTAGAGGCAGAGCAAATCTAATGAATCTCATAAAAATTCTGCAACCTAAATAGGTATTTTCCTACAGAAGTTTTTCACTTTTTTAGTTTGCTGGAATAAATTGGGGAATCAAGAGGAATTTAAACAATCAAATAATGAAAAAACGTATACTAAACTGCCTACTATTTAAAAAGAATAAAACTTTTCTCTTGGCCATTCACTGCTACAGAAAAAAACCGTAATACTGAGCAAGGCTAAGCTTCAAGTACTTTTGTCTGCATTTAACATTAAATGAATGGGACCTTGCATAGGAAAATACGTGAAACTTGGCAACTACAAAGTAAAAGATGTCCTGCAGAAATCTGACTTTCCTGCATTTTGTGGATACTGACATTATCACAAAAAGTAAGATAAATTTCTTTTGTAAGGCCCTCTCAGTAATTCACTCCCTACTATTGATTCTGAAGGCAATTTTAGAGTTAAACACAGGCATCAGCTATGTGTGCCTCACTAAATTCACACCTTGCATAGCTTTGGAAAGCTCATTATGCACATTATTATTGTCTACCCTTCACTTACTTGGGCCCTATGGAGTCTCCAGAGGGTAGAGCTAACTCACAGTTAGAAGAATGAAAGCAGTTTTGATACTCACTTGAGAATGAGTGCCATTGTCTCCTTTCTGTCTTTTCCCTGGAAGGGTAATGATCCCGTCAGCATCTCAAACTGTGGAGTAGCAACAAAATGGTAAATCAAATGTGCACTGGGATGGTCTGCATGGCTGAAAGATGCCACATCCATCTTCTATTTCCAGCATAACTGAAAACTTGAGGAAAAGAAATGATCCAACAAGCTGTGCTTCAGAAAAGAAATGGCACAGCAAGTCTGGATTCCTGTTCCATTCCAGAGATGTGTTACAAACTGTTTCACTGATACTTGTTGTCAAGTGCTGGTATACTCGGGAAGAAGTGTCACAGATGCTGTTTCCTCCAGCACCTGTTTTATGCCCAATGCTGGAAATGAGTTATTTGGCTGGAGGGACCCTCAGCCTGCATGGGTATGGCTGTTCTTAGGTGTTTGGCATGGACTACCATGCAAGGAAAATGGATTCAACAATGCCACTCCCCATCTTTTTAGGTTGAGTCAAACCACCTTTTTGATTGTATATTTGCACCGCTTAGAGATGCCTCAAGGCTTTTGAGTATGCCTTTTCTCTCTTGCTTTGGTTCCTCTGGCTGTACTCACTGAAGACTCTCACAAGTGTCACATTTAACTGAACCCAAATCTCAAAGCAAATTCAACAATCATCATCAATTATTTGCCTAACTCATGTGTTGAAACATCAATCAGTTATGGTTCCTTTGAGACAGATTAGTGCTATCAGTAAATTTGACAGGAATTTCACATCTCTAAGAAGGGAAAAAACCCAACAAAACCCCAGCCAAAGAAGGTTGCCTAACTTGGATTCAATACCAGGTCTTTTACTCTTGCCATGGTGTTTTATGGCAGCTGTATTTTCTGACTAAGGGAGGTTGAAGGCTGTGTATCACCAAACATAAAGACAACAAGAACATAAATCAGCTTGGACACGGAGAGGAACGGCGTCCATTGAGGGTAAGGTGAACTGTTACTTGTTTATGTCTGTCACTCAGGCTTTGGATCTCTTCTACTATAATTATCTAATTAATTAGATTACAGCATCAATCTAATAATTAATACTCATTGCTATAATTAAATACCTATTAAGGCAGGAAAGACTCTTCAAGCCTTTTGTAGTTTTTGTACCTTATCCTACAAGAAACCACAGTGCTCCCAGAAAGCTCTTTGTCCTGAGAAGGATCCTTTCATTACCAAAACTTGTGTCAGACTGCCTCACAGCCTGACTCTTCCTTTTGCCCAGATTAAATACAGCTCTACTATAGGAAAAATACAGAAAACAGAAAAAAACTAATGGTGAAACTGCTGTGCTAATTTTGGGAGAAGGGCAGAGGAGACATTTAGAAGCCAGATAACTAATTGAATATAGCTAATTGAAGGATTAATCTTCATCAGTAACAAATTACCTCAAGGCACTAAAAGCCTAGTAGAAACAGAAAAAAAAACCCCACTTTAAAAAAATGCGTATGGGTGACAAATATAAACAAGATTTGGAAAAAACAAATGTATTAACTTCTGCTTGGGTTAGGAGAGGCAAGAAAAGAGCTGTCTGGTAGAGTTGAAGAAAAGCAGCTTGTCTTATACAAAGAAACATAATGGAGGAGAATTTTTAAATCTGCATAGATGACACTGGAGCTTGAATACCATTTTCAAAGTAATTCTGACCTTAGGCTTGATAAAAGCGTTCAGATATACTGGGAATGAGGGGCAGAGAACATTGCTTCCCAGGGCAGCAGCAGCAATGGTACAGATTGTACCAAACCCTCCTCACGATTTCTAGAGCGTTTTGTGGTCACGGTGAGTACCTAATGTTCACTTACACTTGCTCATGTTACTTTGTTGTTATAATCAATCTAATTTAGCGGCACTGCAGTGGCTGCTGCATCTCATTTATACTGGAATAAATGGGCTTGACACTGCTGATGCAGATGATACAGATATAAGCAATTGCTTGGTCAGTGACTACGTGGGAAGGGACTGTAGTTCCCACCCATCCCAATATCCCAGGAATACCTGCAAATGCACCGTGGCTGCAAGGGATGGAAACCAGAAGGAAGGAATTTGGAAGAAATTTAAGTTTCAGGAGGGAGCAGGGAGAATGACTGTCCTGGAGGCTGCAGGGAATATTTACTGTGCTGCTGTAATGGCCAGCACTTTGTTACCACATGTCTCCAATTGCGCAGGCCTAATGTTGAGATTAATTCAGGTTCAGAAGAAATGCACTTAACATCAATATTTAAAGTGAAAGACAGCTACGTAAGTTAAGTGTACCAGAGCTTTTTACTTCAGTGAACTCAGTTAAGCAGCATCTGTAAGAAAGCATTAGTTTCTCAATTACAGTCCTGACTAATTGTGTTGAAGGTTAAAAATGAAAGAACAAGACTGAAAAAAAAATTTGAAATAGTTAATCTCATCAGTTAAAGCTATCACTTCACTGCACAACCACCTGTCTTCCTGCTTACTTTTTCAAAAAATTCAAAACTCTTGCTAAACCTGAACATGAAAACAGAAGTGAGAACATGCTGCTTACACTATTGCACATAAATACAGAGCTGTATGGGTCACAGTAGTTTGACAAGAAGCTGAGCCTAGGGGTGAATGAATTCTGCAGTACTTTTATCTATTAAAGCAGTCCCTACAGTTTTACTGGGAGACTCAGTTTTCATTCTCCTTACTTCCCCATCAGTATAAACCATCTGTTTGCTCCTTCCTTCCCACTGATTCACTTCCTGGGTGTTTTGGAGGGCAATCTTCTGTTGACAGTACTTCAGAAGTCTGCACCTCCCTCCAACCTTGACTTCCTTTCTGTACCAAAGAAAGTGCAAGAAAGGCAAATATTCTGTGTTCCAGTTCAGCTGCCTATTAAGAGAACCACAGCATTAAGCTTAACGGAGTCACATAGTCCAACTCCTGCTGAGGTCTTGATATACTATGCAGTGCTTCCTTTCTCTAGTTTTCAGGGCAGTCTCCCATTTCAGTAGGCAAAACATGAGCACTTCCCAGAAGATACACATGGGGGAAGACCTTGGAAAAGAGTGCTGCATTTCCTGAGGAAATGGATCCAAGAAGTGACCCTGGAAGGTCATTGGGGAAGATAACGAATGAGAAAAAATCTTCAGTCTAGGTAACTACCACATGAATCTTCCTAATAGATGGAACAAAAGCAGACTGTGCAAACGACTTCAACCCAAGCCTGCTGAAGTATTGTGAGCACAGGATAAAACTTAGTTACAAAGAAACTTGATACCACTCAGTTTTTTAAGAGAGAGACACTCTCATCAGAACGGCCAGGTTCTCCTCTCAACACTTCCAGTCATTTTCCAGGTATCTGAGAACTGTTCGAGCACTCAGTTTAATAATTTGCAAAATGCATTAAATACTTTTCATTATGATCTGAGTGTGAAACATAATGAATTAGTGCTTGCAAAGGGTTGAATCCCTTAACACAGCAGCAAGCATAAATATTCAAAATTATGTTAATGAAGACCATCTCTTGCACCAGGAATAAAACAAGTGTTATGATGGGATTTTATAAAAGAACATTGTAATGCTTTGATGTCTTGTATTGATTTTTCCAACGCCACTGTGTAGTTAATACAAAATTAGTACAGAGCTGAATACTTTGGATACCAAAGGGACATTTTCTTTTCTTGTGAAAAACTTCACTACTTGCTGAAATATATGAACATATTTCTTCTTGTTTGGGACTGCCTACCAAGTCATCACAGCCATTTCTCTAATTATATTCCCCTTCTGTGCTCACATGGCTCTCAAAAGTGTACAGTATTTTTTTTTCTGAACTGAAAGAGATAAAAACTTCCATAAGGTCTGCAACCTTGTAAATCAGCTGGTAGGATGAACTACAAAAGCACTGCTTTGTGAAGACTTCCAAGAGATTTGTACATGTTAGATCATGCAGACCAGTTTATGTGGGCTTCAGAGATGGTAGTGCAGGCATCAAGACTCTTGCAGTGCAGCTGAAAAGGTATTATTTACATATCCAACTGTTTAACAATTTAGGACAAACACTTGTTCATGAAGATCTCTTGATACAACGCTTTTGCAGAGTTTATCCTATCCAAAGTCTCCAAAGCAGTAAGATACAGAAAGGCAAAAAATGAAAACTGTCTGGTCATCATAAACCGCATAAATTCACCAGCACAAACTATAGTTGGGTTTCAGCAGTCACCACCACATATTTAATGAGAAGCAGGGGCTATCTTCTGGAATGCTGGAAAGGGCGAATTTCAAGATTTGTATAACTATACTGATGCCTTAGGACTTAGCTTTTATATTTTTCAGATCCTGTACCGCTTTAGTTTGTAACTCTGAAACTCCATAGCCTGTTAGCTACTGTTCTCCCGTTCTGGTTAGACGTAACAAACTCTCTCTGGGCCTGGACTCAAGGACACCTTGTTGTCCCAAGCCTCAAAATATGTAAGCTGAGCCTCTGAACGGGGGGAGCAAACTTTGGGTAATGACTTCATTACCTGAAATTGTAATTGGAGAATTAACCCTGATATGCAAATGGACCAAACGTAAAAGTGTGAAAAACCCGTGACCCAGCGTCCATCTCGGGTGGAGCCCCTCGGAGGCTTTTGACTGCCCAAGGTGTACCTATTGAAGGCCCTCAATAAATAACCACTTTTATTCTCTTAATCTTGTCTAGCCTCTGTTTCCAGGTAGCCACTCCAAGGCATCAACACCTGTTGACATACAGTAAGCTGCCATAAAACAATTCAAATAAACGGAGCAGCAAACAAACAGAGCAGGTAACAGTTTCAGTTCTGTGGCCTGTGTCAAAGACCTAGGTGGCAGTAAATGAAATTTTACTGCTGTTGACAGTGAAACTCCTGGTGAATAATAATTAATGAAATAATTGATAACATAATTAATAAATAAGACCAGAATTTAGTCATTTTCAGACAAGTTTACTTTGCTATTAATAATCACAACACGCCACATTTAAGGAGTCTGCAAGGATCGTTCAGTTTGATTCTTGCCTGTGCTTCGGTCAATGCAAGAAGCTGCCAGCACAACCCAACCCTTCATACAGAAGCATTAATCCCCCTTCACAGAACAGAACAGAACAGACAAGTGAGTGTTTGGTTGCTCTGATGATGAGGAGGATACAGGCCATGTTATAATTATCTGCCTAATATGTTCCCTTTTTTGATTAGAATTTTAGATGTGAAAATTACACTATCACATACAGTTTCTTTCAATCTATGCATATTTCATCAACTGGTACATTTTCTTTGTCAATTTTACATCATACTGCAAAATGCTTAGGAAAAAATGCTAATAAATAATTTGAATACCATTTAATTATTTTCAGACTGACAGAAAACCAGCTTTCCTAATAGAATATACAAGTGACAGAACAAGGAAAACAAGGAGAAAAGAGAAGAGTGAAAGACAGCATTAGAAAATCTTCCTACATGTTTAATGTGTGGAAATGCACATTTTTCTGTCCCAACCAGTTAAATGTTGAAAAAGGAAAAAGGCTGAACTGATTGACATATTTTTCTTTAAGATGTCTGGTAACACTTAAAGGCTTAAAGCATTAGCTTGGAGTTTAAAGGGTTTTACTTTCTTTAATTCATCTCCTTTTATAAGGATTCTTATCTTTTCTAATTCTAATATGCCAAATCCTAAGGGGAGGGTTGAAAAGAGCAATGGAAAGAAAAAAAGAAAGAAATGCTAGCATAACCCAGGAAGGGAGTAGTCTGGTTTATTAAGGTTTATTAGCTGGTGAAAGAAAAACAATCTATACACCAAATGCACCATCATTTAATGGGAGACAAAGAGTAAGCATACACAGCTATCCTCCAACACTAAATATATAATAAAAAAGCTAAAGATAGATTTATTTTCGTAAATAAATGTATATAGTTCAGAAGTGCTGATCATCCATAAATGGATTTGTGGTCACAGGAGATAAGGATGTTGCACTCCTTTTAAAATTCAGGCAATAAATTGCAATATTTATGTAGATTAACTGCTGCCAACCTGCTAGATCAAGGATATAGGCCCTCCCCCACCCAAATTTTCACTGTTTTTCACATTGTTTCCTATATCTCCTCTCGTGGCGCCAGTTGTCTGCTTTGGGTAAACAAAATTTAAATATATTGTATGGATTTTGGTATGTAGTATGATATATAGCTACCAAACACAGCCTCCATACCACAGGAAATGGTGCCGTATTAGGAGAGCACATTGCTAATTTCTGCTTCTACCCTGGCTCTGCAGGGAAGCTGTGACAACCATGGTGAGGTGCCCTGTGAGCCACAGCTGCCTGGTGGTGGCCATGCCCTGAGCACAGGGTACACCTGCAGCCTGCACACTTCAGGAGAGAGCAGCACCACCTCTGTTACCCGAACAAATCCCTGTGAGAGAAACAAATGCCTCGTGTCTGGGCTCAAGGGACAGCACTCTGCTGGATAAAACAATGCTGCAAATATCCGCTTCCAACAACCTACAGTGTTCATGCAGATTTTAAAAGAATCACAGTGCCACAAATCAACCTCTTGACCTTCATCTACGTCAGCAACAACAGCACACAGACTGAAGAGGCTGGAGGGGTGCAGGTTAGCATCTGAACACGTGATTTCAGAAGGCTGGCTTGAGAAGAGGGCAATACCTCTCTGAAAAAACCTCCCTGATACTGCAATTTTTATCTGAGGGATCTGATCCCTCCTACAGCCACCCCTCCAACAAAGAAGCACAATTTTTGCATTACCATGAGCACGCCAAAGGACCACCAGTCGGCACTCTGCGTGTGTCCTCGCCGATTGACCACCTCTGGGGCCATGTACTCTATCGTCCCACAGAATGAGTACGCTCTCTTGTCATGGTCGATGGCCTCTTTACTCAGACCAAAATCTACATAAATTGAAGCAAAAAAGACTTGTAAGGTCTCTAAAAATTATTATTTATGCTTTTTCTCACTTAAATTATTTGAACAAATAATTTAAAACACACCAACCAGCTGGAGAAGCACCCTTCCGTCCATGTGCAGAAAGAGGCCACAGGCACATGTGTGCTGGAGCCCTGCCCACGTGGAGTGCCTGGCTGGCACTTGTAATACACCCTGAAAGTGGGCATACCATTTTCTCTGTTCAGAAAGAGGTTCTGGCCCAAGGCAGAAGGGAGTTTACATAAGCAGAAATATACAGTTCAGGTTTGGTGAAGGCAATGCTAATGAGGGTTCTTGCACAGATAACCAAAGTATTAGGAATAAGAAACCGAAATTACACCACTGAAAAGGTCGGCTACACAGTGCCTCTAGAGTGACAAAGGGATGTCTTTCCAGCCATCCTCTGCCTGGATTAAATATGCATATTGGAAGGAATCCTTCCATCCACAGTGGTAGGCAGCCAAACCTGCCTGCTTCACATCAGTCAAGAGCACAATTTTACCAAGAAAATGCTATGTCCTCCATGTGCTGTGCAGCATGGGGGTTTGACAAATCAACAGAGAAGCCCAACACTCAAACTCTTCTGGCTTCTAGTTTTTGTAAGCAAACTCCTTCCGACCAAAGACCAGGATGCATGGAATACACTGCAGAAAAAAATGATCAGCTTATAGGCATAAAGTTTTCTGTTCCTCACATACCTGTTATCTTAATGTGACCCTCTTCATCAAGAAGAATGCTATAAAGCAAAAAAGAAACATTCATTCATTAGCCAGGCACAGAGTGCAGTTAAAAACACAAATAAAAAATATTTAAGTCAGATAAGGAGATATGCAAGGTTCAAAAACTTGTGTAAACAAAACCGTAGTGGATTCTGTGGCTCCAGAAAGAAAAATGAACCTCAGAGGTTTGTCTAATCTCATATCTGAAGCATGCACAGCCTGAGGCAGTTCCGTGAGGAGCCTCCCCCTTGCTCCATAGGATGTTCAAGGTGGGCAAGCAAGCAGAGCTCAGAAAGAACAGAGTGTTCAAAGCCAACAACTGCAGAGTATATGCTTCCAGCAGAAGAAGCAGCTACAGGTTTCCTGTTCTTGTCATAATAAAGGGCAATCACACAAATAATCAGGGCTTGGACTCACTGGACCCAAAATTAAGTCCAAAGATTCATGCTGAAGTAATAAAAGTCACCACAGAGCACAGTGACTAGTGACAGCCTAACTGCATGGATGTCAGCCTCTGCTTATTTTTTCTGTTCAGAGCACAGAAGAAAATTCAGCCTCGAAGCCAAATTCAAGTGTTCTCACATTTGCCACCTGCCAACACATTTTTTCCTCACAAAGGCACTCCAACATTTCTGTAGCTCACAAACAGCAGTGCTAGTTTTTGTGGAAACAAGAGGGGACATTGAATTTGAAAAATAATGATTTTGGTAAATAAAAACTGTCATAGTAATGAAGGTATTTTTCAGTCCTAGTTAAACTTAGTATATTTCTCTTTTCAAAATGATCTAGCATGGTGACAGCTATTTCTATATTCCTCTTCTCTTAGAGAATCACTTTAATCTAATTATTCAGGAAGAAAATAGGACAGAAATGAACCAAATATAATAGGCTACACTTTTGTGAAAAGTTGTGAAAAGAAACGTAATTGAAAAAAGATGCACTTCTGTCATTCATTTATGTCTTTAGAAAAAGCTGTTGTGCAATTCCTCAAAGGGCAGCAACTAAGTCAGCATTATGCATCCAATAATTAAAGCCTTTTCTTCTCGATGAAAGCATCTTACCTTTATTCTTTCTCCACAGTTTTCTTGAACACATAATTTTCAAGTACTAGTCTATAACAGGCCTGTTTAAATGTATTTTTCTGAGTGCAACCCATAAACCTGGGCTTCAGAAGAGAACAGATAAAACACCTTCCAGTGTGGAAGTGAGCATGAATGTATGAACTCCACAGACGTGGATCTGGAAAAATAGCAGGGGGAACAGAGCTCATAGAAATCATCCAAAAATTTACCCCCATCCAGGAAGCCCTTGTGAGTAACAATGCAATTCAAAGGCTGTGGGAATTGCCCCAGAAACACTGATTTTATATTTAATGGATTTTAAATTTTGTAATTTCCTATTAAAAATCCATGCTGCTTCTGTATGTATACGATGTATGTTTCCCATACCTTTGCCCTGGTTAGAGGGTCCACACCTTACCCTCATTAATGGGATGGAGGCAACACCAACACAGCTATCAGACTGCTAATACTGCCTGAGGTTGAGTCAGAAACATACAGCAACTCTGTCTCACACTAAATGTTTGAATGAGCAGCAAAATTAATAGATCCTGGCTTCCAACGGATACGTATCCTATACCCCCAAAACGTGATCTACAGTTCCCTCCTCCATCTCGTGTTCCCTAACCACCCTTCCAACATGCCCTCAGCTGCTGGCAGCCTCTGTGGTCCCTCGCAGCACCCTTTGGACATCTGGGTGCCTCCACATTTGCCATCTGGCAGCACCAATAACGCTACAGTTACTAACTGGAGATCACACTTCATGTGAAAAGAAAGCAATATGCTAATAGGAAAAAAAAAAAAAAAGGCAGCTGTTGCACTGAATTATCTTAGAGTGAAATTATGAAGCAAAGAACAAAGTACCTGCTTCTAAGAATGCAAATTACAGCAACAGACAAATAGTTTTCTCCAGTGTGACTGTAGAAGCAAACTTACTATCTGATCATACTCCATACTCTCTTTTTATCTTTATCACTTTACAGTTCCTTTTTATCCTACAATGTCCATAGCAGAATTTCTATTGTGACAATCCCCATTACTTTAGCTATGGTTTGCAGGATACACTACTCTGCAATAAGACAGTTTGATTCTGTGGAAGGGAAAAAAGAATCAGAAGTTCTTAATATGACTCAGGCTTGAGAATAATCTTTCATTTAAATTAATGTTTTGAAATTATAAAAACCATACAAAGTAGACTAATGTTAAATGCTAAACTAGGTTACAATCTCACTGTGTGATAACCTTCAGCTAGGAGTTTTTTTCATTTTATTTGTTCAGTCTAAGGCTTGAGTGCTTTTACAGGATACTGTCATTGTCAACTTTCTCTTCAAAGCAGTAATAACAGTTATTAGGTGAAAAATATACCAACACCATAAATAAGTGAACCACACATTGGCTTGGAACAAAAAATGCCACAAAATAAGGGTGTCTCTTAGAGAAGAGGAGACTAAGGGCAGACCTCATTGCAGTCTACAGCTTTCTGAAGAGGGGAAGAGGAGGGGCAGGCACTGATCTCTTCTCTGTGGTGACTGGTGATGGGCCCAAGGTATACGTTGGATATTAGGAAAAATCCAGAGTTTGGTTTAGCATTGGAACAAGCTCCTCAGGGCAGTGGTCACAGCACCAGCCTGACAGAGTTCAAGAAGTGTTTGGACAATGCTCTCAGGCACATGGTGTGACTCTCGGGGTTGTCTTGGAGATATTCTATTATTCTATGACTGAACATTTTTGCATCAGGATCATCCCACAAACATTCAAACTGCTTTCACTGACCTCACTTTAAAAGTATGCCTTGAGAAAATAAAGGCTGGAAATCTCCATGCTAGAGGCTGGAGCTAAATTAGTAGCAGTGGCATGACATACTCCGAGTTACAGGAGAGGCCTCATAATACAGCTAGGACTGGAAACTCCATATCAACTTTTCTGCTGCAACTTTATCACAAGGATAAAAAGCATTCGTTATGGGTTGTTGGCATTGTTTTATATCGTGTCTTAAGTCAAGGCCTGAACAATTCTCTCCCATTTCTCTCTTTCTTTATTTTTGGTTTTTAGACACGTCTTTTGGGGTTCACTTTGAGCTCCAACATTCCCAAATCAATTGGAAGTTCTGCCAAATCTAATATAGCTGGAACTCTGGGGTTGGTTTGTTTGGTTTGGGGTTTTTTGATTTTTTTTTGTTTGGTTTGGTTTGTTTTTTTTTTTTTTTTTTTTTTTTTTTTATT
>VZRS01011589.1:457459-526313 GCA_013398055.1 Ifrita kowaldi | reverse complement strand
TTTTTTTTTTTTTTTTTGGATGATCTAAGTTTCTTTCTAAGTGAGAGCAGTTTTGCAGAAGATCCAACCCACACTTTATGTTTTTTCAGAAACTGTGGCCAAATTTTCAGGTTGGGAATAAAACCCGAGACTTTATGAAGAGTGTTTTATTCCATTGCAAGTTTTGTTATGAAAGTACCAGATGAAGTAGTCAAACACCTACTAAAGAGATGAAGCTTCTCACAAATTGTCAGTGTTTTGTGACATTTCAGTGTTAGCATGACCCCATACCTATCTCACATGACGCCATGCTATCTCACCCTGCTGAATACAAATTCCTCTCTGCTGGAGCTTCGTTGACAACTTGAAGTCAAAAAGGGATGGTTAACATCAATGGAAGCTTTCCACCATAACCCTTTATCTTTTACTGATTCTCTGATCTCCCCTCTCTACACAGGGCAGTAACATTCATAAATCAACTGTCATGGTTTGCAACATGTTGCATTAAAAAGTGCTGTTTGTGTTTTTTGGAGTATAGTTCAACATATCAGATCTTGTTATATGAGCTGTTATATATATGAGCTGTCCCTTGTATACACAACTGAGGGCCTTAAAACCACTCCTTGTGAATCTAAGCCCCTATGCCAGCACTCAAGGTGCATCTAGGTTCCTCAGAAGAGAAATGGTAAAGATAAATAATAATATTAACCTGTCCATTTTCAGATGGTAGAGTTATTTCTAAGTCACTCATACCCTTAAATCACAGCATAAGAAATAACATATGCATCATATACTACTTTATAATAAGTTCCCATTTATCTATTTTGGTATATATACCATATTTAATAGCTTGATTGTGCAGTTCTTAAGCAAAATCGTGCTTCACCATGTAAGGAACTCAGTGGCTCTCAGTGTGACTGAACAATACCTTGTCCCATGAGGGATGCCACTGAAATCACCAAGACAACTCAAGGAGAAGAATTTGTCTGCAACAATTCAAGAGAAGTATCTGCTTGTTCTAAACAAGACTAACCAGAAAGCTCAATTACCTGTCTTTTTGAAATAAGTACAGCTGACTTGAGAACAACTCCCAGTTGCACTTGAAATTAACTCATAGCTTTGAGTTGTTAACATGGATTTTTGCTCAGGGAATCTTAAAAAAAAAAGCTGAACCTTAAATTTTAATGTACTGAGGGTTCTTCCAAGTAGTTTGAACAGTAATATTTACTTTTTTTTTTTTTTTACATAAACAATTCTAAAGAGCTTTATTTTAGCACACTTACAGAGCTGACATGCAAACTCAAACCTATCAGCAAATTACTTTTGGGAACTTCTGAAAAACAGCAAAAGCATTGAACAATGAAAGGTCAAAAGCAGCGTCTATCTTTAATAAAGGGGGGAGAGAGAGAGAGAATTGGGAAATTATAAACTAATTAATTTATCTCCAGTTCTGCAAATCTAACAGAGCAGATCCTGTGCTGTAATCATGCTGGCAATGCCTCCCCTGAAGATGTGTGTGTGTGGCTCTGCACGTTGCACTTCAAAGGTGAGAGGAATCAAGGAAAACCAAAGGAGAGGAACAAGAATGACTGAACACCTATAAAGACTGACTAGTCAAGAAGAGTTCAGTAGCTGGATTGTTTAGAGTACAGAAGAGGGCCTAAGGACAAGGATGTTCTCACTATCCCCTGAGGCTGCTGCTGAGAGTAGAACAAGCAAGTTGGGGTGTCTACGAGGGCAGGGCAAGAGCAGTGGCCTGCAGTGGCAGCAAAGAAATTTCAAACTAGCTATTAGGAGCAACATTCTAGATGAACAACTGGTAGAGCACTGCCAAGAGGCCTCCTGTGTAGACCATGTGGTCTCCACCAGCTGTCTTAAGCCTAGGTTAGCAACACATCTGTAACAGTCTTGATAAATTTGATCCAGCCGGGGGGCAAGAGGAGGATGAGAATATCCTGGGATGGTCCTTATTTTCTTTTATTGTCTTATTTAGAAAGTTATTCTTTCCCAGATGTAACTCAAAAAATTAGTGTTTTTTTCCCTTGAGAATAATATTTTTATTCTGCTGTATCTATTTCTTTAACGTACACCTAAAGTTCCAGTGCAATCATAGGCTGTCATGCTCTGCTGTCCTAGGTGTGACTACACATAGGCTTTGCACTTATAGGGCTATTTTTAGAGGATATGGTTTTCAATCAGAGGCCTTGCTTTATCTCCAGGTATGAACTCCTGGGTCATTTTCTTTCCTATACAACAGTTACATTCATGTAAACTAATTTTATACTATGTCAATTGCATCCAAATGAAACTGTATTACAGTTAATCCATTTAACTGTACCTCAAAGACCACAAACCATACATACAAAAGTTAGAGAATGCAAGAGTGAGGGCTGCCACCTTAACTTTACACAATGATCCCACTGTATAAAGGTCTTCAGTTACGTGGTGATACTTTTTATTTTCTTCCAGAGAAATCTTGTCTCAGTTGGCAGACTGGTAACACTTAGGGAGGGATTTTAGCAGAGCAGTACAGTGAAAGGGATGGCTGGTCTCAGCTCAGACAAAAATACAGAGAAAACTGGATTCCATCTGTACCTTTTCAACATGCTTCTATGTGACAATGACAAATCAGTGACACCTTCCTTCCTTAGATGAGCTCTAATTTCTCGATTCACTGATCCCTGATTTGAAGCACTGCAGCTTGGTCTGCAGAAATATAAAGTGCTCTCACTTGCAACTGGAGTCATTGAGAGATGTTTTTGAGATGCTAAGTGACACTTCCTGCTGAGAACTCTGAAAAATCCAGTTCTCAGTATCTCAAATACAATGAACAGTTTTGACATATGCTTAATTTTCTTCTTGGTTTCTAACTTCTTCTAAAGCAAAAAATTACAATATGTGCCTATAAATGTAACAGTATTATGACTTATATCTGAATATACAAGTTCATGTCTGATATGCTCTAATAGCAGATTCATATATCATGTGTTATCTCAAAAATCAGCCTCATCTAACATCAGAGAGAAAAGCAGTGTGCATGATTTGTGCTAATGCTCATTAAAATAAAAGCTTAAAACTGAAAATCTGTAATTGGAGTTATTCTATTGTGTACATGTTTGCTGATGCTGAATGGATAAAACAGCAATTCAGAATGAAGCTGAAATCAAGGAGCTGCTGGCAGACGATGCAAGAGCTGCTGTGGCTGTGGCAGCTGGGGTGTGACCACTGCCTACCTGCATTTCGTATCAGGAACAAAACGGTACTTCTCTCCCTCCAATTGTTCAGTTTGCAGGATGACTTCCCATATCTGCCAAAGACTCTGGTTTCCAGTTTTGGTTGCATAAATGGGCAAGACTGGAAAATTTGGTCAACTGCAAAAAACCCTCTAGCCCAAAAGACTGAGAGCTCTCGTTATATATATATCTGTTGAATTCACATAGGACTACTACTACTATTATCTTTCTCACCAAAACATAAAATTGAATTTAAAATTTAAATCACATAGAACTGTAATGGAGATAAACAGCCCCCTCCCCCTCAGCTTCTCACCTACGAAGTCCATATTCCATCACTTTTCCGTCATGTTTTGTCCATGGGAGTGAAAGCAATACACTCAGTTTTAAAGGAAGAGCTGCCTATTTTTCAGTTTGATGTCACAGAAGGAAAATGCTGCTGTGCTGTTAGACTTTGAAAGTGTAAGCAACTGCCAAACAGACTGCCCTCAGTGGTTATCTTTTATAAATGCTGGTGACCATGAAAAAGGAACTTTGAAGTGTTGCAGCCTCATTTATTCGAGTCGTCACAGCAGATGCCAGCAAAGCACCAGGCAAAGGGCACAGAATATGAACACTATCGTGTCACTCCCAGTGATAGCACTGAGGGTGTCATTTACTCTACCGATGTAATGCAAATAAAAAAGAGAAAGCAAAATTAGGACCACATTACAAGTGAAAAATAGCTGCAAATATAAGTGAGAACGAATATCTTGGAAAATATTTTGCACAGTTAATACAAGTGTTTTAAAAATCCTGATTATCATGTCTCTCATGAGTTAATAGGCACACAAGTTTTCAGACATGCTCATTTGCTTTAATTAATGGCTACAGTAAAACTGAACGGTGCTGAAAGTGGAGTTGCTTTGAGTGGTTTACACTGCATCAAGGGTAAGGCCAGATTAAGTGCTGCAAACAGAGAACAGTGCCAGTGAAGTTCAAGGCACAGGGATCTGAATTCTTTACTGAAATCATTCACAAAACTGAAGGCCAGGCACACAGAGGTCCCATCATACTGGAGCACAGTCAAAATATTTGGCCTCACACTAAAATGGTAAGTGACAGGAAAACCCTACTGCTCTTAGTGATGGTTTCGTGTAGAGTCTCACAAACAAGAAGGAAGGCAGAGCCCCTGGCACCTTCTCATTTAGTAGCGTGACAAGGAGCAGAAGCAACCTAAAAGTTCATGTATTTACGTTTCAGTTCACTTTTCCTTGTTAACTTACTTTTCTGGTTTTAGATCCCTGTAAATAATTCCAAGACCATGGAGGTGGTCTAATGCCAAGGCCAGCTCAGCTAAGTAAAACTTGACATCCTCTTCTGTAAACATCACCTAGAGAGAAGGAAGAGAAGAAAGAGAAGACCACATCTATTTATTGGACAGCGGAGGGCTGGCTTGCCTTAAACAGACACAGGGAAGGAATTGTCTAACCTGGGAATGCTGGAAGAACCATCATATCAGGTTCAATTTTCCATAATTTGTCTGAACTGACATTAACAATTCTTACCAGATTCTCCTTATAAAACAAATCTTGATCTGTTGAGTACCTCTGTTCCTTAAAATATGCTGCTCTCATTTGTCTGTTTGATCTGTTTAGGTGACATTATGTCACAATAATAGGAATAAATTGTAACTCCTTAGCCTTTGGAAATGAACAGCAAAATTAAACACATTCAGTGCAGCCCATATTGCTTTCATAGCCCTTAACTTGCTAAAATCTTGGCATTTGGTTACCAAATTCCCATGAAACAGAAACATTTTTTGGGAAGGGAAATACTTCCAATTCTGAGTAGAATACACAGATTGAAGAGACTCAGATGAATTTTGAACCTCCTGCCTCGGAGGTTCAAGGAATCTCAGTTCAGATGCCCTAAGCATCTGATGCCCTTTAACATCCAGGGCCTGATGAGGTGCCAGCTGAAGACAGTTTTTTCTGTAGCTGATATGATACTGCTAACACTGAAAGCTGTGTTTTAGGAGAAGAAACTTCTGTAATCAAAAAACCAAGAAGCTCTGAAAAACTCAGATGGCAGGAAACCCCTCTGGTTCTACTTCCATTGTATCTCAGACGCTTTCTTTAATTAAATTTCAATATGCACAGAGATAATAATGCAGAAAAAGAAGCTGATATATCGGATACACAAGTGTGAATATTATGCATGACAGAAGTAAAATGAGTCAGCTCAATCCAAATTTACTTGTCATATGTAAATGCAAGTTCTACAGTAGAAGTTGCAGAGCTTAATTTTAAAATTAAGTCTCCGCTCTCAGAATGGGGTAGCCAAAATATCTGAGTGCTTTGAGAAGTTCCAGACAGCTGAGAGAAAAAAAAGAGATGATTCAGAGAACAGATGTCACATAATTTAATTAAGAATTTTACTGCAAAGGCTGGAAATAAAAACACAAGGAAAGTAATAAATAAATACACAAGCAAAAACTCTAAAAATTTAATTGTATTGAATGTAAAAACTGCATTAATTTTCAAAATAAATTTAAATTATTTATAAGGTTTAAAATAAATAATATAGGCAAGGAATGAAATCAATAGAATCAAGGAAAAAATCTAACCTATGCATATATACCTAGCTAATGTTAGATGTCTCAAAAAGACAGAGCAAGAAGTAGCCAAGCTATGCGTGCATGCATACAATATATGTATATGGGATCTGACTTAAAGTCCACTGAAATCAATACCTTTCAACCAAATCTTTAACAATAAATTGCAAATAGTTCAAGTTTTCCCAGAACTTCTTGCCTTGCAATACCTGGCCCCTAAACAGCTGCAAAGTACAGGCAGACAAGGTGAGCTGCAAACACTGAAAAAAGAGACGTTTTTACTGTCAGCTGAAGAGGACTCATTCCTGATGGTATACAGCAGAGAGGTCGGTGAATTGCCCTGGAAAAGCTTTGGGGAAAACATGAAGCTTTAAAAAAGTACAAAGTCTGAGCTGTTATCTTCCACTTTTCAGTACCCTGGCTGTGCACAACAGGGACCTGCCCTCTTGGGCAAGAACCACATTTTCTGTCTTCTTCCATGAAACTGGAGAGGCCCTTGCTGAGACAGCAGCGCTGCCTCGCTAATGAAGCTTGGTCTCATGACAATAGCAGAAGGATATTTTAAATTTAAATTTTTAAAATCTTTTCCTTCATTTTAAAAATAACTGCTACCAGGGACTGAATATTTATACAAGGATCATTACTCAGCAGTGTAATTAACTTGTTACCAATGTCGTCTCGCATGAGCAAGCAAGCCCTAAAAGCAAATACTTGGGGTCCCAAGCTGCACTGCACACAGCAGTCTGCAGCATGTCACTGAATCAGGAACTGAATGGGGAGGGGAAAAAAAGCTAGGGAACTTCTGACTGAAAATACTGTTTTCACTGGTTTTTTAGTCCATCAGTAGCTCCCCAAACCCAAGAAGAGCAACAGAGCTTCCCCTCAAGATGGCATTTGAAAGGTCCCTACCTTTAAAGACTGTGTGGTAAGTGGTTGCCCACACCTCCATCCCCACACCCTGGGAAGTACCAAGGGCTGGGGATGTCGTGTTGTTGACAGGGAAGACCAGGGCACAGACAACTGTAGGGCAGCCATCCTGCCTCCCTGGAGCCTCCTGCACTTCTGCAGGGACATCTCTGGGACTGCTGGCTCACAGAGGTTTGGAGATACAGAAGAGACCCAAAAGAACCTGGAAAACCTACTGCGGCTGCTCTGTATGGGCACCAGTGAGACTCGGGTTTGGCATGTTCCCTGCCTGCAGCAGTCCCTCTCCAGGGGCATGGCATGCAGAGGACAGGGGAGGGATGAGAGCCTGGGGAGGGTATGGAAGCAGCAGCTGCTCCTGGCAGGCAGAAGGAGGGCAGGTGAAGGCTGTGATAGTCAATCTCCCACGCCCAGGGTGGTGCATGGCCCTTGACCTGCTCCCAGCAGCTGCAGGGGCTGGCCCTGACCCACAGCCATCTCTTCCCTTTGCTGGCAGTGTGCGTGTTTTTCCAGTGGTTCTGTGCTCATCCCAAGGGCAAAATGTATTGGGGATTGATTTCTCAGACTGTTTCTCATCACATCCAAGACTTATTTGAAAACAATGAGTCTGGGGCTATTTTGCTATGGGAATGGCTTAAGCAGCGGTGCAGTTTTCTCTGGCAGTGATGCCGACATGGTATCTGCTGCATTACCTATAGCATAATTCAAATACAATTATTAAGAACCCACTTAACCATGCAAAATGAGATAGCTCTATTACATATATACAGGACTATTCCCAAGGCCATTTTTCGTTCCCAGCAACTCAATCTGAGTTCTGAAAATCCAAGACAGTCTTTAATTTCTGAGTTGAAGATCTATCAGCTTACCTCTTTGGAGAGTCTGGTGAAAAGGTCCCCTCCCCGCAGGAAATCTAGTATTAGATACAACTTTCCCTCTGTTTGAAATGCTGCATTAGAAAAAGGAGATGATGTTGGAAGTTTGAACCAAGATAAAGTCCCCAACAAGTAAGTCCTGTTGACTAGCAGTGTATCATTCATGCCATTGCTTCACTGTCACTTCAAAACTTTGAGAACCAAAAAAAAAATATTTCTGTATAGAACTTAGCAATTGAGCTTCAATTATGGGCAAAAGTAGTTGTCAGTTGAGAGACATCAGTGCATTACTAATACATTCATTTCTGTGCTAAGCACCTATGAATTAACAGTGTTTTCCACTCCATGAGGTACCTGGAGTCACCGAGAGCGAGGCATAGAGAGGAGTCCCCATGCTTGTGTGAGAGGAGAGCCCACACACCCAAATGTCCTCAGAACACTGGTTACAGTAATAATGGGGCTGGTGTGGCAGGAGGCAGCTCCAGCAAGACACCACATTCATGTACACACGTATGAAAATTTAGACTGGTACCGATTATTAAAAGCAGTTTTTATTTAAATCCTCTGTCCTTCTAAATGATACCTGACAGTGGGTAAAGGGTTGGCATATGTAAACTTAACAGCTACCCCACCAGCACTACCTACCACATCAGACTTTATGACAAATAAAACTTACAAATACTGAATTTCTCCTTTAGCATAAATGAAGAATTTCACACAGGTAGCCTCTATGACTTTGTTAGAAAGAGAGTCATAAGCAGGCAGAGGGTATCTGTACAAAACTGTAACACACCTAGTCACAATTCCCCAACCAATTTAAGAACAAGCACGAATTATATTTTATTATAGTTACCATAATGAAGCTTGACTATGAAAGGATGGTTCACTTCTGCCAAAATATCTCTCTCCATTTTAGATCGTACCCGATCCCGAACTATAAAGAAAGAACAGTAAGAACAGTGACATATTAAGAGGCAGCATGGTCACTGGATACATGGTACTGGAATAAGGTTCGGCAAACTGGATTCTGATTCTCACTCTGCTGGCGGCTTGTACAACCTTAAGCAAACCAGACCACTCAACTGGCCTCTGTTTCTGACTGTCTGGTCTGTGTAGTGAATTCTCCAGGAAGGCCCTGAGTCTCCCTCTATGGAGAGCTGCCCTAACTAAAATGACTACAGTATTACAAGCAACAAGAAGGCAATTACACTTCACAGAAGAGAATGTTAATGTGAAAATGAAAACTACACAAAATTAGTAACTTTACTTCATTTAAGATGAAACAGAATGTACCAGTCCCACAGCAAGTCAGATTCATCTTGCGCAAATTAATTTACTGTATTTTGCTGATGCTATCACTGAATAGCACTTTCTGGAAGCGATCTATGTATAAAATGTTCAAAACTTCCAATAAGCCACCCAAAAAATCAGTAATAAAGAAAAATTCCAAATAAAAATAATAACTAATTCTTTTTATGTGTAGAGATAACTTTATTGCGTGATAGCAGTGAGAAAAATACTTTTTGTGGTTGAGATTAATAGAGAGTAAGGGAAATCATAATTTCAGAGGTGAGCGGAGTTCAAGCTAAACAAAATTAATGGTGAAGATTTCATACCAAAGCCATTCAGCAGAATATTCAGACACTGAGGAGGATTCAAGTCTCCATGTAATCAAATCTTGATCCTAAAGAATCCATTTTTCAATCACTATTTTATTAAAAGTATTGACATTTTCTTCTGTCTTTTCACAATGCCAGTACACTGTTCAGACAAAAGCATCTACAAGAGATATTATGAAACTATTTTAGGTAGCAAAGCCTGAAATCTTAGTCAGATTCTGTCATTGCAGGCATGTGTTGCGGAGCTGCTCAGAAGCTGAGTACTCTCATCACCCAAGTAAGGAACATATCATAACAAAACCTCCGTCTATTGCTGTACTTCAAAAACTGATGCACAGAAATAGGTCCAAACCAGCTGATCTGAAAACCTTAAATAGCACTGGCGACATACTTGGATTTCTTGCTATTTTGATGCTTTACTTAGGCCAATACTGACGTAAGCTTTACTAGCTCATTCAACCTAAGCTACCTCGCAGATAAATTCAAAACAAAGGGAATTGCGGAGTTGGAATCTCATACCACAAGTAAAAATCACACATCATACACTCACTAAATGCTTAACCTCTGTGAAGACAGACAGTTTCGTGTGCTGTCCATCAGTGATAATCCCGTGTCGGAATTCCTGTTGGATAGGTGGACATTGCTGGACACTCTACATGGGACATTTCCCATTAAGCTTGGTTAGGTAGCCTAAGAAAGTGCCTACCTGCATTTGCACTGCACAAGTGTGAGAAGAGGCTGTCAGAACAGCAGCACACCCTCCTCCACTCATCATTTTAACCTCTCGACAGGGAAAGGCCCAGCTGTGCAGCCCAGTGCTTTGCCAAAGCCCCGTGTCCTGTTTGCTGCTTGGTGCAAACATCCTGTTGGTGGTTTCAGGGTGTGGACCTGCCAGGGTGCCAAGTCACCCTCCCCCCCACATGCACACAGGAGGCACACCAAAATTAAAGAGAAGGTGATATAACCACAGAAAACATCTCATTCTCCAGTCATGGCCCTGTAACCACTCTGAACCTGCACTATGGGGCTACACTTCCTTTTTTGAAAACGTGTCTTTCAGGAGCAGAAATCAGGCTCGTGAAGCTGGAGGCTCAGCAGCACCTCAGATTGTCCCTGTCTGGCACTGCTGCCCTCATACAGCCTGGGCCAGCCCAGGACCCCACAGGCAAAGTACTTGTGGGGTGCCTAACTACCTGAGATGTGGGGAAATACAGGCTTTCTAAAAGTGATCACAGTCTCGCTTCAATGGTTCTGCTTGGAAATACTATTTGCATTACTGTGGTTTTGTTCCACACAGTACTAAACTCAAATCCTCTAAATAGCAGCCTTTCATGTTGCACCTTCATCAGCAGAGCATTATTACAAACAAAGAAAAAACACAGAAAAGTGTCCTGTTGACACACTGTAGAAGTATACCAATAATGTCACATGGGGACTTCACGTGCTTTTCTTTTGAAATGCATATAATTTTGTGAAGGCTATTTTTCTGGAAGAAAGATCCTCTGTGGCCAGAAATATGGAACCTTTTAGAGATGAGGAAAGAGCCATTATAGCAGAGTTTTACCACTCAGCCCTACGCTGCTGCAGCAAAGGTAAAAAACCAGACCTACAGAGCAGGAGACACTTCTTTGTAGAAAGGCACTTTGAAAAATCAGTAAGAATGTAAACTGGGTTTTAGGAGACCAGGCTCTGGAGGAGGTCATTTTATCTCCACCTCCCTCTCCCCCTTTTTTTTCCCCCCTTTTTACATGAAACAACACATCTGGCTTAAAAGAAATCAAAGAGCTCCCTTTGCTTGTTTGTATTTTAAAGTAGCCTTGATGCTCCGATGTTGAGATTTGAAATGACAGATGTCTCTAAATCAATACTACACTTCAGTATTGAACTTCTGTTTATAGTCTTTATCACCTATTCATTATTCTCTCTGTTTGTAAAAGTTAATTAAATCTTGCAATACCCCTCTGAACTACCTCTGCTCAATTTTCTAACAAAGAGAATCAAAGAACAGAATGATGAAGTCTGATGTCATTTTAAAAAAAAAAAAATTCACATGGGACTTGTCAGGAGCAAACATGGGTTCTAGGACATAAGAACTCAGCTGAAAATAAATCATCAGAGCAGTAACCTGAGCTCTTCTCATGTCTTCCTCATACCCTTGCCCAGCAAGGAACAAGCCTGGTGAGCTGAGGGTGCTACACAGTCGCTTCCTCCCTACCCAATGAAGCCTCTGGCAGCTGCAACCTCCTGCTGTTTCCTCACTGGGACACCAACTTGGACCTCTCTTCTTGACCAAAAAAATCCACAGACGCTGGAGGAGATTGAGCGTGTTTTAGATTTTTGGCTGAAATTAGCTGCTGGGCTCAACCCCATCATTAGAGAAGTACTGACGCACAGACCAGCCAGAGGATCACATAAATCTCATGTCTTTATGCAGAGGTGAAATTTCAATTTTTGTGTATTTTTAAGCAGAACTGGACTGACTGAACATCCACAGGTGTGCTTATGCATAGCTCCCAGGTGAAACCATTCCCCACCGAGGTCTGTGAGCTGAGGTTGTGAAATGGCATCCAGTAAGCCAAATCCTGTGGTGATGTACATCACCAGCAAAGTCAGAATTACATCCCTCACTATTGCATAAATCAGTTCTAACTAAATTCATTGAAACCAGACTCAATAAACAGCTTGATGAAGAGAAAAGAAAGCTGCTGCCATCTGCTAGAAGGGAACTTCCTCTAAAAAGCCAAAACCTACAGCTGGAAATACATCTGTTCACAACTTGTGCAAAACTGGAAGTCTTAAACACCTCTGCAGAGTTGCACCTGGAAATTTTTTCTTTTTATGTGAAGCATATGTTTGATTTAAATTTATTTACCTTAGTGGATGCGATGTCCTGCGAAATCATCAATAAAGTATTTGTTTCTTGAATTTGAGTGTAACATGCTCCTATATTTCATTTGCTTCAGTTGAACAGAGCTGTAACTATTTTTTATTATTATTACTACTATTGCAGGCAATAACAACAATTTCAGTACTAACCCTTACTGACAGGCAGTAATTACCTATGCTCTAGGAATAGGCATAATTTCAAAATGATGAATAAGAGGGCTGGCCTTAGAATTCAGAGGTCCTAGTAAACACTATTCATCAGTAACTCTGGAAATCATGATGACCTGAAGGAAGAAACTTGTTTCATATAGTTTTACAATAAAGAAAAGTTGTTTAAAACATTTATGGGACAGTTGGCCTTTTCTCCCCACACAAAATAGGTATTTCAAATTTAGTTCCAGCCTACAAGAAACCAATAAAGGAAAGATGACCAGGACATATAGTCCTCAGTCTTACTCTTAAACGCAGTCTAAAGAGGGATGAATTTTTTCCATCAAACTTCTCTTGTATCTTCTGGGAGACTCTTGCAGCTCCTGCCCTGCTGCAGTTCTGGCTAACTCGCATGCAGCTGTGAAGAAGAGGCAGCACCAAGATTCATATTTCCTATCCATGGGGCATTCCAGTATCAAATGAGTGTCTGCCTTGTGTTTTGCTATTGAGATGTTGCTAAGCCAACAGAAGCAATGAAGAAGTTATTTTTTTCTTGTCCTGCTGGAGATGGAGATGATCCAGACATCCAGGAACTGCTGGGTATCTCAGGGTAATGAGTTTCACTGCTTGCCTTTTAAGCTTGAAGCCCAGCATGGTTTAATCAACCCCTGCTGCTCTTTGCTCTGAAAACACACCTGTTTTGGGGCTTTTGCAGGGAGGGCTGAATAAAGTTTATGCATCACTTTACTCTGGAAGTGTGAAAGCTGTCTGTGCTTTGGTATTCATCACAAATACTTCCTGCAGCGTATCATCAAAGGCAAAAATACAGCTTTTATGATTGAAAAGTATGTGGAATGAACACTGGCTCAGGGGTGAAAATGCAAAGATATTCCCTCTTATGCCAGCCTTCTACAGGAAAAAGAAATTGTTCCCTTTATTCAGTCTCTCCAGCTCTAAAAAGCCAGTTGTACTGGAAGGGACATTTCCTCTCCTTCAGGATCTTTGAGCAACTACTAATTCACCTGCAAAGCCTGGCAGAGGTAAAAGGGAGTGAGAGTGGTGCAGGGTCTCCCCAAGAAGTTCTTGGCACACCAACTCAAGGGAAAGTGCCCCTGTGTGAGAGTGATTTAAAGCCCACCCAAGTCCCTTCTCTTTTGTAATATGAGCCCCTACTATTTTGTTTAATGGCATGGTATGAAACCTTCTGCCCAGTCCAGTTCAGATGTTTAAGGATGAGACCAATAATCTTTTATAAAATATTAAGTGAGAATTCCTGGAAGGACAGGAAACATGGTATTTCCTCTCTGTGTAGAATGTATGTTCTGGGATGCTGTCATTTGCCATCAGGGCAGTTTTAGTCATAGGCTGAAGTAATCCTAGTAAATGTTTTCTGTAGACCTGTTTGAAACTTGTAGTCTTGAATATTTTCAAAGATGTTTTTGCTGTGGGGTTTTGTTCTCTAAACTGGAACAAAAAGCCTAAATTCGGCAAGTTTTGCCACAATTAAATTGAGAAAAATGGTTTTGGCTGCATCAAAGTACTCTTTGTTAAGGGTTTTATTTTATTTTTTTCTATCTCCCCTTTGTTAACACTAATTCTAATGTACAACTATAAAATATTATTTAAAACGTACATGATCAAACCCAAGAATTCTGCTGAAATCCCTAATACTGATATTTTGTCAAGCAAAATTTCCCTCAGCAGTCTTGTTCCTGTGGATAGACACTCTTTCAGAAACTCAAACTTTTCTTTATCAGTTGTAACATAAATTCAGAAGACGGAATAATAAAAAGCCCCACCAGGAAGTTTTAAAACAGAAGCCCTATGTCTTCCAGGTTTAGGGTAAGCATACAAAGTTATGAGGTAATGTTTTTGCGACTGTCCTAATTGGAGTTTACCAGCTTATTTCTGATATGGGTAACGTGAGGCAGTGGCTGGACAGTGAGAGGTGCATTTCTCAGACGGGAGGGTTTGGATGGATTTGGTCAAAGGACAGGAGGCAAATGTTAACATTTTCCCTAAGCTGTCCTGACCACAACTGCACTACGCCGACTTCTCACTCTAAACACTCCTTCCATTAGGCTGCTTGGATGTGGTAAACACAGAGCCAGTCCAAGCTTACTTGTTCTAACAACATTTTTTTGGATGAGCATTTCAGATACTGAATTGCAAACATTTTGGTTTCTGAAACAAGTAACTAGTATATTTAAGGCATCACTGAGGAAGCTGGCTTAACATCCGACACTGATGACACACTTCATTTAGGAGATAAAAAGCTCTGAGACAGCTTCTATTTGTAAACCACATAGGACAAGGTTTATCAGGTTATCTGTAACTCAGCCCTCCATGCTACCTGCACACAAAACAGACAGGAATTCAGAATTTAAATAGTTCAGTAAAATTGTGGTGTTTACTGTCAACATTCAGACAAAGCAAACCCCTGCTTTGCCCAGGACCCGACATGTGATGCAGACATAGTTAATATAGCTCTGCTGATGTGTCTGCCTCATAAAAGTGAAAAGCATCTGTGAGACGGCTGTCTGTCACTGAAGAAGCCTCCATCCCATCAGCAAGCAGGGTGTGAAGTCAAGGCAAGGTCATTTCCTAAATTAGAGCATAAGAAAACACCCAGTCTTGTCATTATCAAGACGTTCATTAAAGCTTTGCAATCAGCAAGCCTTGGTCACACAGACAACAACAACAACAAGAACAATAAAAGGCTGATTTATTGTCTTCTCCTTTGAGAAGAGAAACACAGTCCTCAAACAATTGTGAATTGGTTTTCAGCCTGGACTCCACTACCGTATAGGGAGTGTTGTGGAAGACATGACTAAGTTCAGAGAATTTCTGGGTGAAATCATGGCCCTAAAACAGTCCATAGTAAAACCACTGTTGACATTAACGGGATCTCACCATCTACATCTCAGTCCCTCTATACAGTTCTGAAAATATATGTAGCTGCTTGAGATCTAAAAGAATACCTAACCGAAAAGGAAATCTTGGGTTTTTTCCCTATGTTACTGAGTGACTGCCAAAAGATAAACATAAACGGTACTGAGCAATGACTACAGGGAAACAGGAGGAGAGCAGATAAATATTTAAAGGATATAAACATGAAGGAAAAAGAAGACTTATTTATCAAAATAAAAGGAAAGAAATTAATATAAATAGAGGAGGTAAGTGAAACAGACAAAGAGGAAATGTAGGCTATGTTGGGCAAACTGTAATCGCATGAACCCCTACAGAGCAGAGTAAGGGGTTGGGATTGGAACCTTCTTGCTGACACATTTTAAAACAAAACTGAACAGAAAAAGTTAAATAGCTATTTAGTAAAAAACCAGCCTGCCCTGACTGCAGGGGAATGAGACTGCATTTTTCACTAAGTGCTACTTTGCTGCAGTGACTCCACCTCAATGAACGACATCTTAAAAAAAAAAAAAAAAAAATCTAGATTTTATTATTATGCTCAAGTATTTGGAAGGCTGTCTGAAACACAGCATTTGTAGCAGGATTAATGCCCATAGCATTTTATCAGAACATTCCAGCAAAGTGAAAAAAATAACAGAAACCAAAAATTCATACTGGGAGTGAACTTGAAAACCCTGTGAAGAATAACCACGAGCAGTTTCATTTCCACACAGTGCTTTTAATTTGGCAGTCTCAGATAGCCAAATCAAGAACCTTTGATCTCTAAGACTATTACCCAATGGGTGCAAGCTGTGGGTAATGCACAGGGGTAGTGCAGCCCCTCTGGGGCCACCCAGCCCTGTGACCACCACCCCTGTGACAGTCCTTCCAGTGCCTGCTAGCAAATCTTACTCCTCAAACACACAGTGCAAACTGTCAGGCTTCCTCAAAACTTCACTTTGGAAGTTGCTTGCTTTGTGCTGCTTGTGAAAAAGCTCTCCCAAAACTTCTCACATGGCAAACTCTCTATAGCAAATTAAACACACATCTGTGATAACAGCATGGCAGGCTTCCTGCGTATTTCTAATGAAGATGCATGTAAGGAGTCCTACGACATGGGCAAATCTCATCCAGCATAGCCAAGTCTTACATCTTGAGCACCTTGTTTTTGCTCCATCAGTCTCACACTTAGCCACACGTAAAATTCCTTCCACTCCCTGCACCGGCTGCAGGGCTGAACAGCCTCACTGCTGCCGCTTCCCTTCTCTACCAAGGGAAGGCACCGAGCACCCCCTCTGCCCACACTGGAGCTGAGCATCCCTATTCCCTCGCAGTCCTCTCTGCAGTCCCAAGCAGAAAGAGGTGGGAGGAGGGCGGATGTTCTGGAAGGACTGGCAGACAGCTATCACCTGCTTCCTCAAGTTGCAGAGAAGATTAGCTCTGGCCCTGTCTCCCGTATGCCACTAAGCTCAGGCCTTCCCTCAAAATGACACCCGGAGCAATTGCTGCCCATGATTTGTGGCCCTCTCTCTTCCTGAACCTCCACAAGAGGTAGCTTTCCTCTGCCCTACAAAGCTGCCCTTGGGAATCTGCAGGGCATCATCTCACCTGGGGACAGCTGAGGGGTTTCTGGATGAGACGGTGTCCAGACTTCAGTAGGTTGGAAAGGCAGCTAAATGACAGCTATGCATTTAGTGGGATGGTCTAGGAAGAGTGTCCTGGTTTCCTTGGTACCAACATCAAAATCTGTTGCTTAAGAAACTGTCTTCTGCACAGAAATCTCATCCTAGGGGCTCACTGGAGCTGTTCTCCTCAACAAAACAAGAGAGGGGGGACAAGCTGGGGGCCCATCCCTTTCCCTTTATGAGGAAAGTTTTTTAAGAGACAGAAATAGGTGGTAAAGGTGACCCAAAAGCAGGGAATACCACGTACAAACAAAAATACAAATCAGTACTTCTAAATGTACACTTGAAAATATTTCTTTCTTATGGTAATATACAAGAGTCAAGATAGTACCTAGCTGTATGACATTGACATATTACATTGCAGAGCTTATTATATCCATAACGAAACCAAAGTGGAACAGATAAGTACTGACAAAACCTATACAGAAGATAAATATTTAAAGGATATCAAAATGTAGGACAAATATTTATTTATCAAAATAAAATGAAAGAAAGGAATATAAATAGAAGGAGATAAGCAAAACAGAAAAAGAGGAAATGTAGGCTCCCTTTCAGCAGAAAACTTTATTCTGAGTTTACAGTGTTGATGAAGACAATTCCCACTCTATGGGAACTAAAGACAACTATGTCATAGCCCAAACAAAGACCAGGGACACAGTACAATTGTCTGAACAACTCAGGCTTTGCCCAAATTTACAAAAATAATCTACTGCTGCTGAGAAAATGTCAGTTAAATTACTGTGCCATGGAAACCTTCTGAGTGTTTCAATTACTATCGCATGCAGATAGAAAATGTTGTAGAGAAAATGGAAAGGAGAGGTTGTCATTAATGCTGATTGCTGCTCTCTCTTCAAACACCATCAAAACCTCCATCTTGGAGCAAATGCCACAGCCACGAGGAAGCTGAAACTGATACGTGTGACCTACATGAAGAGTGTGAAAACAGAGAACAATTTTGCTTCTGCTGAAACAGATCCCAGATGGTAGTCTCACACATTGTGCCATCTAACTTTTATGGAGAACCAGCTAAGTGCTAGCACACCTCCAGGAGCAGTTGTGAACAGAACGCCTGGCCAGCTGTTTGGTGAAGGTTTACAAGCAATCCAACTGCAGTGCTGTGAGGAAAACCATCACCAGTGCAACTGACCCCTATCCTCTGCTGTCACTCTGACTTAAAATGGCATCAAGTGACAGCGTTGACCTCACTGTTAATCTGTCCTCATGCTTGAAAGGAAATAAGATTTTTCTGCTGTGTTATGGGAACCAATAAAAGCAGTTGGATGCAACTCCCAGAGGATGTTTACGAATTTGGTTTCCAACCAACTATAAATGCACTGCAGTTGCAGGCAGCTGAACTTGGTTAAATGGCAATTATGCTGGATGTTACAAATGGTGCAACTTATTCAGTGAACAGAACAAACAAATGCTTGTCATATAGATAATGGATTTGTACCACAGCCAAAGACCTGCAGAGCCCATCAGGGAGCTTAAAAATCCCAGGGATATTTAGCTATTTTATTTTCAGTTTAGCTTTCCACTACTGCTATAAATTTATTCAAAAGCAGAATTGATTTATAGTTCTGATTATTTTAAATAATCAGCGCATTATACAAAAGAGACATTTCCTAACAATTTCTTCATTTGGAATCTTTAGCCATTGCGTTCCATAATGCAGTAGGTTGCACTTCAGTGGGGAAGGGTGTTAATAACATCTCCATTAATATCTCACTATTACTCCTCCAAAGGGCAGTGAGCACTGTTGAAGGGCAGGCTGGCATAATTAGGTTAGCATTACAGATACAGAGATTGAGCAGAGGAGCAGCAGCAAGGGTAGCTGGTTTGTGTTCCTGCAGCAGGCTGGCAGCAGAAATGTGAGCACAGCTAAAGTCTTGTAATTCCTAAACTGAGGTACCTGCTCCTATACTAGACACAGCCTGCCATGAAAGAACAGACTACATGGCATAATTCAAAGGAGATGAAGACTAAAAGCATCTGAGCCTGTATTTGCCAAAAGAACACTTTTTTTTCTTCCTGTAATTCACAGCTTTGTGGTACCAACAGCAAGCTCTTGGATGTCAGGCAGGATTAAAGGACTTTCGGAGTTCATTCACGTGCTGCACAGCTGACTCGATGGGTCGCCAGCAATAGCTTCTCTGGCAGTGGGTTTCTTAAAATTAGAAGCATTGAAAGCAAACACAAAGCCAACAAAGCTCCTTCAAGAGAGCGCAAGACAAACAAGACACGAAAAATGTCAAGCCTCAAGGCTAAGACAAAAGAAAATCAGAAAAGTAGATCTTCACATGAAGATTTCCATTTGGCTTATCGGACACCAGCCAGAGACGCAAAAGAAAAAGGGCACCAGGGAAGATAAAACAGTGACCAGTGTTCTGTTGTCACTGGTAAAGCCCGACTGGCCTGGGTACATCCTGTCCACTGATAATGTGCTTAATTCTTAAACTAAACACATGGGAGACGGGGAGTAAACGTTAAAAGCTGCAGGCAACCACCCTCCAGAAATCCTCCCAGAACCATGGACTCATAGAATATGCTGAGTTGGAAGGGACCCATCAGGATCATTGAGACCAACTCCTAGCCTTGCACAGGAATCCTCAAGAATCACACCATTTTACAAACTCATCTACCCAAGGGCTGGCTTGTTCGAGGAACTTTCTCTGAATGGGATTCTCCAAAGGAACAAACACTCAGCATCTCGACAATATGACCACCCTGCTGTCTTTGCAGCAAGACGTTTCCATCAGTTCAATTACACCCCCTGAATTTTCAATAATCTTCGTGGTACAGCAGGGGTAGCTCTACTACTCTGTCATAACAAAGCACAAGCACTCACAGAAGACCTGAGAGGTAGGACATGCAGCCAGAGCAGATAACATCACCTCTCACTTAGCTAGTGTATAACTATGTCTTCTAAAATGAGTATCTAGGAAAAATGAACCCTGAAGAAGGAAAGGAACATAAAAGATTCTCAGCCTACAGAAGATGGAAGTTAAACATAACAAACTTCCAAGATGTGGAGGAAAATTGCAAAGAGGAAACTGTTCTTGATGGAGAGGAGATGAATTAACAGCTTCAGCTGTGGCCAGGCAGTTACTGGACAGATGCTAGGAAGCATTTTGTAACAATAGAGTGATAGAGACAGTCTAAGAACGAGTTAGGCACTCCTCACTCTGTGAGGAATGACACAAAAGCATCACTGTACCACCCTAGTTCAGAGGTGGGCCATGGGACTTCTTCAGGTGCCTTCCAGACGATGCCTCAGTAGCAGTGCAAGGTACAGGGTACCCTCCCAGAGTACCACATCAGTGGGTTCACCTCGCACAGATCCAGGCAAGGACAAGAGCTAGGTTTCCAAAGCAGAACCACTGAGCCTCTGTGACTGTCCTGAAGATCAGCTAGTCCTCACTCCCAAGTTCTTAGCCCAGGCAGAGCACTGTACAAGACCAGCAGTGACAGTCTCATTTTGGACTCGTTCTTTTAGCTGAGGCTTCATGTCAGTCTTCACAGATCTGTTCGAATTAAACTAAGCTGTGTTTTTTCTCCCCTCTCTCTGCTTTCCAGATAGTGTTGATGAGGGGTGTGAGGGCTCACAAAGGCCATTGCACCTCCCGGTCCTTTCCTGGTAAAAGGAGTTTTTCTACAGATAAAATGGAATTGCATCACATTTTCAAACAGGATAAATATTTCATTTGTGGCTTCAGAACAACTGTCCATGTAGTCTCTCCATTCCTGAATCTACAGCAAAAGCAATTAACAGCAATCTGCTACTCCACAATAAAAAATATCAAATGTGGTCTTTTCTGTAAAACCAAATTTGGGAGTAACCGCAAATATCTGTCATTAGATATACAATGCAATGAATATGATAAAAAGAATAGTCCAAGGGAAAGCAAGCCATAGTGAAACTCTTGATCAAGTCAACGATGCAGAGTCTGAAGGATGGGTTTGGGTCTGAAAACCTTTTAATAGCTGTACCTACAGGAGCTGCAGTTTCAAGTGTCTCCATTGCTACTTATTCACCATGGCAAGTACACAGGACCTGTTGAAGCTTTAAAGAGATAGATGGTAAATTGACTGAAAATTATAAGATGACTTGAAAAATTGCTTTCTACTTTCTGAACAGCCCTGAGTATGATGAACTACTCATTCCCAAAAAAAACCAAAAAAACAAAACAACCCAGCTACCATTCCTTTACTGGCTGGAATAGCCAGGGGGCATTTCAAATGCAACCTGCATGAGCTGTTGGGGGGTTTTATACTTAAAAAAAGTCATTCTTTACGTATTTCACTGACAGAAGAGTGACTCAACAAACTTTTAGAACAAGCTTATATAATCTGATCACAGGTAAAGAACATATATTTTCTGCCAAAGAAATCAGCAGGTTTTTTCACTGCTTTGACTTCAGATTTGAATCACCTTTGTGCTCTCTAGAGAATCATCATGTGAAAACCTGAATAATGCAACACTGAGATACTGCTAAGGCCCATGGAACTGCTCAAGGATTAGAAGTCAAGGGCATGGGTACTTTAGTCTAGCAAAAAAGGGAAAAATTTAAGACAGTTCTGTGCTATACCTTGTGAAAAACATGAACACAGGTGCACTCAATGTCTTCATAGAAAAGTCTGAAACTATGGCTTAAACTTGAGGGTGCACTAATAAGCAGTGTGGTTCCAATCTACGGCAAACAACAGTGGGGGCTGGGACCTGAGGTTGCCCCACACTTTATGTCGCACTTTGGGGCCATGACCTGAATGGCCATGAGAGGCTGGAGGGCACTGGGTGGGCTCCTGAGTGAGTTTCATCAGGAGGGAACTTTGCCTGTGTGCTTGGCAAACCAAGGCATGGCAAAGGGAGATGACTGGAAGAGTTCCTTCAAAAGCTCCGTCAAATCCAAGCACCAATGCTGTTGGATGCTAGGACTCCCTCCACAGTTTCTGCTGCTGAACTGCTCATGAAGAAAGCTGGAGTTTGCTTGTGAGTCCCATCCTATGTATTCTTTGGGGAGAATAAAACAAAGCTATTTCAGGTAGCAGCATACTAAGTGGCTGAAGCTGCTTTCCAAATGAACATACAACTATTCAGGGAGCTATAATTTGATATTATTGTAACAGCAGAGCTACACTGGAAGAAATAAGTGGACAGGAAAGGACTGGGCAATATTGCTGCATTTACTTATGGCAGAAATGACAAGCACAGAAGTGTGTGTTCCTATGTGAATGAAAATGTTCCTATGTTCCTATGAAAACTTCCTGTTTGGATGACAGGAAAAAAGAGAGGGAAGTTGATTTTAATTTTTTACCAATATTTAGGCAAAGACGATTTAATTCTGCCCTGCTTCGGACAACAGGAAGAACCTGCTGTTCAGCAACATGAGCAGCAGTTTTAACAGAACCACAAATCAATCAGGTTGGAAAAGACCTCTGAGACCACGGAGTCCAACCTCTGACTGAACACCACCTTGTCAACTAGACCATGGCACTCAGTACCACATCCAGTGTTTTTCTGTGAACAAATTCTTCCTACCTAAACCTCCCCAAGTGCAGATTAAGACTGTCCTCTCATCCTATCACTAGTTGCCCAGAAGAAGAGGAAGAAGAGGCCAACCCCTCACTACCTTTCAGGTGGTTGTTGAGAGCAATAAGGTCAACCCTGAGCCTCCTTTTCTCCAGGCTAAACAACCCCAGCTCCCTCAGCCGCTCCTCATAGGACGTGTGCTACAGACCCTTCACCAGCTTCCTTGCCCCTCTCTGGACCCTATACAGAACTCAATAGCCAACATTTTCACAAAGAGAAAGCTGAATTTTCTTTGGCACTTAGGAAATCTCCATAAGGAACAACAGGTTTCTGTGTTAAAACAAATCAGCCAAAATGTTTCCTTGCTACAAAATAGAGAGCATTTTTAATATCCAGTGTTCATTTCTTTAATGTCTTAGCAGTGGGAATTTTTTTGCCTCCTAACAGGATCTTCACAATGCACTTGGCATTGTGAAGACACTGTAATTTAATCAGGACTTCATAGAATGCAAACTCCCACATGGTTCGAATAAAACAGATAATAAAATCTTTAAGTGATGCGTGTTCAGTTTATATTTATAGGCAAAAGTTTTCCCTTCTCATCCAAATCTGAATCCAAACACTGTACAGAATCACTAAAGAGTATTAAGTATCTAACCCAGAAGCTACAATCTCAATGAACACTTAAGCAAATGCTATAAAAACAAACTTCCAGAAATGCTTTTTGTTGTTTTTTGACCTGTCCAGTCTGCTGTATATTCAGACTAGGACTCTCTATAATATTTACTGACACATAATGAGTTGCCTAAACACAGTTCATTTTCCTTGTAACACACTAACACGTTATTTTCCACAGCCCACTAGACTCAGCACAAGTGAGCTCTTACATACTGTACCCTTTCCTCCTTCAGAAAGCAAGCCCTAGGCAAGCTGACTTCTTAGGGGTAGAAGGAAGAGGTGGTCTGATGCAAGTAACTCTGCAAAGGCACTGTGAAAACACAGCCCAAAAGTGACCCCTAAGCACTGATTGTTGAAGACCTTCTTGGTTTCATTTTCAAAACTCCCACAGAGGAAAGAAAGTTCAGCTTCCTCAGATGACAGCCACTAAATTCAATTTGCTCCTAAACTGTTAGGAAGGTTGGCACGTTCCGCAGCACTTCTTGACTCCTAGCCCAGACAAAACGTGCATGTGAACGGGCCAGGTCCAGATGGTGACCCACGAGCATTGCTGTCTGGTTCAGCACATAGTGACTAGGCTGATGTTTACATTTTAGAGCCACTGGAAAATATACAGAGGAATCAATTTTTTTTGTGTTTGTGCAAACAGAAGTTGCTATTTTTTTGTGTTTGTGCAAACAGAAGTTGCTATTTCCAAGACTGAAAAATTAGTGTACGGCTATTGGTGCAGAGGGGTGAGTCTATGTCTCAGCTGGATCTTTAAGGGCACTTCCAGGTCCAGCAATGTTTGTGATTTTTTGAGCTCAGAGCCCTGACATTTGGAGGCTTACAATTCTCAGACTAAAGAAGCCGTGCATAAGCAGCAGTTCCAAGGATGCAGAGCACACAACCTTTCTCGAAACTGCATGGCAAGGGTACCTCTGCTGTGGGGTCTGGACTGTCTTGTGGACAGGACTTCCTTGCTGAAATTTTCAGAAGCAGGTAATAGGAGGCCCAAGAAGACATAAAAAATATAGCAGAATACTTTTAAGAAAAGATAATCCAAAATTTAAAGAGTGAACTTGGATGAGTACCAGGGCCTCTCACCAAACACAAGGACTGTACAAAACAGAAAAAGACACCTTGAAAACCTTGGCACAACAGAGCTAGTTTTACCTGAGGCAAAGACTCTTTCTGAGTCCTATTTTATAGAGTAATATTGTCTACAGTTTCTCATTTTGTTGGAGTTTTATTCCCTACAAACCAGAGGGAAACCACTGGACTTCTGCATCTGATATCTAAACACCACAGTCGTTACAGGGAAACTGAGTCACATACAGAGGAAAACGGAAGAAGCCACTTCGGTTGGTGTCCAATCAGGGAAACCACTACTACAATTTTATCAGTGGTTTAGATAGAAATCACACTTCACCTGCTGACATCTAAGTTGGTTGTTCAGTTTAAGGTATATTTAATATAATCGATCCCTGAGAACATCCAAGCTCTCTGTGAGTCACTAAAGCTGCTCTCACGGCTTACTGCACCTATAACCATCACACATCAGCAAACCCCTAAGCCTGCTGGCTTAAACTGAGGGGATCATAAGCTGCAAAGCACTGCAGAGGTTTTGACAAAACAGATTATCATTTCTAAACCCCATGAGCAGAAAAAAGGTAGATTGCATTCTCAGGGTCAAATGGCTTCCAGTGCCAAGACTTACACAGCCCATTGCCAACCAGACGGGCAAATGCAAACTGCGTCCTCATGATCCATCACATAACCCTTGCTACATCATCACTGTAATATTTATAAAGTTCATAAGCATTATGGCAGTGAATTACAACTTCATGCCACTTTCTCTCAGATTGCACGTCTCCTGGAGGAACGGGTCTTTGATTTTCAAGCTCCTTTACATTCCAGCACAGCAACCTGCTGGGGATTTATGGGCATTTCATAAGTGTTTAATGAGGCTTACACCGTAACCAATCCAAACAACTCTTGATCATGGAATCCTGAAGCACATTCAGTAAAGCTGATGGAGCCTGAGACACCTCGAGAGAAATGCTGAATGAATCAAAACAATCAGCTTGCCATGTCCCTCTGTTCCAACTTTGCTGGTGAATACCAAACACACATATACACAGAATAAACACTCCCTGGTTTATTTCTGGTTCCCTCAGACTTACAATGTATTCAGAGCAGGCAGTAGAGACTCACTGATATATCTCTGTAAGCTTTTAAACATATAGATAAAATTTATTATCTTTCAACTTTCTATCTAAAAATCTGATTTTAAACAAAAAGTAGAGTATAACAAAGACATGAAAGCAACATTTTAAGATGGTATTTTAAGAGTATTATTTAATGACATTCTGAAAGGCAAAAGTGTCACTCCTGGAAGGTATTTAAATGCCTAAATATCTTTGAGCACCCAGATGCCCTCAAAAGGGTTTATATTTGCAAAAGAAGCTATTAAAGTACCGTAATTTAATATACAGCGTTTGAAAGAGAGATAAGTTAGAGTTACACGTACATGCAGCCTTCAATCTGATGCATTCCATATCTGGCACCTAGCACACATAACATCCTTAAACATATTGAACAAGGTTTTCTTAAAGTCAATAATTAGAATGAAACACTTATCTAGTTTCTTTAGAAAGCTTTCTGCTTTAAAATCAAGATACCCACAAGCTCCCTAAAAAAGGAAATGAGGCAGAAAGGAAAGAAGCTTTGGTGTGATGCTCATCTACAACAAAAAGTAACAGTGACTTTTTCACTTTCAAGGATCCATGCTGTTACAGCTGCTTATTCAGATATCTCTACATTTAAAATCAGCCTTCATGAGCTTAAGATTAATTTCATTTTCACAAAACTTCATGTGTACAGCATGTGCCTCTGCAAACTTTTACAATCTAAACTGCAATATTCTGGAGCCTAATTTTCCCTTCACAGCAAGAGTGGTTCTGCTGATTAGCAGATCTTTTTCAAGCTGAAATCTACACATGTGATTGATCTAAAAAGTCTCGTTTGTATCAAAAACAATTTTTGAACTGCAAATGCTTGAAGAGTTCTGCTGCTGTTTGGTGTACCCTTCTTACAACTAACCTTTGCTGTTGGTGAAGTTGGGATCATGCTAACAAGGGGCAACCACCGTGGAAAGGGGCAGGAGGCAGCAGGCTCACTGGAGAAAGCACCATTTTGTACTTCTGCTTCTTCCTAAACATTACCAGCCAGCCACAGCCACAGTCAGGCTCCCAGGACAGGAAACCCCTCAACAGGACCTACTACGGTTGTTCTTCAGAGCAAGTACCATCACTCCTGAAGGCCTCTTATTTATCCAGGTTTTATTTCTTCAGACTAATCCAGAAAAGAAACCAGCTTTGCTATCCCATCTTCTTTTATTTTATTTCTGACTTTTTCACTTACATGTTTTGCTAATTTGTCTCACTATTTTCAGAAAATAACTGCTATAACATTTAGGGCTAGGACGTGTGCTACAGGACATTGGCATGGAGAGCTCTGACTTCCCTGCTCCATGTGGTGTTTGTGCAGAATGCAGAAAGTAATATCATTCAGAAATTTGTCTTGCAGCGTGCCTTTTGTCAGCAAATGCTGAACACAGCACTAACATGTACCTGTAGCTTTGCTCCCACTGCTTGATGTGCTAATAAATACTTCACACTGCAGTGACTTCCAGCCTTTTTGAGTGTAGGTAGTCAGTGACAATTCAGCACTCTCACTTAAAAGATGAAATTAAGCTGTCAGAAAAATCGTCTCTGTGCCAAAAGTTACATGGAAGCTTACTGACAGCAATCCTCCTTGCTGCTCGTCTCACTTGCCCCGTGCCAGTGGGGTTATGTCTTTATTTTCGTACTTGGAGTTAAACAGCTGTCAAGTTTAACTTATTTGTAGAAACTGGTGTGGACAAATTAGTTCCTACGCCTGTTCTGATTATCTTGAGATTAATGGGAAATCCAGAGGGGTAAGTAGTCTGAATGGGAAAGGGATGCAATCCAACAAAATCGCAAAGTAGTCTCAATTTTTGCATCTTGCAGCCCACACTTGAGAAGACAATAAACAGCCTTTCTGTGCTATAAAGAACAACAGAACTGCAAAGAGGTGCCTGTTCTTGACAGAATAGAAACTTGATGGAACACTTTGGGTACTTTAAAATCGCCATCTAAATTCTGAGATTTCTTGAAATACTGCCGCAATACAGGTTTTTTAGAGTGGAATCTGATGTTACATATTTTGCCATCAAATATTATGAAACAACATCCTGTTTGGGGATGCAAAAGAAACCCTCCCCCTCTCCAAAGCTCTTCCTGCTAAACACTCCTCAGAGTTCTACAAAAAAAGAGGGAATACCCATTTTTTTCTTTCGGTAAAAAAATTCTGGGTTGTCGAAAGAAACAGAAACAAGTTTCTGGTACATCCTGATGTCTGAGGGGTTACGCAGACCTTGCTCAGACACCATCAGGAGATTACTTTCTCTCGTGGGGAAGACTCTGGCATTTGAGATCAGCTCAGTTTGGGCACTTCACAGTCCTGCTGTTGGTTGAGAAGTCAGGGAATCACTCTGTCATACACATTATGTACACAGGCCTGACCTATTATTTTGCATGTCTTATGCACAATACTATTTAAGTGTTTATTTACACTAGGCCGTTCTGCTAGAACAAACATTCTTATCTAGATTCCAAACAAAAAGATAAGCACGCCAGCATTGCTTCAAGCTAATGTTTCTCTGAAAAGGCCTTCTTAGGGGAAAGCACTGCGTAAATGCCTGGTGTGCCCGCTCCCCATTTTGACCACTACTCAGAAGAGGGGCTGGCTCTGCTTGCCGCTACCACCAAGGCAGTAGCTCTACCTTGCAATTGCTGGTAGCTTTATCTGTAGTTTGGTTCCCCAAAAGCAAGGCAAGCTATAGAAATCTGGATTTTTAAGTGACCAGAACTATCTGGTCACTTAATGATTAATCTTCACACTATGACAAAAATTTAGACACTACACTCACTGCGTTGCACAAACCCACACTGTCCGAGACAAAGCAAAACATCTGCTCCAGACAAAATGAATGGTCTCCACCTCATCTGCAAGAAATGTCAGGCTTTTAAGAGAAACAACAGAACAGTGCTGGGTCAGGGAAACAAGAAGATGATTGCATCCTCCTTACTCTGTGGAGGAACAACCAGCAAGGACTTAACTGAGACTGAACTTACCCTCTTTACTTTTCAGTCCTGGGCTTGACTAGCAATTCCTTTTTTGTCTGTAGCAGGCTGTGGCCCCAGAAGAGAATGACCAGCTTTGAACATCAATTATTTGGCCCCAGCCTCCTACAGCCCATGAGCTAGGAAACAGCATGATCTCAACCATCTCAGAATGACTCCTCACACTTGAAAACATGTTCCCATGGTTTTTCAGGCACATAGTGAGAAGCACCAGCTGGGAAGGCCATTCTGCTCGGTAGGAGCCAGGTTTTACTTCAGCAATATTCTTATTTATTTCAGCAACAGAAAGACAGTGACACTTCAATAGAAATTAATATATACCAAATAGAAGTCCTAAAAATAACACTAAGAAAAGAAAGAAAGCATGCAGCTGGGAAGCTGCAAACCTCTGTTTCCCTGCTCTCACACTGTATAGGTAACAAATTTTGGTTAAAGTTCTCTTTAGAACATTCACTTACAGTGAGGCAGAATTTTGGAGGATGGCAGAGACATATTTGTGCATTCATATACTGCAAGGCAGCAATAATGTAAAAAATGGAAGACAAATAAATTACTATGTAGCACAGAAATAGAGGCTGCAGCCACTGTCCCAACTCTTACCTTTCAGAGTTGCCTTCTTAAGTACCTTCATGGCATAAAGCTGGCCTGCATCAGATCCTTTTATCTTCCTGACTAGAAATACCTGTAAAAAGCAAATGTTTTGTATAGACGAGTACTGAATTTCTACTTACAAGACTTATTGCATTTGACAGGAGACTAGATGCTATAGTTCACAAATTCTAATGAAAATTACTAGCTGAAAGCATTTCGTATCTATTTCACCTGCAACTGGTTGAGCTAGCTGTGGAGATTTCCAGTTTTAAGCCTTTACCACCTCACAAAAAGAGCCATTTTCAACATTATTAATTGACCTTATACATTCAGTTAAAGATGGGTGAAAAGTTAGAATCAGTGTGCACGTATCTCTTCCTATTCTGACCAGCTTTACATGAAAAAAAATTATGTCTCATTTGTGTCTAGGAATGTGCAGTGTCTTAAAATTATTGCCATCAATTAAATAAAAGAAAAAAAAATCAGTTTGGTGCCATTTATGCCATAAATCATGATTAGCAACTTGCCTAAGATGTGGCTGAAGCAGAAAGTTCATACAGCTGTTGTTATTATAAAATTATAATATTATAATCTGCTGTTATTATAAAAAAGACAGTCTTCCCTGTTACAGTCTCCTATGCTTCATCTTCTGAAAGTGTAAATTTTTAATTAAAAAAAAATAGTTTGTAGCTGAAGTTGTACTCTTTGTTTTACTACATGCAAATATTTCTTATCTGCCCCTGAGCGCACCTGAGCACTGGAGGGGTAGTGAACAAAGGAATCACTGGTTCAGCTTGGTCTTTATAAGACTTTCAGTGTTTTAATAACTGAAAATAAAATAAACAAATCTTTTAGCTGGACACACTCTTTCTGCTGAGGTCAGAAGTACCAGGCAACAGTGTCTCTTCTTTTTTTTATTTCAGCACTTGTGTTACTGGACAGAAGCTCAAGTAAAGCCAAATGTGGAAATAAAAATATAGTCCCCACATACATAGCATATACTTATTAATATATGAATTAAAAAAGAAATATGAAATTATGTAACTAATGAATGTCTAGTTGAATTAAAAATTCCATGGCAATTATTTTATTAATTGCCTATCCAGGAACCATGCAGTTTTGTTAACTGTCTCCACCTAAAATATAAAAAGCCGAAAAAAAAAGAAGGAGGAAGTATGTTCCTAGCACAATTTTTGCAAGTTGAAAGACTCTTCCTCCTAAAAAAACTCCAACCTGTAAACAGATTAGATTTTCTCAAACCCCTTTTAGGAAAGGTTTGTGGGAAGGGAGAACAACTTTTATCAAGAAGGTACAGAAGCTGGAAAAAAAACCAAAAAAAGGAAGATTTCTCTGAACAACTTCATCAGGGCTCTTACATCTGACAGCAACACTTCTATGACATGATCTGATAGGGCTTTGGTGAGACTTTCCTTCACAAGATGTTTCCTGTGCACAGGAGATATGCACAGCGCCTCAGCCAAGCTGCCCTGACCAGCCGAGCTTGGGCACGCGTTCCTTGCTCCCAGCTTCTGCTTCCTAGGCTGATGAACATACAAATACCTCCAGTGCTCACAACTGTAGGAAAAAATGATGAAATCTGGATGCAACAGGAAAACGTCAGACTTTCTGAAGTGTTTTTTGTTACTATTCATGATAAACTAAGCTCAGCTGCTCCAGCATTAACAGAAAGTCAATTCATTTAGAAGTTTACAGAGGAAAGTTGGGATATTTTTCTATCCAGGTCAAGTAAAATATTTAATTTTTGTATTGCATTGAAAAGGAGGAGAAAGTCAAAAGTAAGCTTGACCAGACACTAGATTTTCAGCTGTATTATTATTCTTTAAAAACATTTATGGACTCTTTACCCCAAAAAACCAAAAACCCAAACCCTTAAGATAATGGTTTTCAGCAGCACTACACATAGAACAGCACAGCATGCTGCATCTGCAGAAATACTAGGCTGCAGTTCTTGAAATATCTTGTCTACCATATAATCTTGCAAAGCTTTTAATACCCATGTTGCTGAAATAAGCAAAATTATCAATTTACATTACTAGTCACTAGTCAGCTGTTCGCTGTAGCATGGGATAGGGCACTTGTCTGCAGTCCCTCCAAAAGAGATGAGTCAAGAACATTGTGTTCTTTTTCAGAGGATATCAAAATAACCACCAAGCCAGAAAGGAACAGAAAAAATGAAAATGCATTGTATTGCAAAATGATGTCATCTTTCTGATTATTCTTAAAGGTTCTTGAAACCACCAAGTAGCCCTGAAGTGCTTACTTGACAGGTTACATTAGCTGTACTATACTAGTTTGCCAGAAGAGAATGCGCATGCGGCTGAGCATGACTTTCAATTTTCTAGTTTGATATGTTTGCAAACACCTCAGGTTATTGACACCTGAACTAGGAAAACTCCCTTAGCTGGAACAACTGGTACATCATCCAAAACCTGATCAAAAAAGCTAAGCAAGTGCTCTGCACCTCAAGAGTGTTGGGGGCACTCCCTCTGACACCGAAGACATCTTCTCTAATCCTGCAAGAAATTATTTAGGCCTTGGGTGAACAACTTGAAAACCTAATGGTTTGCATCCCCAGAGACACGGATTTGAACCATTAGCTCAAATATCAGGGAGATGAAAATGTAGGGTGTTGGGGACTGCATAAAAAACACAGAGCAGACCACTCTCCCCTGTGTCTTTGCTGCTCTGGGGAGCTAACTGATCTTTCTCACATAAGATATGGGAAGTGATTTGTAATCACATGCAGCTCCAGACAGGTACACTGTCCACACTCACACACTGATGCCCCAGAAATCAGACCTCCTTTTGGGAAGTGGTTGCAGAAACCAGGCATTGTGCTTATAAAATGCTTAAGGCCAGAAGGTCAACTCAAACAATACTGAAAATACATCAATACAATCTAAGGTAGCCAGTGAACAATTTCTTTACAGCCTGAACATGAAATCTGACCATTCTGCCTCTGTTACTTTTGTGAAAGATGTTTCCTCCTCTTGTTCTTCTCCTTCTTACACTGAGTCACACAGTAAACCTAATTTTGAGCTGTTTGCTTTTTTGCATTCATTTAATATTTAAAACCTAAGTACACTGTGCTCTGAACAAAATTCTTGAGTTCCAGACTTGGTATTAAATGTTACTTTCTTGATACCTCTCATCTCAGGGAACTTCTTATAGATTTAATATCAATATCATTCTAGAATAACCAGGAAGTTGATAAATACTCTTGATTGATAAATATAGTTTATAGTTGATAAATATAGTTTCCTTTAGGAATAAAACTAAAGGTTCTGATTGGAAAATTTTTTTTTAAAACTCCACCAAATAATATAAGGACTTCCATGCCTAGTTTCCACTAGGTTCACTGTTCCAAAGGTTTCAATGTCTTATTTAAACCATGGAAAGACTTAAAGGCTGAATTAACTCTTCCTTCTTTCTCTCCATCTTTCCTTCCTGTTTTTGTTTCCAATCAACATGCCCTGCTGAAAAACTGCCTTTGTAATTAAGAAAATCCTGTGTCCTAAGATATGTGCAGAATGTTATTTCTCCACAAGTTAGCTTGTGGTCATACAGGCAGGTGTTTTTTCCCCATGCTCTTGCAATAATGATTACTGTATTCTGCACTTCAGTTTATCTCCAGGACCCTCTCAAGGCCTCTGAGTGTGAGCTAAACAGCACTCTAGGACTCAGAAATATGCTGGAGGTTGCCCTCAGTGGGAATTGTGCAGCTAACTTCTTTGAGTCTTTGAATGTTCCTATTTACATCCTCCAACTAAGCAGCAGTGGCACACTCACCTCCCTGGTGGATAGATCAGAAAGAGGGAGGAGGGTCTAGTTTTATAAACAGTGATGTTTAAGAACAATCACTTGTGCTCATTAGTCGAGATCCAGAGCCATAGGTGCTATTTCCTAAACTGGTTCACATGCAGGAACCCAGCTAAAAGACAGAAGTGTTGCTAAAATGAAGACAGAAGGACTTTCCTTATCTGCCTTCACAATATAATTTATATCTGCACAATGTCAGTAGAGTAAATGAACTCAGAGAAAGGACACAATATTATCAGTGTTGCTCTGGGTGATTAGGTGACAATAAAAATTACCTTTCCATATGAACCTTGTCCTAATACTTTCAACAGTTCAAACTGAGAAGGATCTGCTTTTTCAAAACCTTCCTTGACATGATGACTGATGTCTATTTCCTTCACGATACCTTCTTCCTGCAGAGGAAAAAGCAAAAAAACAAAATCCCCAAATCAGAGCTGTTATCCTAAGGAAATATATTGTTTGTTAAAATCTTGTCTTCTGTTGATGCTACAATCATGTAGCAAATTTTGAAAATAGAAACAAATGCTTGTCTAAATATTCCACATGTCTGCTATCAGCTGGGGAGGGTAATTGTCAGGACATCCAGGCCTGGTGCTTCTGTTTATCGAGCCTCAAGATATGACTAGATAAAGACAAATTATACAAGCTGAAGTAAAAAATACACTACAAAGCTTGGTGTGCCCATCAGAGACCTTGCTAGCAGAGTAGCATGCACTCAAATCCACACTACACAGGCTCCATCACACTTCTCTCCACATACTTTCTCAGTTTCTCCTCAAACCATCATTTAAGTCAATCTTAAAAAGCTTCCTTAGTCTTAAGCAGCCATTCTTCTAATGAGTAGGCAATAAAGAAAAGACATTGCTAAAAGACCCCCTTCCTATTTACCTCAAAAATTGGAAAGTTACTACTGGTAAGCATTTAAAATAGAAAACAAATTAATGGTTAGATGTAAAATGAGGTGGTGGTGGGAGAAGACTGACACAAACTTCGTTGCTTGCAAGAATTAGCTTTGTACGCTTTGGATTTGTCCAGGTTCTTCGGTTAAAATATTTCCTCTGTCAATAGATGCACATTCCTGAAAGACACCAGTTGAACCAGGACCTTCATCGCGCACGCTGTGGCATATGGCATTAGTTTCAGTTGTTTGTTTCATGTTACCTTGGCATATTCCTCTGAAAAGAGAGCAACTGGGTCATGTGAGACCCAGAGGGAGTACACGAAGTTTGCAGCAACCCAGAAAGCCACTGAGCTGAAAAGAAACCTGGAAGAAAGGACCTACTTCCCAAGGACACAACGATAAGGAAAGATAACACTTATACACCCTTTTACTTCTGTTGTGTTTTGTACACCTACATTTGAGCTTTTTGGTTTGTTTGGCTTTGGGGTTTTTTCCAAAGTACTTGTTCTGACTTCTGTACAACAAAAACATGGATTTTGAGTACAAAACTTTTTTTCATCTCCCAGTTTGAAGGGACTTACTCATTTAGGAATACGTTTGAATGTTTCTGCACCCAGCAGAAATAACTGGAATCTCACCAACAGTTTTTACTTGGAATTTTCCTGCAATTTTCCTTTCTGCTCCCAAAAAATCCTTACAAGATCCAGAAATATAACATTTATTTCCCACTCCTAATAATTGAGAAAATAGAAAAAACGTCCTAAAAATGAAAAGGTGTACCAAAAAAAAAAAATTTGGCCAAAACACATTCTGTGCTAAATAAAAATAAATTTGATTTTCTTCTCCTCCAGAAAAATTGCTGTCACTTTCTACCAGCTGTAATTTGTCAGATACATGGCTTGCATTACCCAGATTGCTTTCTATATTGTAGTTTCATCCCTCCTCTTCTCTACCCTGCCTCTTTATACTCACATGCTTTGGAACAGAGACTGTACCCTCTTCTTGGTTTGGAAAGTTTCCTCTACTTCATTCGTGCTACCACAATCATGGAAAAGAATCATCATCTCAGAGCAACTCCTTTTTCTGATCCTAATTCCTATAGTTTAAGGTTTGCCTGAAAGGAAATGCTTGAAACCAATGAACAGTTTTCACAGAGAGATTTAAAGGATTTCTAAGTACAGAACTGCCAAGATCTCTCCTTTCACTTTTCCGGCTTTAACTGCTGTGTGAGATAGCATAACTTTCTGATATTAAATATATCATTTTTTTCAATTATTTTGTACTCCAGCCTGAACTATGAAGTCACTTTCAGCTACATTTGCAATTCAAATGATGAGTGAGTTTCAATTTGCCCATTCATATTACTCATCAAAGTAACAGACCTATAACCCTAAGCGTATTTCTCATTGTATTACTAAATTTATTATAACCTCTTCAAGTTCATGAAACGTATTCAGTTACAGGAATATATTAAAAGTATTAAAATTATGAAAATTCAGCTTGCTGGAAGAATGCTTAAAAATTTCTTGCACTCCTACAGAATAGCATAAATAATTTATAGCATGCAATAAAAACAAGTACTTTAATTATATGCACCTTTAATTAAAAGCTCAGGAAAAAAAGAAGACTATTTATAAAAAATGGAACCAAATACAAGGCCTAGCAATGTTTATCAGAGAAGCACAGATTTTAAAGACAGAAAAAACATGTTAGATTTTTTGATTATCAAAATATGAAAACGTCGGTTTGAAGAGGTTTCTAGGGGCCATCTAGTCTAACAGTCCTGCCCAAAATATCACCAACACTTGATCAGACCAACCAGCTGGGTTTTTGTCCACTGTGGTTTCCAGTGTCTCAAACAATGAAGCTCGAGCCACTTCCTATGAATGATTATTCTCTTTCAGTTTGCCCACAGTCCAGTCGAGCTGGCTGATCCACGCGTCCTTAGAAGGAAGCAGGATATTTTTCTAGGAAGGTAGGATTTCCTGTGGATTTCCTGTGGTCGCCTCGCTAGAAAGGGGCAGCAAAGCAACACTGAAGAAAAGCATGCCAGACAGCTGTTTTTTCACCCATCATCACCACAGTGGTGTCACTTGTGAGCTGTCCAAGAGGTAGATAGTATTTTAGATGGTATGACAAATCCACTTCCCACTGGAGCAGAAAGCCAAACTGGCAGTGCTTGAGACTGAAGACGGACACAGCTCCTTAAAGGAAATACATGCTGGTGTGTTTGCTCACATGCACCCATTTGCCTTGAATGTATTTTTACACTCTTACTACTTACTATCTGCATAAATTATGGGATAACTTCTGTTTGTTTGTTTTACCTTACTAGGAAAAAAACCCAACACAAACCAAACAGTCTTATATTCTTTATTTACATTCTTACTTACATGGGATTTTCTCATTTGAAGTCTCCCTGTATTACGCTAATATGGAATCTGGCATAATTTTTCTCAGGTATTGATGATCAGAGTGAAACCCAAACGATCAAAGCACAAGTATTGTGGGCAGGTCTCCCAAATATTTTTGCCCTGCATTGCATCCTAGAAACTTCTCTAATATGGATTTATTTTTCACTGTTCCAGGAAGTGCACCATATTTTCATCAGGAATTTGCATAACAACAATAAATCTGAGTCAAGAGAACCACGATACAGACAAAGCCTGCACACTGAAGAAGCTGTTTTGATGGAAAGGATTTCACTCTGGAAAAAAACCCGGCCAACTTCAAAAATGGTTTTGATCAGTGAAGCTGGTGGAATCAAAAGTGAATGTTCCACAGTTTTATCTTGCAACAGCTGTGCACACCAGCCCAGGCTCTTGCTCCCTGCTGACTTGTCCCAGCACTGCATTAGCAGGAATGCTTGACTGGATGAAGCTTAATCTTTTGTAAACTTCTCTAAATGTTTATGTTTGCGCAAAAAACATCATCCTGTGACAAAAGTGAGATGGATATTCTTGGTGGCTTGAAGAAAGCACATGGTCAAGCAGGACAGACTAGAGGAGGGAGAGCAATAAACTGGAAGGATAAAAGAGGAATGGAGAGTGCTTCTCTATCTTAATACAAGGAAGACCTGTTCTGGGTCTCATTCTATACTGCATTACTCACTTAAAGGCTTCCCCTAAAGCTGGCAGAAGGTTTGGACATAAAAGTAACTCACTATTAGAATTGAAAGACCATTTTTATCTCTTCTCCTCTGGGACATGGGAGCAGAGAGCCTCTGTTCTTGCCCTGTGACTGTGGATAGCACAGACACATCTGTTTTGGGGCTTTTGGAAGGCAACAGCTCCCTGTAGCATTGATCTCAGCTCAATTTCAGGATTTCTTCAAGCACCCTTGGAGACAGAGAGGCACTAATGCTCAGTGGCTACTGGAGAGCAGTCCAGAAGACCTGCTGGAGACCACAGAAAACTCTCCTAGCTGCAACAATACTTCCCGACCCACTGTCACACACCAGAGTAGGATCAACAAGTGTAGGGGTATGGATTTGGCAGTGGAGTACAAAAAGTCACACAAAAGAGCAGGCCTTCCTGGAGAGCTACTCTTCAGTTTACTATCTTGCCCGTTCCACAGCCTCTCAGCAAACATTATGGAAAGAATACCTCCTAGCAAATGGACAGGTTTAGCCCCTTTTGGAGTCTTGTCTGGCTACTCCCCTACTAGTTTCTGAACAAGCAGAGCTAAGGTCATCAAGCAGAGACCACTTTAACTACCAGATATATTTCAGCCACACACAAAAAACTTTCCTAAACAAGACTTCCTGAAGTATCAGGAGTGGGGAGATTATTCAAGAGTCATCTACTTTTACCAATGGAAAAATTTATGCTACCATATCACATGGGACAAAGCCATGGTGCTAATGTAATGTGATTATTGTTTTGAAAAATCACGAAGAAAGGATTCCTAATTTTATTCCTTGCCTGGTCATCTCCGTTGCAGAGGATCAAGGCAGACACACTGGTATGGCTGTGAAGGGTAAGCTTCATTTTCCAACAAAAAGATGTGCACTTTTGATCTGCAAGTTTTATCGCCTTTGGGCTTGTGTGCTTTAGGGTCTGAGGTCAATGAAGAAGTCAATGGAAATGTGGCAGGAGGAAATAAGAAATAATGATAACTCAGAAAGTATTTTACTGTTGTTTGAGATTATCATTATTTGTCTACAGCATATGCTCAGGATACAGACTTTATTTTGTTACCAATCATCCCATTTGGCAGGTTACCACCTAACAGAAACCCAAATCGCAATTATTTAACTACCAAGTATCACAGGCAACACAACATTTCAAAATGATATGATTCATTAAGAAAGCATGTTTAAAACTGTGATATGGGAATAGTTAGGATAGGATGTGTCTGATAAAGATGAGGCCAGGTTTCTACCTCTGTTTCACAGTTTCTAATCTGGCTCAACCCATAGGAGAGTAATTTGTGTCATAGACATAATAGGCTATCCAAACGCTGCCTAGGGCAGGAAGTGAATTGCTGGCCTGCATTCAGTTCTTTGAGGACAAGTACCTACACTAAAAAATAGTACAGGAGCATTTTCATTAGTCTCTTGTCAAGCCAGTCTCCAGCAGCTGGAGTAAAAGTTGAGACAGAAATCTTCCATTTTAAATGGGTTATAAACCAAGTTCTGGCCTCTGTTGTCATCTGGAAAGATGCAAACTGAGCAATAATACCATAAATGGGCCTGGTTGCTTTGTTCTCTGCTGTCAAATAAACATTTGCTTTAACAACAATGAATTGGACTTACTGAGCCCTTAAAGAAGCATGTGGAACTCACCGTGAATTCGCTGGACATTGTGCCAGGTCTGTATTTGGCTTTCTAGCATAAGCTTACCCACCTTCTCAAAAGGTCATATAGAATTAAACAGTACATTACAATTTTAAGAGAGATTGGGATTTCCTTCACAAATGTGAATAGAATGTGTTATCTTGCACATGGAATTCCAACAAGTATGTCAAAACTTACTGGGAAACAAAAACCTTAAGAGCAATTTCTGTGGAAATCAGCTGTTAAACTCAGCAGACCCTCTTCCAGAGAAGGTAACAAGCTCTCTTTAACACTTGTCTCCAGCTCCAATTTTTTATCCTACATTTTCAGTTTCTTCTCCCTAATATATGCTTGTACAGTTGGGGTTCAGCTGGGGTTCAGCTGAAGTCCAACAAACAAAATGGGAAGAGATCAATCACAGAGAGCAAAGGCAGTGAATACAATCTGCTGGATAGATTGGTAGAGTCCATGAGGTAGAGGTCGGAGTATTTGGGAGATTTGGGTAAAATCTTTTGTGCTACAAGGCATCCTGTGTGTCTTTGACGAATCACTTAAGGCTGAATTCAGCTAAATAAATGCAAGCATTTATAGAATGGGAGAAAACGTTTTGAACTAGGTTTACTTTGAAGTCAATAGAGAGAAGCAGGGACTTCATGATTAGAAGAGATCAGATCCTTAAAAGAAATCACATCCTAAAAGTGCACATTTCTGTCTGATGACTATGAAGAAAGCCTAAGATAACTTGCTGAGCTGGGAGCTTCTGCAGTTGCATTTGGTATTGTGGCCAGATTTTTAATGACATTACAAGAGAGATGTTTGTGGATAAATGCCATGAAACTTCAATTGAAATGGAATATTTTTCAAATGAACTTATACACTTGAAACATCTAGACTATTAAAAAATACTCTAAGTTGTTGGAAATAGTCCACTTCTCAGGACTTTGAAGCTTGGTAAATTAGGCATTTTTTCTACTTCCTCCCCAACTTGAAAAATTGAGATAGTTGCTTTTTGCTACCCTGTGGGAATACCATGACAATTACCACAGGAAAAATTTGAAATTTGCATACAGCAGTAATGGATAGAAACTTACCTGAAATGTATCTGGTATATATGAGATATCAGGTGGCCTACAACTGAATTCTCCTTTAGCTCAGATTGAAAGATTCAATCTTGAAGTCTGGTGCTCTTAATCTGATGACTGTAGCGTCTTTACAGACTCAGTCCCCAACTAGGACAAATATATACAACACTATGACTGCAAAGTTGCATGAGGAGAACAATCTTCCTATTCCAAATGCAGATATTCATTAATTACAGGGAGACAGCAATTCCTGATCTAACTCTCAACCCTGGACTCAAATCACTAGCCAGGGTAACTCTAATTTTTATGTTATTTATTTTGCAAACTGCAAGAGTTTATGAGGAGTGGTGAGTAGAAAGAGTGCCCAAAAAAACCATTAAACCAAGGGGTTAAAAAGAGGAAGTCAAAATCAGAACCATGTGGTCACAAAAAAAAATGCAAACAGTTGGCCAGCCTTACTCCTACAGCAGCTCTCTACAAATACTCAAATTAATTTGAGAACTTTACCAAAAACAGTCTCAAAATGAGTCATACAATTAAAGGACAAAGAACTCAGCCATATTGCTCTAAGCTACAACAAATAAGAGCAGGAACGTTTTCACCAACATCCTACGTGGCATAGCTTACAGGTGTGGCACTGGCCTTTACAACTCCCAATGGTAGGGGCCAATATACATGACTGCACTGAAAGAAAAAATTACAACATAGCTCAAGTCTGGTTCCCAGGTCAGTATTGCTCCCTGTGCACTCCCCTCTGAACTACTCACAAACTCTCTGTGGGTGGCTTGGGTGACTCCTGCCAGAGACGCTCCCAGGGATGCCCCCACCCACCACCACTGCAGCCACTCACCAGAGCTGCCTGGCACCTGCTGCAGCACGCCAGCACTTACAGGAAAGCCCTAATGGGACAGTCCTGATGTGATGGCAACCTATGCTCCATGCATTTCCAGAATACAGGTAGCCCCCACAACCACATGTCCCAGCTTCCCATCTGTGAAATGTAGGAAAGGCCATCTTCCTCTTTAGCGTGGTTAGGCACTGGGCACTGGAAAGATACCAAATGCTCAGACACGATGATATTAGGCTTGAAAAAGAAGGAAGACAGAAAAAAAGTCTATCTGTTTAGGATATTATTCAAGAAATATAAATACTTGCTAAATTACTCCAATTGCCTTATTGCTGTACTCAGCTGCTTCATAGACTAGAAAAAAAAGGTGCCTGATGTTTTACTAGTGCATTTGAGTGTGAAATAAAGACTCCAGCTGCACTAGGAAGATAAAGTGCTTAAGCAAAACATATTTTGAACCATTTCCTCACTGTTTCGTGATCCAAATAAAACACTGCTCACAACAGCAGTGCAAATGGCACCACAACACAGTAAGTAGAAAATACAAAGCCCTGGGCCATTCGCATGGTGATTTTAAAGAGCTGAATCATCTTTAATATGCATACTAAAGGAAAAATACCAGGTTTCATCTCTAAATGTGAGGCAGAGTCCACAAAAGGCTGTAATAAGAGATAATCATATTACTGAAGTGCTGGATTAGTCAGTTTAGGAAAAATACTCGTCTGCTGTTTATGAATCACTTGTAGGGTTTGGTAATTATCATTTTGTCTCCAAGAGGAATACTGGCCTGCTTGCACATTTTGCGTCCTCCCATTAATTAAATCAAGCATCCACTAAGGGTTCAACCAGCTTGTACTTCACAAACTGGAGTCCTGCTGGTGATGTTAGGGAAAAACGTGTTGTAATGAGGTTCATTATCTCAATGGCATTTTACAGACAGAATATTAATAGGGAAATAGACTAATGTGAGGTCATTACGGAATCAAAGCAAATACAAATTAGTTTTAATGCTACTGTTCACAACACAGAGCATCAGTGAAGGTACTGAAGGAGAGAGGCTGATGCAGCTGAATGAGGCAGAGAGAAGATGGCAAAAGGGAAATTCTAACAGATGATATGACAAATTTAGCAACATGAACAGAGGAATAAGATGTGGAGTGCAGAGAGAAAAGGAGGTATCAAAAAGGACACAAGACAAGGGCAACTGGCTTGTGACCATGCCAACAGAGAGGTAAACCAAGAGAAGAACTGCAATAATAAACAACTTGAAATGCAACTTTTGCCCCTTTTATGCAGCATCTTAATCCAATTTAAGTACCTAACCATCTTCCTGGGATGAGGGGAGAGTACAGGCATGCATGCATGCACTGGAGTGATCTGATGGGGAAGCTGATAAGCAGTCCTGGCACACTCAGAACTGCTCCCAAAAGAAAGGGTGAAAGCATGATGGGGACCAGAGGTGCTTTACTGCACAGCTGGTTAATGGCCTTGGGCATCCAGCCTTCTCCAGTTAACTCAAATGGGCCAGCAAAACACATTATGAATGCAGTTGATCCAGACTCTGCTTATTTATGTAGACTCCAGCTTCCATTTTTTAAGTTATACAAAAACACAGAGTTAAAATTTTTTTTGAAGTTACACAAAGTACCTGACAATACCTCATCTCATGCTGGCTCCAGTTGCATGGACAAATATTTAGCAAGGGATAGTAAAACTTATCTCTTCAGCTGTATACTTTTATTACAACCATGGCTAAGACCCAGGTCATTATTTGCAGACATTTGTATTTCAGTGCCTAAGGACTGTTACCATGCACAAGTACCTGTTTAAACAGAGTTTCAGAAGTCTACTGAAAATCTGGCCCAGGAAAAGGCCCATTAAATTTTGTGGTTTTTTGAACTACTCAGAAGCCTCTAGTTTAGGTCATGTCCCTCAAAGATTCACACAGTCGATCTCCAAGGAACAAGCTGCTAAATGATTATCACACATCCTCTTTTCTGTGAAGGGAATAATTGTTTACAATTACTGTACTGAACAGAAGCATACATTATGTAACCACACTGACTGAAAAGATGTGTATTTTGGGGATGAGAATAAACAAAACACAAAAAGTCCATCTGGATGCAAAGAACACCTTTGTAACACTGTTTGGAAGACTCCAAAGAGGTCAAAGTGCTGCACCAATCTCTTTTGCAGAGATTTACAATGGATAATGTGGTAACAAAGGGGGGAGCAGTAAGTTAGTTGGTTCTCAGCTGACCAGGATCTTGATGAACTTAGCATGACAGCTTCACAGCAACAAAACTTCAGTCAAAGCTGATCCACAGTCTACTGAAGTCTGAAATAATTTTCAGAGTAGGATTCATCCAAATATACATCTCTGCCTGAGTTAGTTGTCTATACTTCTGTACAGTTGACAAAAAAAATGGGTGCTTTTAGGCTTTTCTTTCTTTTAGACAACAGCATGCCTCTAGTAGTCTAAACCAGGACTTAGTAAGTTTGCCTCTTTCTGCTGATTGTAAAGGAAGTCTATGCTAATTAGTTCAGGTACATATTAATTCTTCCTTCCCCCACTCATCAGTGACTCCTTCAACATCAGATGGAACATATGTGCTTTTCTAAAGACGTACACTGCATTATACTGGATATTTCCAGGCCAGCTTTTGATCAACCCACCTTTTTCACTATGCATTTTCTACTGTCTCAGCAGACAATGTGTGATGCTCTCATAGTTTCATTTTTCTGGCCTGATGTATACAATACAAACTATTGCAATATCCTTCTGCAGGGACATTCTTACCCTGTGTGGCTGCTGCCATGATCTGCCACCATAAGTCAGGGAAATCAGAGCTCTTGGCCATGAAACTGGAAGCAAACCCACAACCCTGTGTCAGATATCACGCCAAACTTTTACACTGAGAGAAGCTTTAACAGATATGAGAAAAAACCAGTTTCTTCAGTCTCTTAATTCCAAATACATTTTACTTACTTGCACAATCCTTGTAGTATTTAACCCATTAGATCACCTGGCATCAGTCAGAAAACTGCCAAGACAAATTAAAGCTGAGCACAGCTGCAGTGCTCATCACCATGCTCCTGCAGACTGTGAGACATGGCTTTCACCTGCTCTGCAGCTCTTTTACTCTGTCCCAGATGTGTAAAGGGACATATACATCAAGTGGTCCTGGTTCTTATCTTCAGCCATCCTATTGACAAAAACCTTTTTGAAAACAAAGGCACATCATGATGATGATGAAGGAAGGCAGTGGAAAGGAGCTCTTTCTGTTTAATCCATTTCTGTGCAGAAGCTTCTGGGGTTTTTAAGATATATTAAGTATATCCCAGTTTTAGAGCAAATTTACTGCTTTAGCCTCTGTTCTACAAGTATTTTTTTTAACATATACACAAGCAAGGAAAAGGTCAAATGGAGATTACCAAGCTTCTGCCAGGTAGTTTTCATTGACATGCAGCTATTTCAACATTTTTCTGTTCTGGCTGAAAACTGTTAAAGCAAATTCACATGGCATCTTAACAGGTAAAGTCTTTGTTGGTTTGGTTTTTTTTTTTTAATAAAAGATAATCCAAATGACTTTACTGAAAATCAGTTTGCTGCACACTGTAAAGGGACAAGGTGGAGAGAGAAGATGAACTTATATCTACTGCCTTACCAAAAGGACAGGTTTGCTCATAAGTGATTACAGAACTGTACCTACAAAAAGACCAGAGCACAGATAAAGATCTTTGTAAGTGCAACATGACGACCTCTTTCTCAAGTTTATCCCCTATGAGCTGGAGTTACCCTGTACATTACACTGTGAGATTGTTCCTATGCTCAGAGCAGCCACAGAGCTGTCTGGGGCTCCTGGAAGAGACTAACCTCCCATTCAGAGAAAAGGGAAGGGACACAGATTAAGTGAGTTCTTCCCCACTGACTTCTAACATTCATTTCAGATAGAGCGTCCATTACTAACCCAAACAAAGAGAAATGAACAGCAAAATACAATGCCACACTTTACACAGGTGTAATCATTTTTTTTTAACATCAAGCTAATGAAATGAAAATTATTTTTGATGGTGGATGCTATCCCACTGCTATGGATATCAAAATCACCAGCTGGCTCCACTGGGCTGCTACGTCAGTGAAATCCTTAATGCAGCTGGGAGACAGCATTCTGAAGAATCTGTTACAACATTAAGATCACCAGTAATTTTCTGCTACATAAAAAATTTGAAAATCACTTGAATTCAGTAATCATGTATGAAACACAGGACACTAAACAACAGCTTATCTTTCCTTCACAGATAAGGCATTTATTGTGCTTCTCAGGGAGTCCCAGGCAATTGTGCCCACAGTATATTATAGCCTTTACAGTGAGTCTTGTTTTATAACCCTAGCCAGCCAACCATATCTGTATCATATGTAACTATAGTGATGTTTTATAAACAATAGCAAGAAGACAACTGAGTGGTAAGTGAATTCAATCAATCAGTAAAGACAGGAAGCTGAAATTAGTATTATGGACAAAGGAAAAATAGAGAACACAATCAGAAGATGAGAAGTGAAAGCCAAAGAGGAAAGCTGAAACCACAAAAAAGTATTACTTTAAAGAACTGTTTAATCAAATACACAAGTCCAGTGCTCATTCATTTTCCCCATTTTGTCATACACAAAGAGCAATTCCACAGTGTTTCCAAGACACCATGGGAGGTAAAGTTTCTGTAATTTAATACTTAATACTGTAAGGAAAAAACTCTTTAATGTAAAACACAGTGAAAAGCTGATTATGAATTTGCCACAAATTTTGCTTTGTTTGTATTCTTAAATTTATTTGCATTTAAAACCATTCGTTTTTATTTCTGACTACACAGCAGGGTCCTGCTACGCCAGAGCAGAGTTCCATTTTTCTTCGTTAAAAGCTCAGTTTTCCAAAAAAACATTATTTTTGGACTGCGCTTTTTCTGATTTGTTTTCAATGTTCAAAATGTTTCTTTACCCACAAAGGCTGAGTAAATTGTCATCTGCTATCTTTGAATTTTATCCAGAACTTAAAACCAAAACTTTTTTGTACAGGTCAGTACCAAAAGCTTTTGTCTTCACAGAACTCCTTATGCTTGTGAAGATGCACATGGATATCATCACTGAGTTTGCATTAAACTGTATTACTGAAACCATCTGCATAGTTGCAATAGCTAAACTTCCAGTTCTATGAAGTAGCAAGTAAAGCTGGGTGACATAAAACACTGCTGCGTAAATAGCCTTCATTTGGAGTTTAAGAGTGAAGAGAAACAAAAAATTCACATCAGCTTCTCACTTCTGTACCAACTTTTATGCCAACAAGCTGTAACTATACGTTTTAAGGACACTGAGGGTTGATTAGGTGCAGTTATAACTAAGATTCCTGGAACTGCAGAGAGCAGAAGAATCTAAGCCACTTTTCTCAACAGCTAAGGGTACTGAAAATAGAACCAGTCTTTTGTACATATGCTGCAAGTTGGCCCAGAGTGACATATACCAAACACAAGTAAGTATTACAGAAAATGCACAACATTATTCCCATTATTAACAAGGAAAAAATATACTATGTGTATCCACATGTATATGCTGGATTTTATCTGGAGCAAAATCAGAAGAAGTTTTTTTCTTCTCCTTTTTTTTTATTTACAAAGGTTCACCTGAAGACTTAAGGAGTCCATTACACACTAAACAGAGCCTATCGGCCGAGTTAGCTACTGAATCTCTCTCCCTCAGAAGTCATCAATGAAAGGCACATAATCCCTTGCAGTATTTTCTTCATCAACAAGCAAGCAAACCAAGTTACTGCCCACCCTACCCGAAAACCTCCTCCCTGCCTTCCAGTCATCCTGTCACAAATATTTGAGTGGCAAGCTGAGTCTGGGAGAGTGCCAAGAGGAGTGTAGGGTTGGGCTGGGGAGGAACCTGGGTGGGATGCAGCTACAGATTCCTGGGATTCACACCAGCATCATGAAGGGCATGATGGGGACATGAGCAGAGCTGCTGCCCCTCCGAACCGGGAGAGGTATTGCCTCAAAAAGGTCTCCAGCTGCTCTGCTCTTGGGAAGTTGTAAGGACTCTTTTAAATCCCAACTTGAAAGTGAGCCACAGGTGAGTGAGGTGGCAGCTCACACAAGGTGTAACACCCCGGAGAAGTGGCAGTAACGAAAGGAGCCAGTTGTTTTGTAGTTGTGGACAGCTCTGGGAGACAAGTCACAGTAAGCAAAGATGACAATCTCCCAGCCCATCGCAGCCACACAACTGTTCAACACTGCAGGGTAACCCTTTGGCTATTACAAAAGCCACAGAAATTCTCAGCAGAGGCACAAAACAGCTCTGCAGCCCATGTGAACACTGCAGACAGGTCCAAGGGGGGCTCTCAGACTTGGTCTTGTAACTCCCTCCCAGGCCACTCTGGGACTTGGGGATAACACTGCTGGCCTAAACAAAAGCTGTTTTCCACTATCTAATGGGTGCACGGAAACACAAGCCCTAAACCAAGCCTGTTATAATGTCTACCTGCAGTATTCTGTCAGTTATGCAAGACTGGAGACATGTACCAAACCTAAATTATCCTATGGATACAGTCAGGGGCAATAAACTTAATCACAGCATGAAAAATTCAGGTTAGACATCTGGGAAATCCTTCCCTGGGAAGAGCAGAGAAACATCAGAACAGAAGCCACTGTTTATGTGTTACTAACTTGTATTGTACCACCCTTCAGCTACCTCTTTTTTGTTTTGTCCTATCTGATACTACACTCTTCTGTTGTGTTTTTTCAAGAACCCACAATGGTCTCCACATGGCTGTAAATACAATGAATACTGTTAATGAATGGTGACCATTACAAGATTCATAACAGATATTCAGAATCTACCTCGCAAATATAAGCCCCAGCTCTTAAAAACCCCTCTCTTTATTAATAGGCATAAGTAATCACTAGCAACAAAAGTAGGTGTTGGATAACTAACTGTTCTTGTTACAATTTTGCAGGATCAGGCCCTAAAAACAGAGCATACAGATGGTGAACACAAGATGCACACTGAGTGAAAACAATTCTCCTTTTCCACAGTGGCAGAATGCCAGTTAGTTAGAGTCTGCTAGTGATGGTACAAGAGGAAGAACTGTCACGCATATGTACCAAATTTACTCACATAAAAAGTGAATTCGGCATCAATATCTGTTGCAGCTAATCAACAACATGAGGTAAGTGGGGCAACAAATTATGCCCCTTCTAATCAGCTAGCACTGTCATCTCCTTTATAAACACAGAGAGTTTCCAAATTTGTTTTTGGTAAGTTTAAAGCAGTAAAAGAAGATGGAAACATCCTGTTAACAAAATACTGGCTCGACCATCAAAGGACTTCCTACACACTTTAGAGCACCATCAAAACACATAAATAGCATCACTCCATGAAGAAAAGTCAGGGATGAAGAGCAGATTCATCACTTGGTTTTTAAAAGCTATTTGAGAAATAGTAAATTATTAGATCCTAATTGTGGATTTCCAACAGTGTGACTTCACTGTACTTATGAAGACATAAGAGTTTGAAGAATCAGGCCTTTATTTTACTTGATGCTTGACTGCATTAGTCTAAACAACCAGATAATGTTGTGTCATTTCACCTCTTGTTGTAAAAGGGAGCAGAATGAAAACCCAGGATTCTACCAGCTTATCTTCCTTCAGAATGCAGATCTTCTCAGAAATAACATAAATGCCAACTCTTTGGGTATTCAGAAGGTGGCACCTTACTTGCACCATGCATCCCTGACATGAAAATCTGCAAGGGGGGAATTCCCAGTGCTCCTGATACACCCACCCACTCAGAGGAGCTCCAGCATCATACCCATTTATATTTTAGCACTCCTCAGTGTGAAAAAGATCAGTTACAGAATATAATGCTATGCAAAGAACAACCACAAAAAAAACTGGATTAAAAATGGCCTAGATATTTAAAAAAACTTTTCCTAAAGGGATGCAGGTCTGAACACATGATCACTTAATGACAAAAATCCCAAGCCTATATATTCATACCGAAAATGACTAAGAAAATCTAGGTTTTCATCCAGATTTGAAACTTCCTTGCAACGGATGCCAGTAGACATGGCAATCTATACAAAAATCTTTCAATAATATAGAGCTGTATCAAATACAGTAATTCAAAACTAATTCAACTGAAAGCCAAATGAGAAGCTGCATGGTTCACCTGGTTTATGAAAGACTCAGAACCTTTCAGTAATCCAGTGTAAAACGATTTGCCAAACAGAACCACTTGACTATGGAGGGTGAATATAAAACCTTTGTTTATAAATGCATCAGGTAACTGCCTGAGGAACAGCCCAGCATTGTATTAGTCCTGCAGTGTCCCTTCATTTTGCTTTCCCTCTCTGTGAAAGGGAAATTAAATTCCCTTGAGAGTTTCTGTTGCCATTGTAAAAACAGTTCAACAATCCACACACAAGATTTACTCCATTGACCACTAATGCCAAAGGCCCCAAAACCACTTACACTGAAAGATGAGTTTTGCAATTTGTAGCTGCATCTATGAAGCAATGAAAAATTGATGGTTTCCTTTCAACTGTCATAGAAAAGGCTGCTTTGTACATTTCTTTCCTCGGGGAATCCATTGCTATAATTTTCCATTGGAAAGTTACTGTATTACTGCATTGCTAAAGTAACTGCAGTGATGACCTAATCCGGGTCATCAAAAACCTACGATTAATCACATCTAAAAACAAACAAACAAATAATTGTTCTATGAATTTACTTGCTTGATTATCTGAAATTATTTCTATAAAATCCTATGCAAAAGGATAAAAGCATTCTTCAAAATGTTAAAACATGGGCTGTGAGTTCTGCATTTTTCACCTGAAACAAATAAAAAAGTAATTTAAATTTCTTTTTTTTTTCATGTTATTATCCACAGCATATGCACTGTGAACATCATCCATTGCAGGATGCCAAAGAAACAACAGAAACATTAATCTAGCTTCAGAAAACCCTGCAAGTTGGGTAAGTATTAACCTCAGATGCTGTGAGGTTAAGCTGCTTGCCTATGGTCACAGAGCGAATTTGACAGGACCAGAAACAGAATCCAAATTTCCTGATTCCCCGGCCCTATCATAAGGCAACACGGATGGAATTGCTAAATTTTAATTTAATGGTCTGTACAATTCGTATTTCTAAATCTCCAGAGCTTGCACCAGCAGGTATTAATGCTTTACTTCAGGTTCAAAAGTATGAACTACACAAAAAGCTGTTTTTAGGTTGATGGAAATGAACTGGCCCATCTTGAAACACTGTGCTGTTTAGAGCATGCTGCTGCTTACAGAACTGTATGGGAATGCTGGGCACACAGCTCTCGAGTTGCATCACCCCTGTCATCACAGCTGGCAATGCAGTGCCCGGGCCAGCTTGCACAGCCTGGGACATTTTCATACAGCTCCTCTCTGTATAACCTTGACCCACCCCTTGCAGGCACAGCCTGAAATGCCACAAGAGAGGTCAGTCCCATTAGATTCAGCACACGCTCACTAGGTGGGAGGGTCTCCAGTGTGTTTGGGGGGTTACCTGCACGCACAGGATATTCTGGTTCCAAAAGATCAAGCAGTGGCTCATTAGAACTGTTAGACGGCTCAACTGCCTCAATTCCCCAGTCCCATTTCTGCTGGTGCAAGTGTGTGCCCAACATGTCTCTCTGGAAGAACTCCGAATTGTTTCTTTTCAGAGGCCCCAAGAGCACCCAGATGTGGAGAGCCAAAACAAGCTGCAGGTAGCCATCCTTTCGAAACTCCTCATTTACACAGCTCACAGAAGAGGCACGGAGAAGCACACATGCCTCAGACCACCATACAAGTGGACAATTCCTTCTGTGTCCAGAAGCTACCTCTAGTACTCACTCAAAACCAAAGTCTGCTATTCCAGAAAGTTTTTCACATGAGAAATACAATTTCAAAATTTCTTTTTACCTTCCCTGTCTTCATTGTGCCTTCATTTCTCTTGCTAACTGACTGCAACTTCCCCATGTTTTTAGTAAAATTTTTCCCCTGACTTGCATGGTTTGTTGGTCTTAATGGTCCAAGCCATTTTGGGGGTTAAGCGACATCTGCTCAGATAATCAGAAGAGAAGAGATTAACAAGTCAGAGAACAGTCATTACCTGCAGACATTCTGAAAATAGCCATTTCCACAAATCCAACGGGCAGAGTCATCAATTACAGTAATCCTAGAGGAAGGCAGTATTTGCATAGAAAAAGTATTTTAATCTTACAAGTAGAACACTGAGTGAAATAGGTTTTTCTAGTTCCAAAAATGTGAACTCCAGTATTTCAGGAAATAAACAGTGAAATCACTGCCTGCAATGCCACTAAATGTAAATTGTGTCATATTTCTAGGGATTAGCCAGGTGTAGAATAAGAGACTACTTAGTATGAGTGAAAGAAAACCAAAAGGATCTACACAATAACAGCTTTTGCTCTTAATCACAATCACCTCTCCATGAATGTCTGGGACTACCTGCATATCCAATAGCGTGCATATGTTTAATACTTGAGCCAGAGGCATCCAGTTATCCCAGTTACTTGGATAATGCTAAAATAAAAACATTCTTTCTTGAGGAAGTCCAGCTCATCTTTAATGTTAGAGCACTTTTTAACATCTCCTAGACTTCATCCTGTTTCATTTTTGATTTGAAGCATCTACATACCGGAAAGAATATATACAACTAAGGATTTGTTGGAAATTTTATTTAACTATCTTGGATTTTATTACAAAGGTTACTTAAGGGATATATATATATGTATATATATATATAAAAAACTAAAACTAGATTTTTTTATCAAGCGTGTTTCGGGAACAGTTTTTGAGCTGTGGTTTTATAAAAAATCTTTTAAAGAGTCTGTAAAAACTAATTTTCCTTCCTGTTTTAAAATTCTACTTTTATCTTAGTTTGACGGTAAATGTAAAAAACTAGGATGTTGTTTTTTCAAGAACATCCTAAGACAAAAATTGAAGAATCATGTACAAAAGGTATAATACAGTTTTGAATCAAAAATTCTGTTTGTAAAATTAAAGTAACTTTGAAAACTGTTAGAAACACTACGACTTGGTGACTTTAAAAACTTTAATTTGGTGACTCCCCTAGTTAAATTAAAAATGTCTGAATGGAAAATCATGTTGGTTAGGTAGTTGCAATTTAGATTTGATATCGTATCAGCAAAAATAAGGAGACATGGGTACAGCTGAGATGGAAGACACACATACACAAATCTACCAGGCCTGATGTTACCTCAAATGACATCATTTCATAGCACCTCTCTGTACAAGGGAAACAGCACAGCACAGATCAATTCATTCCCAAATCAGAGAAGTAAGACTAGACAAAGCCACTTTCCCTGGCACAGACCAGACTGGTCATGCTGCTGAGACACCTGGGATAGGATGGAGTAATTTGAATTGTGCTAGTCACTGAACGCTTGTCCTGGGAAAGTGGGTGTTCACTTGGCAACCCTACCAGCTGAGGGCAGGGGGACAGGCACCTGGCATGGACTTTAAAAGGGACAATTTTAAAGTCCTCTGTAAAATTCCAATTCTTGGAAAATTTTGTGACAGCAGCTTGGACATGACAATGCACCTATTTAAAAGAAATGAAGTGCAGTGCTCACAAAGGGACACTTTTTACAAGAGCCATTGCACTCAGAAACTCATATACAGGGATTTTCCTACGGAGCTGATGTGGGTCAACAGCCACTGCAGAAAGCACAGGAGCTCTCTTTCCCGCTCTGGTCCGAACATGACAGTGTGGAGAAGATTCAGAGCCTCTTCATTCCCAGCTGAACGAACTGGTCAGAGATATGTAATGGCTGCCAGGACTGGTGGGACTGCGCTCCACTGCCCTTTCTCCAGTCCAGCAGACCATCCCTTTCTGAGCTGTTTGTCCTCTGTCGGGTGGGGGCAAGCCCTGCTAGCAGAGCAGAGAGGCAGAGCCCCGATCAAGGAAAGCTAAATGAGCTGTAAAGGGCAAATACATACAAGGGGTGCCATCTGGCAACAGTATAAGGAAAAAAACCCATTAAGTGGGTTACATAAAGCAGTGCCCTAAAACCCATGTATAAAGGCAGCTAAGGACACTGTCTCGTCCAGCCTGAAGTGCCACTGGCTGAGCACTGCAGAAAGAACAAAATTAAAGTTATGCAATGCCTCACATAGGCCCAAAGTAAATAAAGTCCGGACACGCATTTTGACAGCAACGAGAACCAAACCAGCTTGTGCTGCTGGGTACAACCCCTGAGCCCTTCCCCACTGCTGTGGCAAACTGGGATGAGTGGAAGATGAGCAGGGGCTGCCTCGGCTGCAGGAGCCCCAGGCTGTGTCGGGCACACACAGCCCTCCCATCCCCTCCAGCCAGGCCTCAAGAGGCAGGTCCTCCATGGTCCAGCTTACAGCAGAGGCTCACCACAATAACAAATATCCAGCACTGTCAGAGAATTAAAGCCTGGAGTTATAGGAAGGAATCTGGCACAACTGGTTTCTATGCAGTAGAGCTCCTGAAGAATCAATCAAACTTTTTATTTTTCCTACGAGTTTTACAGTATGCAGAAAATAATAAAGAAGAAGAGAACAAAGCGTAACACACATCTGAAAAACACTGTTGTCTAAATTTTACTACAGATATAGTTGTGTAGTTGCACAACTTTCACAATGCTATAGCGCTTTGGCTTTATCTGTTCCAGTCAACCACCATCAAACTGATCTATCTTTATTCCTAGCAGAATTAAATATTTTGGTAACTTCTTGGTAAAGTAACATTTAAATAACACACAAATGCTAATTTCGTATTAGCTTTCTCTACAAGGAATTGAATTTAACACCAAAAATTATTAAAAAAGCTAATTAAAAACTTCTACTGAATTTTAAAAGCTCTGTGCAGTTACTTCAGATGATTGCTCATAAATTCAATAAAACCCTAAATATTACTCATGTCTAGCAGTGTTATCATCGAAGGCAAGGTAACTTTTTCTTTTTACATAGAAAATGGACTTTTATTATGCTGATAATCACACCTACACACTCAGTACCCATCAGTGTTAGAAGCTGAAAGCTATGAGCAAGTTTTATTTCTCATTTTTAGAAAATTATAATGTTTTTACATCACTGCCTCAGACTTTAGAACTGGGAGTTATGCTTTTCCTAACAGTATCTATTAGTTCATTATCAAGTGCCCTTAGCATCTCGGAAAGTCTCTTTTTATTTAATAATACATGCATACTCAAATATATATTGAATAAGAATTTCTAATTGAAACTGAAATAGAATCTAATAGAAAAGTCCACAGTGTTACATCTATGGATCATTCATATGGCTCACTATCATTTTTAACATGAAATAAAAATTCACCATTGAAAATTTCTACTGCACATTTCAGAAATATTTTAAATGAATTTAAAGATCTATGAGACTCCTCATGGTTTAAGAATAAATATTTTAATAGTAGAATCTGCAATTTTCGTCAACATTCAAATTAAGAGAAAGGGAACTCTTTGCCTTTTAGACCTGTATGGTGCCTCTTAACCATTTAACAATCCTTGGACTCATTTTTTCACCCACAAATGTTGGCATAAAACATTCCACAGCAGGCAGCTACCTTCCCAGAGGAAATTCCTCAAATATGCCAAAATTTGTTCTCAATATTTACTACTGACATTCCTTACAGCTGTCATAAATGCTGTGTGACTTTCAAAAGTTGTCAAAACTGAAAAAAGATCACTTGCAAAACAGAACAGTCCTCAAGCTCTTCTGCAACTGTGGCAGCCCTTAAAAGCATCACACACGTTGAGAAATATTCAAGCAAGCCACTGATGAGAAAATATCAGGATGCAGAATGTGACAACATTTGTTTGCCTATTCTTGATCATCTAGCCTTTCCTGAGAAAACTACCGAAACATGCCAGATGTCCTTTTTTTACTGAGGTTTTCATCTTCGTATTCATATTCTTAAGGTCAAGTATGCAAGTTTTCCCTACATCCAGACTAGTATTTTCATTTTTCCATCATGTGCATTGTGTTCTGGAAAAGTGTCAAAATTTACTCAGTAGGAACTGACACAGATGAAGATTTACTAACAGGATTAAGATTTCACTAGTAAAAAGTAAGAAGCATATCAAACACCTACTTTATGGTTAAAAAAAAGAAGACAGTAAAAAAAAAAAAGGAAGAAAGGAAACCAAAACTGTCCATCATTAGGGTTACTGGCAGCTGAGCATGCTGCTTCTCAGGTTGCTCAGTTTTCTCTCATTGTTTCCTTTTACTCCTGCCTGCCACTGCGTCTGTCTGCCTTGCCTTGTTTTCCACTGTCTTGTGGGTCCTGACAAGTTCCCTGGGTAGGGTCATCTTGTGTCCCCTGTGAGCACCAGAGTGGAGGACCATGGCTCCTGGCCAGGGATGCTGTTCATTCTGGCAATATGTACAACAAGCAATAACAATGATGGAAAATTCCACTCCATTCAATGTAGCCAGTGACTCTTCTGTGTTTATATTTGTCTTCTGTCCGCAGGCAAAATCCTGCCCAAACTCCCATTCAGAGTACAGCTGAGAGGAGCAGGCAAGGAGAAGGTCCCTACAAGGAACCTGGCAGGTTGGACAGCTTCTTGCTTATTCCCATCAAATGTCCTGGGCAACCCCTTTGTGTTTTGCCAGGTCCCAATCACAGGAATTTGCCCCCGTTATTGTGCTACATTATTTAGTTTGCTCAGGAGTTCACTGGGAGCTGATAATCTGCCTATCATGACCAATCTGAAACTGGAAAATGGTCATGCACATTTTAAAAAAAGTCTGTTTATCACATCATATATATTGACTATCTTTTGGAAACACTCCAAGAGACATCATTCTGGAAGTCAATCTAAAATAAATATGACCTGAATTTATTCAGTGCAGGTTGAATGAAGCCTTGTTACTAGGCACCTAGTTGGGCTTTTTCCCTATAAAAATTGCACACATTTTAACATTATATAACTGTCTATATATTAATATCACAACCTCCTGGTAATTATGAATCATTAAACAGGATTTTATGTGTCAAGTTTCACAGATGTGCATTGATATTTGAAAAAGTTCAGCTCCCATGCTCCAAGTACTGAAACACCTTTCAAAATCCTAAAATTGTACCACGAAAGTGGCCTACTCAATGCTCTGAACTAACCCCAGCCATCTACCCAACTTCCCAGAAAGACAAACAAATGCTGTCAGGCAGGAATAAACAGATGGCAGAAAGTTGAAGCATAAACAAAAGTATGACTGAAAACACTGAGAAGATCTGCAGCTCAGCTGCTGATAAAGAGCTGTCACTCAGCCTCAGTGTCTGGCAGCAAACCTGCTACAGAAAACTTTAGCTGACTGAAGCTGGGACATGGAAGTTGTCTTTGGAACCAAGATTCAGATCATTCAATGTTTGAGAAAGGCTGTTAACCTTTGATTTCTATATGTGATTTCCATATAAAGGAAAGTGATTACTAATTGTTGTATAAATTAATTGCTTCTCAGGGTTGATTGCTGCCACTATTTACTGCTACAACCTGATGAAATCAGGTTCTTCTGTTTAATATTGAAACCTATTTACACCTTCCAGAAGCAGAGAGAACAGGTTTAATTTTCAAGTCTACCTCAATGCCTCTTCCTCACTGGAATGAACTACAAAAACTATAGGCAGGTATTTCTTATGCAAATAAAATTACATTATACACCTGCTTCATTAATGCTGCTCATGAATAAGGAGGAAGCATCAGCCAAAGAAAGGTGAATACTCTCTGAAAGGGGAACAAAATACAACTCTGGGATAACTGATTTCTGCAATAAATAATTTAAAACAAATTTTTACAGAACACGTGTTTTATGGAACATAAAACTAGTAGCATAAAATATTGTTACCTTCTTGCAACTTAAGATCAAAAAACTGCTCTCAATTTCCTCTTTCCTGCTCAGAGTTCAGACTCCATGCATAACCCAGTGCTCTGGACCTCCCTAAAGGGCACCTGAAGTGTGGGGCACTGAGTGTGGGGAATTGAGCTGCCTCAATTCTGCTGTGACTTCCCTGCAAAAGTGACAAAGATAAAAGTGTCATGTTTTATCCACTAGATCGAGGTAGCAATACTGTACTTCAGGAGAGTAGGAGTTTGCTGTGATGTGGGAAGCTCTAATGCAGTCGTGTTGGCAGGTGCAGCTCCATCATCTCTGCATGCCACCTTATGGCTAGAAAACATTCAAACGTAAAAAATGCCTTGAAGTTAACAACACACTCAGTTCTCCTTTGCCCAAGCTGTGCTCCAACCCAGCAAGCAGCAGACTCAGAAGCAGAAAGATGTGCTTGCAGGTTCCTGAGCTCTAAACATCACTTTTGGCAAAAATGGGAGCAGCACCAGTAGAGAAATTATATCCTTCTACCCCGTGTTCTGCCTCAGCTCATCTGCAAGAGGGAGGAAAGAAGAGGATGTCCCATAGGAGAGGACACTACATAGATGGACGTGCCCGTAGTAGGGAAGCTTTCCATGATGATTTCCACTTGTCTTCCACATTCATTACACACCATGCTGTGTCATACAAAGAAACTACTTGGAGCTCACTACATTCAAAAACGTTGCTAAATTAAAATGGATCATGCTACTTTTCTCCTCTTCTTCCTCCTCCCATCCCCCCACACACCATGAATATATTTTGGAAGAAAAGACTATATCCACTGCTTAAACAGATTATAGGTATTTCACAGGTTATACATGTAAGGAGGAAATAACAATATATAAATTCAGCAAATCTGCAGCGCTCCCTGACTACAGAAAAAAAATGCAGGAATTCTAGCAATACAAACACATGGATAGATAGTACCCTGTTAAGTAGGGCCCAAAGTGCTGCAATGACTGAGACCTGCTGTGAATAATTAATGACATTTTTTTAGACAGTGACTTATGCTTGAATTCCTAGGGGAAATAGTCAACTTAAACTGGTTTATTACAGCTGTATCCTCAGGAAAATCTAAACTCAGTTTAACGAAGCATTCTGATCAATTTGTGATGCATTTTCCCCCTTAGTTCTTCATGTGCTATTCAAACTCATGCAGCAGAGAATTAAATCAAGGTTGGCTAAAATACTTCATTGGCTAAATTACTGTTACATTTGCCTAATTAAGCAATTACAACCCACTGTTGCCACAGACATTTGCTGAGTAATATCTCTGTTCCACTGTAGGCTTCAGCACAACTAGAGAAAGTAGTAACACACAAAAATTGCTATAGTTAGATCCTTAGCAGGCATGATGGATAAATCAAAAAGAGGTTTGTAACTTTAAAGGAACCAGAGCTTTAAATTACAGTGGAGAGATTAACAACACAATTAATAAGAATGATAACAAAACTGAAATCCTCTACCCATGCAGCTTTGGGAAAAGCAAATAAAGTAAACAAACAAACCCCAAACCAAAGCCAAATATTGGTGCACTCTGCTTCTGATCCATGATCCACTCGCTTCCCTCCCTGCCAGCCTCCCATTAGAAAGAAAGATTGATTTCACACCAATTCCACACTTGAGAACAAGATTTCCAGGGAGCTTTTCTTTTCCTACTATGTAGGCAACAAGTAATGATAGGATCAGATAAAAGCAAATAATGAGATTAAGTCTCATTAAAAAAACTCCTCTTGTGCTCCAAAGGCACTTAATTCCATTAGAGGTAAAACTGAGAACGGTGCACACACCTACAAACACCACACAGTCACATGTGCAGTAGAGGCCCTATGCTGCAGAAACTACATTTCTTGCCACAAAGCAACAGTCACATCAAATGACAAAACACTTTTCTGAAATGCATGGGTTTTATGCAATGAGACAAGACAATACTTGACAGAGTGCTTGATATGCCTTGCGTCTACGGTGTTTTCTGCCTTTTAAATATCTTTATAGATAGGTTTGCAAAAATGTAAAACTAATCACTTCATATCAGCTTGTCAGTACCACATCTTTTTTTTTTTTTTTTTTTTTTTTTTTTGAATGATAAAATTACTGGTTTTATCAGCAAAATTCTTAAATTCCTGTAGAAATAGAGGATACATAAAACATACTTGAATTTTTGTTTCAAAGTTTCTATTACAAAGTTCTTTAGCTAAAGTAATTAATTAATCCTCTGATGGACAATGTTCATCCTGATTCTGCAAAGAAAATGGATACATTTTTTTATTAACAATGAATCCTAAAGTGTTCAGTGCCATCCAGGTCAAATTTAGCTAGAAACTGACCCTAATCCTAAATCAGATTTTCTAGCCAGCCTCTATCTTGCCAGCACAGAAAAGCTACAAATGGCAATACAGAAGAATGCAATACCAAATAGGAACATTCATTTTCAAAGAAAACTTTGAAATAAATTTATCAACAGAATTATAACTAAATTTCCTGTTAGGCAGAAGAAATATAAAAAGAAACAAAAAGCTGCCTGGTGTGAAATATTGCTGAAAATACAGTGTTCCACTGAAGCAGTCTCTGAGACCAGACAGGGTCACAGACTGGAATGGAGATGATGCTGAGAGCAGTGCTGAAGGGCAAAGAGATTTTTTAAAATAAATTCTCTCTTTCCCAGTCTCAGCTTCTCAACTCCTCTACTACATTCAGTTGCCTTTTTTTTTTTTGGTTTTATTTCTTTGAGCTTATGGATATAAATGAAAATTAATGTCTATGAGAAAGTTTTTACTTCAAAGTTGATTCTATTACAGTGTTTTATCATGTTCCTCTGGAAATGTAAAAAGGCCTTGCAGCAGGAACATATATATATAAAAAAATATATATATATTTTCGCACTATGGGTTCCAGCAACAAACACAGGAATCCAGACCCACCATCTAAACTACACCAATTTCCATACAATAACCTCTTCCCTGTTGTTAGAAGTTTTGTTCTTAACATCTACCTTCACAATTTAATACATTATTTACAGAGTATAGGAGGACAGCACAGAACACATCACCTCTCATTCTAAAATTAACACAACACACCCATGGATTATGCAACAGTACTTTAATTCAGGCAGCTTTTTTCAGAGCTTGGTTTGCAAGCAGCGATCCATGGATTTATCAATGCTCCTATTTTAACAGAGGTTTCATTCACAGGCAATACCTACTTCATGATTCCTTTTTATGCAGTTAAACTTTTTATTCACCTGTGTGAACAGGTCTGCCACCAAAGGTTTCTATAACGACAGAGAAACAGTCCAGACAGAAATGCTGTGGTCACTAGTTGTCACCAAAAATGCAGCCATGCTGTACAGTCAGAGCCCAAAAAGGTTCCCAGAACCTTTTTTACCAAACCCTTGGGTACCAGTCACTATCCAAAGCTGCAGGAAATCTAAATCCTTCTTGCAACAGACCTAGAGAAAAAGCCAGCTTGAGTGCCACCTTACTCCAAAATATGCACCCACCTCTAACAGCAGGTTTTAGATTGTAACAGTAATTCACATTACAACAGAATCAAGATCCAGTCAGCTATAAAAATGAGACAATAGCATGCCTTTCGTAAGGAACTCTCTTTTCATTCACCTAGAAAAGCCTCTTTCCCTGACAAGATCCATGAATGGTTTTCCAGTTTCTCTGCTCTGAGGGTTGGAAACTCAATCAGACCACCAAAAATACCCTCAGAACTACATATTTAAGTGTGAGAAGACAAAGTTATTATACTTTTTGCAAGCCTAGCAGCCTATCACCAGAGAAGGCAATGAAATCCATTCCTATGCACTTGGAGAAGCAAATTTATGTGGCCACTCTTGGAAAACAGGAACTGCTAGCAATGGGCAGAATTTTTTGCCACGTCTGGAGTAATTTTCAGCTAAAACCAGCTGAATGATGCCCACAAAACTATGACATTTGTAGTCACAATCAGGGAAAAAAAGCAAACCATTCTCTGTCTGTGCTCCAGTCATGAACAGCTGCTGTTTTCACTGCTGGTGTGAAGAACAGCTAGGCAAAGTTTTCTTCAAGAGTCCTTTCCTCAAGGGAAAAAAAAGCATTTCAGTTAGAAAGAGTGCTTTCCCTCAAAGACATCAGGACTGTGCAGCTCTTATCCTGGCCCAGGGCTGGCTTTGCCCGGAGGACAGGCAGACTAAGGCTGAAGTAGAAAGACTCAGGCTACAAAGAGCACTCACAAACTGGGGAGACCTATGGGCCTCAAGAATTGAATGACCTGTTCCACAGCCAAAACTGGCCCACCAAACAAGCTTCTCTGAGGGACAATGAACAGGAAGCAGAGCAAATGGAAAGCAAAGCAAACCTCTACGTCATCTGCTTTCTGTCTTGTATGATTTTGGTGGGTGCAGTTGGGCTTTCTACACCCTCACATCAGGAGACAGAGTTTTCTTCTGAAAGAGACACCCAGAATGGATGCGGCCGAGAGAGTTCACAGTGGCCACAGCAGTGCAGAAGTGGCCACCAAAAGCGTAGTGGTAGCAGCAGCAAAGAAGCAGAGGGGTAAGACAGGTGTAGCACCCGAGGGACCCAGAGATGAGGATGGAGAGGAATGCAAGAGGAAGGTTGGCATTGGGAAGATGGTGTAGGTGGACAGGGATTTGGGACAGGAAGAGGAGATAGTGGATAGAAATATCTGGGAGGGACATAAAATGGCTGAGGTTGGTGGCTCAAGGGCCATGAATAGGTTTATGCTAGGATCAGTGGGGAACTCCAGAACAGGTAGAATTTTTGGGAGGCTCTGGGGCTAATGTGGGGGTCTTCATTGAACTGTGCAGGGGAGCTGGGAAGGGGAAGGAACAGAAAGGAGTCTGTGAAAAGACATTTTGGAATCTCATCTGATCTTAACTGCAGCCAGTACTTCCTTCTGCTACTCCAGCCTAGGACAAAGGGTGCACCCAAGTCTATTTTACTTCCTGCAGAACTGTTTACTTGGGGTTTAGGTTTTGTGGAGGGCTGATGCAATGGACTCTGGGTCTGTGACCAAGGCAGTCTGGCAGAAGTGAGGAATTTTTTTATTGCAGAAGTCCAGACAGGTGATTCAGACATCACTGTCACACCCACACCAGAACACTATTTGGCATTACCCTCTAATTAATATAATGCAGCTGAGCTGGGGACTGTACAAAGTTAAGTTGCTGGCCTTGTGATGACTTCGCTGCGGAGTCTATGGTCTCTCACCTTCCTACTCTTTCTCTCTCGGAAAACAAGTAGTGAATAATGTCAGATGCCCACTAGAAAAACCTTGGGCTCAGCTTTCTGAGATGCTGAATATTTATGGATCCTGTTCAGTCAGAGCTGTGACTGACTACCTGCTCTGAAAATTGACACCCCTCCTCAGGAGAACCCCTAATCAGGGACCTTCGAAAACATTTACTCCACATCAGCCATCCATAACTGACAGAGATATTGTGGCCAGAGGACATCCACCAACTTAAGTTAAATTGTGATTAGGACTATTGTACAATAGAATTAGATTTAGAGGGAGAAAACACAAGTCATCAGGCATCAGTGAAAAAAAACCACTTAAATAATGTGCTTTTTGCACCATGCAAACAAAACATAATTCATCCTGCAACCTTAGCAGCTTGTGTTAAACTGAACCAGTGGCAGCTGACCTTCCTCAGTCACTCTGACGAGTCTATATTAGTTGCCCTTATTACATAAAGACAATCAATCAGAAACTGGAGAACAATGGCCTTATGAGGGTTCATAAAAATTGAATGCAAATCCTCTATGCCACACAGGGACAAGTTATTCCCAGAGCTACAGACACACACCTGTGCCAGAGTCAACATAATTTTTTCTCTGAGTAGGGTCTGGGCCCAAGAGGAGAGCTCACTGGCTGCCTCAAGAGGGCCAACCACTGGAAAGCTACTCATGTTTTCCTATTTTGCTGTAACTCCTTTATCCCCTCTCATTGCTTCAGCACAGAGTAAGAAGGGTATTTACACAAGTGGCTGCTGTAAGTTACTTGCTTTAAGTATTCTGGTATTACTCTGCTGTACATGCTCTATGCTAAAAACTTAGCTAACATACACACAAGTTCCGCTTCAGCAAGTTCTTCGTCACTAATCGGGATCACCAAGGAGGGACTCTGAGCGAAGACCCCTCCACTTTCCATCCCCTAGAACCTCCTCCTATGTGACAGGCCAGGCTGGCTTCACATCACTGATTTCTAATGCAGAGCAGAGGGTACCACTGTCACACATGATTGAAACAAGCTAATACCTTCAATTTTCAAGGGAGATATGGAGCAGAAAAACAATTATCAAGGAAGAAATGAGATCCTGGGTGCTTAAGTCATGCAGGTCTCCCAGAGGTCACCAGAACTGCAGTTTCTCATATATCACCAGAAGAAGAAATATGAGGTCTTGTTCAAAATAGTAATGGGCTGCTGCATATCACGTTTGGAAGTCCAGATGCCTGTTAGAAAAGTCGATAGCTGATAGTCAGGGATCCTGTTTGGCATACATGAAAAGCAGCTGTTACTAATATACTTAGTTAACCTGACACCATGAAGCTTATTTTCAGTCATTGCTGGGTCAACTGCTATTTACTCCTCCTCCCACAACCCTATGCATCCCCTTTCTCAAATAAAAACCTCATGGTCCAATACCCAAATGGCCTTCATCAAACTTTATGTTACTTAACTATCTTTTTGTTTGTTTGTTTTCTCCCAGTCCCACATACAGATTTAAATCAAGATCCAAGTACTGCTTTTGGTCCTGATTTAATGGGAAAAAACCTCAATATTTGAATAGAAAACCAGTGTCATTCTGCATCCCCTTCAATGAGATTTTCTCCCCTTCTTTTAAAGGTGAAAGTAGTTCTCACAGGCTAAAACACTAATTTTTTTTTTTCCAGTGGTTAACAGAACTAAGAATAGTATTTAATCTTCTAGCTCCTTCTGCTGTGCTGATTTTCACCTGAAAAGCATTAAAAAAGGCAGACTCTATCTGGCAATCTTGTTTGTTTTGGCTTCACAGCTTAACCAAGGTACTTCACTAGGTACTCCTGGAACCCACCTAAGCAATTGAAATACCATATGTGAAACACTTCCTAACTTTTGCCATTGCACTCTGCATCTATTAGCTTCTAGATCCTTCTCCATAATTATATATGTATATACACACACATACATATATGTAGTGACACCTTAGTGCTGTATTTTACTGCAAGGTAATTCAGGAGCAAGTACAAACAGTTGACAAAACCTTGGTTTTATTTTCACTTCTGAATGATGATAAAGAAGTTAATACATGAACCGCTTTGCACAGATAAAAAGGTGGCAATATTGTACTTGGATCCCAAAGCTAGAAAAGCCCTATGACAGGTAAGAGCTAACACCCAAGTAAAGCACTGTGTTTCATAGTAAGGGGAAAAAAACCAAACAAACCCTCCCAACATGTAAGGCATTAGAAGTCTCCAGTGTGTACTCCTTTCAGCTTCCATGGAATACACATGCTGCTGACCTCTTACATTCTGCTTTAGTCCTCTGTTGTAAAGAAATCCCATACAAACAAAACCCAATCTGTATCAGAGGGTCATACAGAGCTCCTGAATGCACAAGCTCCCTCTCTGGCTTAGTTCCAAGGTTTCCACCTTGAACTGGGCAACTATGGATTCATACAACGCTGTCAGGCAACTTTCATTTCACCCTGTGGCTGCAAATATGATGTTGATGTAGAGTGAATAAACCACTCAGGTATATGCTATCCACCAACACATTCCTACAGAGTCAAAGAAAAGACAATCACATTATTCAGACCTAACACTTCCTCGGCAGAGATACGCATATACTTCCCGTCCTGTACACTTGGAAGCAAAGGTGAGTCGGGTAACAACAGCAGGCTGGCTTGAATTACTAGTCAGAGATACCTACTTGCAAATGCATTTGGCAAGTCAATCCACACAATGATCCGGTATTTTGATGATAACTCAAATACTTTGTTTTGTGAAGCAGCAGCTTCATCCTCTAAGCAAGCTCTTTTCACAAAAATGTCATAACTGTTTACAGTCTGACAGATAACTTAGCTTGCCACTTCTCATGAGTGTGGGGAGGTGGGGAAAGAGGAAGCAATATGTAGTGCAACGCTGCACTTGTAGCCAAGCAAATATAAAACACATTTGACAACTAACTACATGGAGATACTGCTGCTACTGTCAAAGCTGTCTTTAAACTGTGCCTCAATAAGGGATTTAGAGTCTGATTCAAGTGCTTCTGAATGCAGGACTCTGTATTATTACTTCCTAGGAGTACTCAAGCTCACAAGAACTAGAAGCAGGTACACTACACCCAGTTACAACACACCACTCTAAGCTGGTGCTTAACACACACCTGCTCACTGCACCAGCATTGTTTTCTGGAGAAATGCAAATCACAGCAAAGTATGGATGATACACAAACACATTCTCAAAGTCTTTTTTCAATAGGTCCAACAGGCAGTGCAGACTAAGGTGGTTCAAGCCGAGAATGTAATGACTTCCACAGTTCAATGGGTTTTAAATAACATGTGCTTTCTGTTACGTTAAAATTACTCACTGTATCTCAAAATGTTGCCAGGCGGAAACCTACAGCTAGATAGGTTAAAAGTAAAAAAAAAAAAAAAAGGAAGGGGGACAGGTTTTGGAACCGTGGCTTCAGAAGTGATGTTGAAACTGACTGACTATGACTACAACCTAGATTTCTGCTGCCCTGAAGATTTTCAGAAGACTGTACACACTTTAATCCAGCAGAAATAGTACTGCTTAAAAACCCCCCAAAACATAGGAAACTGTAAACCATACTTTAAATATAGCCATGTATTTGAGTTCCAAGCCAAGGGGTATTTTTGACAGATTCTACATCTTGGGGAAAGGGGGAAAAGAGTGGCAAATATAAGATTTAAGATATTTTATGACGTACATACTATTAATTTTAATTTTATATTGGAAAGATAGCCTTTGACAGAAGCTTCACAGCAGGAATAGAACTATTTTAATTTATAGTAGGTAACTTCCATTAAATTCTCCTTCAGCTTTTAAACTTGCAGACAAAGAAAAGGCCAACCCCTCAACTCCAAGTTGGCACACTAGGTAGTTTTCTCTAAGCCTCTTGCAGTAGCTGGACATCTGGTTAACTCCCTGCATTTGGCTGACAGTAATTTCTAATCCGGATTTTACTTCTTCATAAAGATTTCATTAAAAAAAAGTCCTTCCAAGTACAGACAGAACATGAAAACAAAATATAAAAATTATACACGTAACTGATGGACATATGTGTTATATTGCATGCTTTAAACATCAAGATTATGGTCCTTTACACGCTAGTAAATTAAATATCCTTTACAGTATCAACAACAAAAAAACAGAGGTTTTTTTACCCTTTGGTTTTCCCCGCCCCTGTATGAGTTGGACACATTCACTGGATATGTGATTCTGAAAATAGTTTTCATTCCTGTAACTTGCTTCTCTGCCCTTGTTTGCTTCCTCTCACCTACTGCTTCTGCTATCTTCTGCAGTTCATTAGAGTACAGCAGAATCTGGGCATGTTCTTCAGTGGTCTTTTGATAAATAAAATCACAAAACAGCCCAAATCCTCTTTCTTTTTTCTGGCCACATACTCTTCCTTTAGATGGACTGATACCAGAAGTAAATACTGATTCATTTGTCTGGCAACCTCCTATTGGCTAAACATTTCAATTTTATTCTTTTAAATAGAGAAACAGACATTTTTTTCCAAGTGTGTTTTATCCAGGAGACATAGCTTTTACTATTCCCTGCAGCCAACCTCAGTTCTGCTCTCTTCTGTAGACAGATCTGTAAATCTGCGTATTTCCCCCAAACCAACCCTACATTGTCATTATCATCCTGCTGACCTGCAGGAAAAAAATCTCTGTGATGTATTGTCTTTGCAGAATTACCACATGAACTATTTGAAGTAAGATGAGTCATAGAAGACACATTGGGAAAAAAAAAGCTGATATAATATACAATAGCTTATGTAAATATAGCGGCCAGGATTTTCAATGGAGTTAGTTAATTCCTGGGAGTCCTCTGTAAATTCCAGGCAATGTGTCTACTTACTGTAATTCTGCTTCAAATCTGCTGGTTTCCCTTATCTTTCATATCTCTGAAAAATGATTTGTAGGAAAATAAATCATGCTGTCAACTTCCTCTTTTTAAAACCTAATGTTTAAAACCAAATAAATTTTACAAATATCTGCCTACCCACCAACCCACAAATGAAGTTTAGAGCGTGTTTTATACATACCTAATTGATTCAAGCCAGCAGAGTAAGTGAATCGCCATAATCAGCTCTGATATAAAGGCTTTTTTCAATTTTCTCAATTTAACGTAGTATGATGAAAAATTGGTATGTTTATTTAATAACATACGTGTTGACCTCTTTCATCCAAGTAACGTCAGATATTTATGACCTCTTCTATTGGAAGAAGGCATGGAATTAGCTACTTACTTTATGCAATCCTTCCTACAAAGCAAAGGCAGTCACAGAAGAGGAGAAATTATGACTTTGATCCCCAGGTAGTCATTATCACGATGTTTGCCTTCCAGACCGATCACTACATGTACTGCAGTGCTGCTTCCATAGAAGAGGTTGGACACTGCTTACTGATGGGAAATAAAGACTACATCTTTTGTTTTCCTTTGCTGCTACAAACAGCTTTTGCTTTTATTAAACTGTGTTTATCTTGACCCGTAAGGTTTTTTCAATATATTTTCTCTCCACTCTCCAGCTGAGGAGGGAGTGATAAAGAAACTTTGGTGGGCACCTGGCATCCAGCCAGGGTCAGTCCACCACATTCACATTCCAAATTGAATCTTTCAAAGCAATTTACAATAATTTGAAGTTCAAGGGAGAAACTCACCTGCGTCTTGCGTGTCTGTATTTGCAAGTATTTAGAGCTTTCATATAGGAAGTCAAAAACTATATGCTGTATACTATTCTTACATGAAATGCACCTGAATTCTGACTTTGATTTGACCAAAATTATTATATTGGATAATTCTGGTATCTCCACTACTTATTTAGAACTATACAACGTTCATTGCTCTATTCTAGTTCCTTTGATACTGTAATAAATCTGAACTTTTTGTGCTACGAACAGATTTTTCAAGAAGCTATAAAGAAAAGGTATTAAAATTTTGTAATATGTGTATTGAATTAAGAAAAGGCAACAATTTAAAAGTTCCTCCTCCCTTTAAAAATAGAAACTGAAGCACTATCCATGTAAACATTTATGCACATGATTAAATATAAGCATGCCTACTCATCTGTTACATCTGCAGAAATATCTGCAGGATATGGGCCTAATTCCCAGTCTCCTTTCAATTCACTCATATTTCAAATCCATACTTTGGAACAAAAATAAATAACTCCAGTCACTCACCGTACACCAGAGTGTCAAATCACTCTATGAACAACTACATGACAATTAGGGATACAAGTACCTCACATAACAGGGAGCTAAAGACTCCAGCTTGGGACCTGAAAAGCACTGACCACGTTATTGGCAATGCTTTGCCAGTCATTAATCCTGTCTCTATACCGGATTGTGCAGGCCTATGCTGATGATTTAGAGCGTTCTTGAGACTCCAGCTAGTACGAGAACATGGTAACACACTGTGCTTTCTGCTATATATGCCTGAAAATATTTATCACAGTTTTGCAATAAAATGCCTAACTCCCAAATCCTCATCCGCAGCCTAAACAAGGGAGCAAAACAATTGTAAAATTTGCATCTTTGTTGCAACAAAACAAAGTCCTTGGATTTAGTAAAAGGCATGTTCAGAGTGTATTCTATGTTATTTCACCAAAAGCCTTTTTTCCTGTCCACTGAAGCACAAGTGTATTATTTTTTAAATGCTACTTTCATGTGTATCCAAGTTAATTTTCCAGCCTCATGGAAAGAAAGCAATCAATTGAAAATCAATTGGTGGCAAAGAGTGTGATTGTATATTGTCCCATAAAAGGAAACGGCAGATACAGTCTTGAAGCAACATTTTATAATACAAATTTGATAAATAGAAAGAAAATGTACTGAGAAACAGTTCCACAATTCTGCCTAATTTGGTATATTTGAGAGCCAGAAGTGCTCAGCACACCAAAATCTCATGGCAACCAAGAGGGTGAGGCACAGCTCAGCAATCCTGACAGAATAGCCCTAGTCCCTGCATGCTTCAAGTAAACTGTTAAAATCACCACTAAATCAACATTTTAAAAAAATTAAGTAAATACAATGAGTCAAATTCAGTCATCAGTTCCGAGGGGGCACCTCCCATTCATCCTTCTCATCTATGGAACAGAGAAACAGAGAGCTGAGATACATTTTTTCCATGACCTTTTACTATTTTTCAGTGCCATGAAGCAGATAAAGAATTCCAATGACGCAAGAGGAAACTGAGGGCCCTTCTCTCTCCAGTTTTATGACTGTGCTTGTCCAATGGCTCACAATTGGCTTCTGTTGTTCCTTCATACTGCTCTTGCCCACATGAAAGATCTGTATTTCCATGTTTCTTTTTCTTTCCTTTTTTTTTTTTT
>VZRS01011589.1:208071-457452 GCA_013398055.1 Ifrita kowaldi | reverse complement strand
TTTAATAATTTGGCTCCTGATGCCAAATACAACAATCTTATTCACCATTTGGAATCTCTCTTGACTACTTCATTAAAGAGGCACTAACAAAGGATGAAAAACAATTTTGCACTCTGGCTGTTGTTGCTCTGCGATTGTGAGTAATTGCTGCCACCCTAGAAGCATTGCTAGCAGTGCAGAATAAGCCTTCAAAGGCCTTATTTCATTAGCGAGCCCAGACAGTAGTCACGAAGAACAAAAGTGTTGTGACAGAGGTCACCAGCAGCATATGACTTGCTTTCAAAAGAAGATTGTTAATGAGCTCCTATCTATCCTGGACCCTCTGAAATAAAATTATGGTACCTTTGAGCTGTCAGGAAGATAAAAAAAAAAAAAAAAAAAAAAAAAAAAAAAAAAAAAAAAAAAAGAGGAAAAAAAGAAGGAAAATAAAAAAGAACCCCCCCAGATGTTTATGGGCAGCTGCCTCTAGGCATGAAGCGTTCCGTTTGTAGTTTGCACGCAGCTCACCATAAGCTGCTGGTTTTTCCCTAGACCATGGTGAGGGGGGACACTAACAACTTGCGAGAAGGGAAACAGAAGAAAAACAGAAATTGAGAAAAAAACTCTGAAACAGTTTTAACGCTTCAAATTTTTTTCTGCTGCATCTGCTGACTATTTTTGAGGCTCAAAACAAACTCCCCCTCTCTGGATACAGAAATGCATTTGTGGGGAAAAGCAAGACTGCAACCTGAAGAGGTCAAGCCTACAAAACTGACTGGTCATATTAATTTTATCAGTCATGAAAATGCCGACAGATTGTAGTTATGAGAAACAAACTGAACTGTGGAGATGACTTTTAAGCTCTGCAATGAATTCCCTGTAAATCTGTGTCTGTCAAACGCTACTACCACATGCCACATGATCAGCAGGAATATGACTGGGTATAAAAACTGAATTACTATCTTGTCTTGTTTCTATTAGAAGGCAATGGTAACACAGCAATGAGAGGCATGTTTTTGCTCTTCATAAACAAAATGATTTGTTGGTTTCCAAAGCTGTGATGCCATGAATTTTCCACCCCACACTAAATTCCTACAAGTATTGAAGGAAACAGTCACTGTCGATAAGGCTTGGGTAAACCTCTGGGAACAGCTGATGTGAGCTAAGGCAACTTAAAGCAACTGAACATCCTCCTTGTCTTCTGCTGGACATTCATTTCAATTCAAGATGTCCTGATGTTCATCCATCACCTCCAGAAATGTGGGACAGCTTTAGTGGCAGTTCAACCTCACTGCTGTAGCTGGCAAAGTTCCTCGGTGCCCTTTGCACACCAGATATTTTGCAAGGCAGTGAAAAAGCCTCCAACATCACAAGCCTGCTTTCTAAACCACACATTTACCTGTGGATTACAACAGCCCCTGTGCAGGCAACTGACTTGCGTGAGCTTTAACAGTGACGCACAGGCAGCCTCCTCTCCATGTGTCACTTGGCCATGCTGGTTTTTTGGTCAGCACACAAGATTCAGCCTGCTAATCCCGGCACACGCAAGTCAGTCTGCACATTTGTACTAGGTCTCCTATGTCCTGGATTTACTGAAGATGCTGCTTTTGTGCACCCAATATCTGCGTACGCAGTCATTGTTTGTTTGAGGTCACCATTTTAGTTGGGTTTTTTCCTAAACAGATGGCAATTCCAGTTGTAAAAGGCATCACAAAGACAGGAGTGAGTGAAAATGCCAAGAAAGGGATGAAGAGTGGAAAGGAAGTTGCAAGAGTAAAAATCTCCTACACTTTTCAATTTATTTGAATAGCTACATTCCCCACCCCAATTCTGTCCAAGAACAATAGGCATGGCTGCCTAAAGGTCATTCTTTCTTTGAAACCCCAAGTTCTCTGATGGTCTGCTCCACAGACTGCTGCCCTTTTCACACTTTCTAAATGATGTCTTAAAATATGGCATTCTGTTATAGCAGTTTTGGACTGTGCTACTACTCATATGTCTATTGGAACCAACACGCTGCGAGGCAGTCAGATGTGACACGGCACTGAAAAAATTCAATTAAGATGTTTCTTCTTGCTTGCAGTTCTCCAAAAAGGACAAGAGGAAAAAAAAGAAAAAAACACAGTAGAAAACAATGGGCCTTATTATTGATGAAAAGACTATAAATATTTATTTGCCAAACAAATCCCTGTATTCAATGATTCACGACGATTATTACTGAGGAAAGTCCTGTTTTCAGTAAGACAGAAAAAAGCTGAGGCTTGCAGGTAATATCTGACTACTTCAGAATTCAGATGTTCCCAAACATATCTTTGAAGTTAGTTCATCTGATTTTTTAATAGTCACAGTCTGGTATACAACTTTAGATACAGTGGCAAATCATTTTATCTACCACAGGAACCTGTCAATAGGAATTACTGTCCTTCTTTTCATTGCATTTTTTGCCACTTGATCTAGGAATTGAGTACTTTTCCTCGGGGTGGAAGGCATGAAGTAGCCCATGACTTGGATTCCTTCCTTAGGGGAACTCCACCACTGCACGTCCGTACAGAGGCCACAGCAAAGCACATGAGAATCAGAGGTAAAGTATGGCTGAATGAAAAGCCTGAGCTGCAAAAGGCATTGCCAGAGGCGATGAGGTCAAGTGGAACGAGACCGTCTCTAAGACACACTGTAAGACTCTCTCAAGTCAGCTATTCATCACAATTTGTACCCACTCCCCAGAAACACCATTCTACCTAAGGATAGGAGAAGAGTAAAACACTCCAGGCACACTTCATCATGAAGGAATAATTCATCAGCCAAGTGCTTAGAAGCACGTTTTTGACACATGCTGCAGGAAATCCCTTAAACAACTAGAGGAGGAGAGAGAGAACACTGGGATCCAGCATCAAGATGTAAATCCCTTCTTGTAAAATTCCCTTTTTTGGGCTGCTTCGAAAATTCAGCCTCATTCACATCCAGATTACTGTTTTATTGCCAAAATAAACTCTTCAGCTTTACTTTTCTACTATCTTGCCTGAAAAGAAAACTCAGGACTTTTAAGGTCAGCCGGTATGCCTACTGCATTGGGCAAGGGAGTTCCTGAAATTTCTTGCCTCTGTCTCAGGACATGGCATCAAGCTGTGTATAGTCATGACTACAGGTAGGCTTTGGGGCACAGGGCAACACTGCCTCTCTTCAGCCTCATAACATAAATGAATTTGGGAGCAGAACTGATAAGAGGAGGCTTATGGCTTGCAACTGCTTGTGTGCCTAAAACAAACTCTCAGATATCTTTCTTCCTCGCTTGCCTAACACTGGTATTTATGGGTATGGATGGTAAGAAGTTTGCATGCCATGTAGACAGTCTCCTTGGCTTAACACTGTGTGCCTCCACACAAGAGGGAAAATGTTTTCGACCTACTAGAAATATAGAGAAATCGGCAGTGGTGAACTCAGCACAGGGGACCATTAGGAAGGCAACAAAGTAAGAAAACAAAGCAGAAAAGACAGGCCAAGTTCAAAAACAAACAAACAAAACCCCGAAACAAAACCAAAACCAACCAAAAACCACCAAAACAAAAAAAACCCCTCCAATAACAATAAAACAAAACAACCCTTGGACAAAGTAGTGGGTGGCAGTGAGAAGAGCTACAGGATGTGCAGACCAACAAATCCTTTTCCTTCTGAGAGTCAGCAAGTGTTATTTAAGAGGAAGCTCATTCACTTTCCTGAACTAGTGAAAATTTTTGTAGAGACACAGACGCAACTAAGACACATAGTTCTGCAATATTCATAAAGGTATTAGCAGTCTTTGCCTGGACTTGTCTAGGAATTATGATTGGTATGACAAATGCAGCGGTGTAAAATCTGCATTCTTTTCCTAGTATGCAACAGGCTATGTCATTAATAATAAGCATGAAAATAGCACTACACGATCACAGACTGCTTTTCATAGTAAAACATGTTTCCTATCTCCCATTCACCATCATAAATGCAGTTAAGATTGTACATTCCAGCATACATTATATCCACTTTTATAGTATGATGGGGAAAGAAACCAATTTGCCTCTCTCATAAACTGCTCAATATGGGCTGTGTTTGACCCTTGGCCACAGATTGGTAACTCTGCTGTCCTGCCTGGACTCCTCACATCCTTCCAGCAGGTCACAGCTTCCATTCCCATGGGCCCCCCACTGCTTGTACACTTCTTAATAATGGCTTGACACACCACAGCCACTGACCTGCAGTGGTGGGAAAAGGCCAAAGACTTCAGTAGTACCCATTTTTGGGGCATTGGCATAGAGGTTGCAAGCCTTGATCATGCTCAGTGCAAGTAGTAGGAATACAACAAGTGGAATGAGCTTAAACTTCTTCAACAGAGACTGGTATGGGAAACATATTTAAGAAGGCAGAATCTCACTCTCTGCCTCAAGGTGAGCGCAGGTATTCATCTCTGTCTTACTTAATTTTGGAATATTAACCAGGAACAACTCACCTAATTCTAGGGTAAACTTATTCATACCCCTTAAGATTACAGCCTTTTAATCAGGCAGCACAACTGGAAAAGCCATAGTTGTCCAAAGCATAACTTGAAACTCCATTAATTTCTGCATGCTGGAACTCAGTTATCCTTCAGATTTTCTAGATAAATCTAGACTACCGTGGAAATTTAAAACAAACAGCTCCACTGGCTCAGGGGAAAAGTATATTTCTACGCTATCTCAACTATTCTGTGAAAACAAAATGAGGAAGACATTATATTCTAACCTCAGGAGACATCATTACTAAGCTACATCCACAGAAACTAGTTTTGCCTCCCGCTGCTGCTTAGTGTAAATAAATAGTTCGTGGCAACATCCCCACTCCCAAAATTGTATCAGTAGTTTCATTGTTTAGATATCTATAGACTGGAGACTATTTTTAACGCATCCTGTCAACAATGAAGGGACAAAACTACCAGGAAGAGGATGCATTAGGCTTTTACATTAACTGGTGGTAAAACTAGTGCCCAGGACAGCCTCAGAACTGGGCAGTTGTTTGCTTACACAAGCGTTCTGTGTGTTACAGATTTGTTTTTCCACATTAATCCTTAGCTCACATGACACTGTAGATCTCATGATCTTACAGACATAGAGCTCAAAGGAAGAGAATCATATTTTGCTAGAAGTACTGGGGAAGGTTTAGGAAAACCCAGCCCACGCTGCCCACGGCAGTGAACTCACACATCAGCAGCCCTGAATCTCTTCCCTGGGCAGCCCAGCGAACAACTGCACCCTAACCTGCCATCCCAATAGAAAACTGATAATCTGCACACACCTCATGCACACTGAAAATAACTCATTCTTCTGATTTGGAATTGAAAATGTTACTCAGTACATGCTCCAATTTACTATCAGCTGCTTACTGCCTTGCATCCCACTGGAAACACGGGATTGGGAGCACGCATTTGTAATTTGCTATTGCTGTTTTATACAGTTTGCAGTACTACATAAAAGTAGGAACAAAGTTCCCTTCAGGGGAAAACCTGATCTCAAAGGCCATCATATTAGTCCAAACCTCAGTCAAGGCCTCAGAGTGAATTTGTAATATGTGAGCTTAAGCTTCAGCTTTCATTGTATTCTAAAGTACTACTTTTATATTTAATGTTAAATGCAGCCTGGTCTCAGCAAGTAATTTTGGCTTAGATCTTCAAAATGCACATTAAAATTTACACCTTGAATAAAAATTATATGTTGAAGGTCTTGCTTAAACATATCATAAACTGAAGTTATATTAAAATAGATTTTAAAGTCAGCAGAAGTGGCTTTGAAAGAAATAGCATTGCTTTTCAGATCTTTGGTGGCAATTTTAATAAGTGAAATAATTATTGAAGAGTTAAATGAGGGACTTTTTGTGTGTGCGTGCATATCTTTAACACTTTGCAACAATGGAGCAACATAAATATTTTTTCTCTCTAGTCCCATATACTCTACAGAAATTAACCCAGCATCTTTTTAAAAACTGGCATGGACCATGTATTCACAAATGAGCCCTTCAGTCTGTGGGCCCATTTTTTCCAAGAAAATTAACACAGGGAACTCTTGACTCTGAAGAAAAACAAAACAAAATAAAACCAACCCCAGATCTGTTGGCTTAGATTCAATATCCAAGTTTTGGGGAATGCAAAGTACATGAGCCACACGAAAAGAACAGTGCAAATGAGATTTTAAGTATTATTAGCATTTTTGTATTACAGAATGATAACAACATAGTCTAGAAAAACACAGGTGGATAGTAACCTAGTGGTATCATGATAGTGATATTTTGCAGACCATGACTGTAGTCCCATGCACATGCAGTGAATGCTGTAAAGGACAGGTTATTCTTTCAGCAAAGCCCTTACACATAATTTTAAATGGCAGATTGCCCGTGATGCTCTACTGGAAGCATTACAGAACAGCAGTATCTAACTTGGAAAACATGTCATTGAAAGTGGGAAATTGAGTTTGCTGGGCTTATGTCACTAGTATTTAAGGTCTGATCTGCAACATCAAGCTTTTGCTGGGCTAGCTTTGTTATTTGTGAACATGAAAAAGAAATGTTGTCTGGTACAGAGATGTAACTTTGATCAACCACAGTCCTGTTGGGTTTGCTTTCCTCTTTCAGGGATATTTTTGCTGCATTCCTCTGTAATACTGCGGGCACAAGTTGCAAGTTCTTTGCTGGACCTTGTTCTGCTAGGAAAAGCAGGAGCCTGCAGATTGTCTATCATTCACAGGATTTCCAGCCAAAAGCTGGAAACACTGGAGGATATTAGCTTTCCTCTGCTCAAACTGCAACTACAGCTGGAGGAGTTACCAGCTGTGATTCACCACAGTGCACTTTGGGGAAGGCGTAGGGGGAGGGGGGCAAGACTTGCAGAGTACAAAACCAGCTGGCAAGAACAGCTGCTGAAAACAGTCAAAACAGGTTTTTGCTTTTTCCAGACATCCAGCACTCTGTAAGCTTCTGACAAGTTTCTCAGCCTTGTGTTGAGTGTTCACTCCAATCATCTCCACACCCTTGTTTCTCTGTCGTCTATTTCAGTGTGCCCCCTTTCCTCCCTCTGCCATGCACCTCTCTCCTCCCTTCTCCTCTCATTTTAAATATAGTTCAAAGGGAGCCTTCCTCCCTTCTGAAGCACTACACCTTCGGTCTGAGTTCTGCAGAACCTCCTCTCTTTCTGCTATAGCCCCTCATTGCCAGCCCCCCCATCACATCCCTTACTTACCAAGTCCACAGGGCATTTTCTATCTTCAAATCAAAGCATCTGGCACAGCCATGTCCTGTTGGGGGCTACCAACAGAGAGAAACCACAGTCACAGAAATGGCTCCTCAACTGAGCTGAAAGGCCACTGCTCCTCTTGCATCTCTGGAGTGGCGAAACAACCCAAATGGAAAGGCATCACAGCCTCTTCTCACACATACCCAAGGCTCAGGATACAGACCAAAGGGATCAGGCTCTGGTAGTTGCTGGTCCCCAGGTGAGGACAAGCTTGAAATCTGTGAAATGAGCTGTCTGGAGCATGGGCAAGGTAGGACAGACACATGTGTGTATATGTGTGCACTAATTTGCATGCACACACTTCTGTGTGCATCCAGAGACTGCAGCAGGACTGCTGATGGCATCAGGGGCAAGAACTGGGGAAAGGAGGCAGGGGCCATGGAGAATCTACAGCTCTCTGTATGTGCTGAATGAAGAAACTGAAGGCTTCAACTCATCACCATCCAACTGCCCACGTGAATTACAATTTCTCACAAATACAGAACATTTAAAGTTGCACAAGATATTATATACTTTTAGAATAACAGATAATACGTAGAGCAACAAAAACACAGATCTCCACTAACAATAACTGACAATAGCCTTTATCTGGCATATAAAAAACCAGATTCTTAACCATTTACCTCATTGTTAATTCACAGTTACTTGTCTAACCAACATTAGATGAGATGTATGTAGCAAGTATTGCCATTAAAGAGTTTCAACATGAGAAGCAATGCCAGTTAATTCTAATTTAGAAAACAATCCCAAGGCTACCTTAGAGAACCTCCTCGCCAAAAGAAAAAGAACAAAACTCACAGAACAATTTGGAGTCTGCAGCAGACCCCCAGCTCTAAAGGACCAAGGCATATTTCTAGTGGACACTGGATAAGTACTGCACTCTACAGCCTTCTCTGCACCGGTTCTGCTGGGCCACCTTGGTCTTACTGGGGACAGAAGGAGTAAGATTTGACATCTTTTATTACTGTGCCATAATCAGCCTAATCTTTTCCAACAGTAAGGTATCTTTTCTGACAGTCTGAAAAAAAACCCAAAAAACAAAACAATCCCAAATCCATGCAGGTACACACAGTAGATTTTGCCATGCAGGAGAATACAGAATGGAGTCAGTCTGCAGCATTTTGAAGACAAATGAACAACTGGTACACATTGATTTTACTTCCCGTAATTTTCTGCTGTAATATAAATGCAATTACTGGCTCTTTCTCAATAATAAGTAGTATTTCTCATCAAAATACTAGCAGTATAATCTCTTCGAAAATGATGCACCTTTCCACAAACAGACGAGTATCAGACTTAGCTATCTGGTGCTTTAAATCCAACAATATTAATACAGATGTATTTGGTTTGTAAAAAATAAATTAACTGTCAAATAATATTCTTCTAAAGAAGTTGGTTAAATTAAAAAAAAAAAAAAAAACCAAGCAAAACCAAAAAAAATCAAACTGACTTATACCCCATTTTGGAGCATTATAAAATCTGCTCTTTGTTTAATTTCTAGAAAAATACACCCCTTAAAGCTTTTCTACAATGGTCTTATTTTTTCTCATTCTTGCTCAAACAAGAAAAAATTTCCTCAAATTAACATATGTCTCATTTCAAGAATAAAAGGTAGAATGAAAAATGGTTTTAACACATAAATGGGCTATTTTCTGTCACTATAATTTTTCTTCCAAATGTGTTTCTAAACAAGAAATATGAGTAATTGCAGACTTATACATAGAATAGAAAACAAAACAGTATAAACTTGCTTGGCAATATAAAAAGCCCCACACAACCATCAATTCCAAAAAGAGGTCATCAGCGACTAACAGTCTGGCCTGTGCAGATCTTTTGGAAGGATGCTGGGGAAAAGAAAGACAGACAACATATTATTTGAAGAGATGCTATTTGTGCACAGAAAGAAGCAGCAGAAGGTTTTGAATCCAGCCTTAATTTACACAGATCTCTGCGTATCCTTCCAAAAATGAACCGAGGCTCCAACCATCAGGGTTTGGCAGACTTAGTGATGGCAATCAAATATGTTTCTGCTTCCCAATCAAATATGTTTCTCCATCTCCCTTGAAAATTACTGCCCCCGTGTCAGAGGCAGCAGCGCAGATAGCGATCTGCCCATCACTGCCCTAGACCACAGCCTGGAGTGTCGGTGTCAGCCCTGCCTTCTCCATGATTTGAGCCAAGACACCAAGGCATTGTCTGCAGGCTGCCGAAGCACAGCCACCCATTCCCTCCTGCTGCCACTGCTGCAAAGTGGGTAATTTACCACAGGAGCACTTCATCTTCCCAATTTTCAGAGGCACTCATAGCAACTCACACCTGCTGAAATTGGGAATACAGATGGGTCCTGCTGATACGTGTAAGGACACAGCAGTGTGCCATAGCCATATCCTACCTGCTTCAGCAGGAAGGGTAAGGGCTGGATAAGGGCTGCAGTAAGAAGAAAACAGTGAAAGGTCCCTCTTTCTGCTCTAAGCCAGTCTGTTGACCAGAGGCTGTTAGACTGCTCTGGGTCAGCAACTTGTGTTAATACATGAGAGAATTAAACTAAGAGACATAAGAGACCAAGGCAGGGAGATGCCTGAAATAGCACCTCCCTGAATTTCTCATGGTGCGACATTCCATGAAATCATATTTACATTCTGTTAATATGTAGGCTGACCTCCCCCACCTTCTGCTCCACCAAAGCAGGCTGCCTGCAAGGAGGTGGCTGCAGTATTCAAGACTCTTCTGCTGACCAGCTTCTAATCAAGGCAGCAGATAATCATGAAGGAAACAAGATACCAAGACTAGTTTGGTCTCTGTTCTCTGATCATGCTAACCTAGTTCATTACAGATTGCTCCAGGCAACAGAGGGATGTTCTGTCTGCCTCCTTTCTCCCATAAACAGTTTACGCCACAGGTAATTTTTTCCCCCATCTCTGTTGTTCATTCTCAAGCCTCTCTCTCTCTCTCCCTCCACATTTCCTCTAGGCCCTACACCATCTGTGCAAGCAGTCCTCCTCTTTATGCACACTGTTGCATTCTATTCCTTCTCTCTCTGTGATCTATATTTAGTTGTTTTCCTGTTTATACACCCCTCCAGAGAGGGGTATTGTTGAATGTGACTAGCCAGGAAGAGAAACAATGTGATCAGAGCACAAATCCTTTCAGACGAGTATCTGGGATGGGAAACTGTGCAAGACTTGGTAGGATAGAAAACTTTTAAAGATTAATCAGATACAGAGATCTGAATATAAATCCATAAATCCCCTTAGAGCACCCTGATCAAAGCACAACAATACCTAAATAGGGGAAGAAACAAAGGCAAGGAAACACATGCAAACTTTATTCTGACATTGCACTTTTTTTTCTCCGTAAAATAAAACCCTTTGGGTTTGGAAACCCAACAGTATTTCTGTCTCTTTGCTCAAACTACCAGGAACCCCTGAATATGAATCCACAGTGCATACATGAAGAAAGCTCTAGGAAAACTGTACTTAAAGACTACTGAGGAGTTCAGTGTTGGTTGGTCCAGAAACAAAATGCTTTTAGTGTAGGAGTAGTAAGGATAAACCTGGTTCTCTAGAAGGTGGCTGCAGTACCACTGGAATCAGGACAGGTAAGAGCACAAGAGCTCACCATGGCGGCACAGTGAAGAACACCAGTGCAGCATCCAGGGAGTGTCTGCCTGGTCTGAGGGATGCCTGCACAACATAAAATGGAGTGTTTCCCATCTTCAAGTTTCTAACAAAAATAAGTAGCTTGTGAACGGACTGGTTGTGAAATAAAACAGAGGTGTACTAACCCTGGGGAAGCTTGATAGTGTGGGTATTCTCTGTAAGTGCGAGCTATTTACCATTATGAAATGGAGCCCAGTGGAGAACACAAAAATCTATTATCTTAACCAAAAGAAATGTCTGAATTTTGCTTTGGAGTTTCACCATTATAAATGTGCAGACAGTTTTGATTATCATAGAGAACAAAAAACTCTGATAGTCTTTAACATTATGCTAATAAATGCATTGGCAACCCAGGGAGAGTTTTGGGTGTAAATCATTCACTTCCCTAGCATGATGAACTATGAAAGGAAAAGCTGGAAGGCTTTGTAAAGCAGCAGAGATATTTGAAAAACCAAAGAGGTATGCAACTGGTGATTTCATATTTAAGCCATATGTGTCACTAGTAGATGGGGCACAGTGTGTATTGCAAAGACAAAAATATCTCTCTGTGGTTAGGACTTAAATATGAATGATGAGCTGCCCTCCACGACCAGCAGACATTCCCTGGCCAAAGGGGATCCACAGCCTTTGGTACAACACCAGAAGAGAGGACATGTGGTGACAGAACAAGGGATAATGAGTCAAACTGAAATTTCGAGGCTAGATTTTGGTAAGATATTATGAAGAAATTCTTTATTGTGAGGGTGGTGAAGCTCTGGAACAGCCTGCCCAGAGAAGTTGTGCATGCCCCATCCCTGGACATGTTAAATATCAGTTTGGATACAGCTCTGAGCAACCTGGTCTAGTGAAAGGTGTTCCTGGCCATGGCAGGAAACTTGGAACAAGATGATGTTTAAGGACTCTTCCGAGCCAAGCCATTCTACCATTCTGTGAGAAAGAGAAGAGCTACAGAGTGGAAGTGAACGCAGCAGAAAAACCTCAGAAGTTTCAAGGAAAGGACATTTGCAGCATGAAATGGTTCGCTGAGCTTGTTTGCTTCAGTTAGCGGCAAGAATGGTTGTTTATAAGATATTTAAACAAGGGGAGGTAAGTGGCTTTGTCTGCAGGATGGGCTTCAGCAGTGGAACAGAAGATGCATCTGAAGCAGCTGGGAAAAAAGATGATTTCATTGGGAGCACTTTTCAGGGACAGGAAGAGCCCCTTACAGACCAAAAGGGAAAAATCTACACCTGTGGGGACAGGAGATGATATAGAAAAATGGCTCAACCCTGAGAACAAAAGGGAAGGAACAAGGTCAGAAAGTGTTCATTTATAACCTGAAAATCATTTTAAGAGGAGTTTAAACCCTGAAATGGAGAAAGCATTTTTTAAATAAGTTGCACAGTATCAGTTTGGGGACAGATTCTCATGAATTAAAAAGAAAAAATAAAGTTATCTTTGTAGCAATTTCAGTTTAAACGGAATGTCAGCAGCAAAAACGTAAGCTGCTGATCTGTTTGGTGACCGCCAGAACTAAACAATCCTCCACTCTGAGTCAATGAGAGGTTGTGTATGGTATTATGAGATCAAACTCTAATCCTCTTAGTAGCATTTTCCATGGAAAAACTGCGATAGTATATGTATTTACACTGTTAAATGCATTATTCATGTAAATGCCTCACATATACGCACACAAAATATGGCTGTAATTACAACATATTCCTTATAAATTGTATCATCTGAATCCTGTTCAGAAACTGTCCTGAAAAAGAGCAGAGTACCAGTAGGCATTATTTGCTTATGTTCCCTTTATTGCAAACAACAGAACAGACAGTCTTTTAAAAAGATGTGTATAATCTGGTTAGTGTGAAACACTTGTTATACGTGCCCACACAAGTCCCCTTCTCTCCTGTATGCACTGACGTCTCATTGCAATTCAGAGGCTAAGTGTAAGGAGGCTGTGCAAAAGTGGTCAGTTTTAACTCCAGGTTGTGGGGCACAGGCATGTAGTCAGCGCCTGGCTGAGAAATTTCACAGTGCCACCAAGCAGAAATCTTGCTTTGCTATTTACACATCCTGCAAACATCAGACAATGTCAAAATTCTGCAGATTGACCCACTTGACTGTTTAGCATGAAAATATGAGACACCAAAATAAGCAATTTGATGGTGTATAGTTATATGCAACAGAATTTTACAGCAATTATTACAATGTACTATTTCAAGGAAATCATCAGTAAATACCAATATTCTTCCCAGACTTCCTTACTTCAAGTATTCCTGCCTGAGGACTCCTCATCGCACCTGCAAAGCCTCTCTTACCAGTCTAAATATCCACTTTTATCCAAAGAAATTAATTATTCATGTCATCAAAGCAACAATTTGCTAGCAAGACAGTGTTTTAAGCAAACATTGATATTCTATTATAACTCTGTAACAAGGATTCTAAAACCTTGTGAGTTATTATACTATGATAATTTTTCTGATGAATTCTTTCTTTGTCAGCCTCCACTTTCTACTAACTTCTACAGGATTTTAAAAATAATTCTACTGATAAATTAGTCCTTTTTTCTTAAGTTCTGTGAGTTTTTCCCTCCATAAATTACAATCAAATGCCTCTTTTACACCCTTGGTACATCACATTTTAAGTGACTCCAAACAAGTATCTTCAATATGCTTTCACACAAAGATGATTACTGGATTCCAAAGAGAAAAACAACCAAGCTTATACTGGTTATATATTGCCTACCCCTTACAGCAAAACTACCTCAGTAACCTTGATAAAATAGCACTGCTAGTTACTTCTTCTGCCTTCCCCATTACATTAGAAGCAGGAATTACTAAAAAAAAGGGCTTGCTTACTTCATAGTAAGGGAAAAACGTTACGAAAAGACAGCATTATTATGATAAATTACATCATTGTTGGGAGCTATAGTATTTCAAAGCCCAAATATTTATGCAAGTAAATAGACTAATGCACTTGTTTCTGCAGCAAATCCAAATACAGGTCTCACAAAAGAATTCCTATTTTGCTTCCTGGCATCAAAGTATAGTAATGTTCTTAAAAGAGTGGCATGAGGAATCCCTGTTTCTTATCAAGCTGTCCCACTCTCTCCCACCATCTCTCTCTGCTTGGTTTCTTTAGTCGCTAAGGAATACGCTCCCACTCCCTGTTCCTTCATTTTGTGGTAGCAGTGTTGTCCTTTCTCTAGGCCCCTATTTTCATGACTCTTACAGGAAACATTATGTCTTCAAGAACACTATTTTTTTTCCCCTTTCTCTGTTAAATTTGACAATGCTTTCAAAGCCAAGGGGAAGAAAGGCATGTCAGGGCATGTATAAAACCTCATTTTTTTAGGAACCTAGGCTAAAAATGAATCCAAATCAACAATTACATTTTTTGGTAAACTTCCTCTGTTCCCACAGATGACTACATGACAGACACACAGCACACTGACACATCACCATTTCAGAAAAGTAAAGGAAAATCAGTGTAATACCCTGACATTTTGGCTTGCATCCCTGCAGGAGTAACAGAACACCTCGTTCATCCACTACTAGCTGGGAACATCAGCAGCTCAAGATTCCCTTTGCTGGTTTTATTTAATAAATATGCCTTGAAGACTTTTTAGTTTAGGAAGAACAAGCAAGACACTCTTTAAGATCCAGTTAGGCAAGAGTTTGAATTACACCGAGAAAAAGGGAGATTCCTGATTTGACAATCTCAATATATTTTAGAGGCCACATGGATAAAATATCGTGATTCCAGATCCAGATGTATTGCCATGGGCACTTTACCCTTCAACACTATGAAATTTAGCCTTCTAGGTTCACAGGCTTGGCCAGGGGATAACCTTCTTTTACACATTCAGTTACGCAGACACTTATTTTGTGCTAGCCCGAAAGTTGGTAATAATACAACATGTGCTTAAATATTAAACCACAAGATTTTCTTTTTTTGCATAGTCCTTGTTTGCAACCTGAGGCCACCAGCCAGACGACAGAGAAGCAAAGGAATTTTACCTAGAGCAGGCTGTTAAAGCATTTTTCTAATCTCAAGTTTTGGAAAGGAGGAAGAAATTGTGCTCTATCAACAACAACGTCAGGCTGATACTGCATTAAGCATCCCAACAAAAGCAATACAAGTTTGCTTCTGATTCAGATGTCATTACAGTTCCAGGGAAGAAAAAAGAGCAATTTGATTTGCTTTTCATGTGCTTTGAATCATGTAGGTTTGTATTGGTTTAGGCTTTATGGCATTGTACATATAACAAAAGTAGCCCTTAACTACAAGTGTAAGGTGCTGCAAGAACCTGATATGGATGATGACTGAGCAGAAACCACGAAACTTTGCGTGATTTAACATATCTGAAATGCCAATGGTCATTTTTACTTCGAGTTTTTTTCATCAAGATTCAAAAGAAAGCATAGAGGGTGAAAACACAGAGGCAAAACAGGAACAAAAGTTGTCACGCAACACAAAATGTTAACATTGATATCTTAATTTCACTATTTTCTAAGATATTGTAGACGCCATAGTAACCGCGGTTTAAAGTCAGAGTAGAGGTGCTGTGAAAATGGTACTACTATATAAAGCTAAAATCCCAGACAGACAGACGCTCGTGCTCAACTGGAAGCAGAGCTGAGTCACAGGTATGAAACCCTCAGCAACACACTCGGGAGCCTGTGAGGCAAGGGGACTCCCTAAGAGTTTTTGCTGCTGCTTCCTCTGAAGAAGAAACGATGATAAGACATTTAAATTACAAAAAGCCAGAATGCAGAGACATTGAAGAGAAATAGACAAGGACTGTCATGACAGTCTCATGTCAGACATGAGATGGGGGCATTTCTGAGATACATAGCAAGTACTGCATTTGGGATTTGCTCCAGAGCTATCTGACCATTGCCCAGCCTCAGAGGTGAGTATCATCTCTGAATCAGCACCTCCTCAAACAAAGCTTTGTTTTTACTGATGACTGCCCAGTTACCTCAGTAAACTGAGAGTGGAAAGTACCAAAACAGAGGCAGTACAAGAAAAGCAAAAACTCGCGATTGCATTGTTTGAGTCTAAAGCATGAAACAAAAAAGCTGAATCAGATGAATGATAGGGCGAGGGAGAAGGAAAAAGCAGAACTGTTACCTTACAAGGGAAACATCTGAGAAGGCAAAGTGAGTTTCAGTATTCACCAGGAGGCAAGAGCCTGGTCTCAAGGGCACAGTTTCCATGAGCGTGGAGCTCAGCATTTCCGCAGTCCAGCTGCGTGATTCTAACCAGTGCACAGCACATTCAAATCCTCAACCTTTATCTACAAGGGGGAAGAAAAGCCTGCAGACAAGAATAAAGAATCATATCCCAGGAGGGCAAAACAACTTAATTTCTTCTCTTCACTAACTGAAAAATGGGGAATTGATGTGCCTCCCTGAAGAGATGACACAGAATCCCAGACAACAACAGCTCTCTGATCACCAGAAAGATAAATGAGTGTTTGTACACCATAGTGGCACTCCATGGAGAGACCTCTATTCTTATTTCTCTCTCAGTCCCACGAATTTCACACCAGCAAAAGGATTGTAAAAGCTAGGGTAAAAGGGCAAACTTTCTCTTGGCTGTGGTGCATACAGCACATTAAATGTTTTGTAAGTCCCCCTTTCCCCAGGGATAGGTTATAATTGCCATGGTTGTGCATGTGGTTAACAAGAGGGAGGAAGAGATGAACACAAAAGATGAAGCAAAAAGAAAACCCTAAACTGATCAATAGAAGAACAAGTGGTCAAGAGCAGAAGCAAAGGACTGATCTGTTTTTCATAAATAAGGCTCTTCAAAAAAGCTGTTCTAGAAATGACCCAGATCATCTGCATTAGAAAAGATTACAGTTTTAATTCACTCCTTTGACACGTGTTATGAGAAAAATAGAAATACTAAGTCAAAACCTTAAAACTTTTTTACAACTCCAAGGAAACAACTCCTCCCATAACATCACAGATGTCTACCTGTTATAAAATTTCTTTCAATATAAACATTGCTCAAATTAATGTCATGGCTTCTTTTACAATCTGTCATAGAGAGAGAAAATGCTTTGAAATCAAGCAAGGGAAAAACTGCAGTTGGCACCATTCACATAATTATCTTTGCTATGGGTAACTTACACCCTTTCACACCAGAATACCCATCTCCAAGACTAAACTGGTGTGTAAACTTTATCCTGACGTGCGGAGAGAATTTTTTCAAAAAGGCAGTTGGGATAAAACATTATCTTTTGGCAGATAATCACAAAAGGTAGTATTTCCTTTGGAAGTGACAATCCTCAGAATCACTAACAGCATTCCTTCTAATGTCCCATATGGGTTTTTCTGTCCGGGAAAAATTAAAAATTTGTTTGCTAGAATACAAAATCCCTGTTGCAGAGAAGACTTTCAGAAATTCATTTCATACCATCAGGCAAAAGATGCCATTAGGATTTTTTTTTCAGCACAAAAAAAATTTGCTGTTGTCTGTTAGAGAAACAGATGGAGTTTCTCTGATGTGCAAGAAGGGATGCTATACCATCGATGGCGTTAACAGCCGTAGGAAGGGAAAAGAAGACATCTGGATGCTGCCAAAATTGCGCTGGTGAAATGGAGGGAAGCAGGTGAATAAATATTATCTACACTTACTTTGCAGACAGAGTAAGTTCTGCGGCCCAGCATCCTTATCAGCACTGCTGCCTGGTATATTGTGATGGGACATTAATTTTTCCACAAAAGTACAAAAAGAAAAAGCAGGTGCACTTGAAGTATGTTTTTAGTATGGATTCTTCAATTCTGAAAATGCATAAAAAACTTGAAATCATGGGGGGAAAAAACAAATCTCAGCAACTGACTTGGGGAAATGGTTTGTCTCCAGCTCTGCTAACATGGGTGATTCTTTTTTTGTCTCATATATGTTTGCAGTTAACATGGTACGCACAACACAGTTAACATGGTCCTTTTTTCAGACCAGAGCAAATGCCCCCGAAGTGCTCATCCTTATGACATAATGGCTTGATTTAGCCACCAAACTAAAGAAAAGGCTCATTAAAAATTTTTAAAGAAGAAAGCAAAGTCTCCCGTCAATCCCCCTCACCTTAGTTTGACCCAACTTCTGCTTTATTAGCTTTACGTATTTTCTGCCTTACAATTGCTAAAACTTCACCATGAACAACAGAGGAATAAATAATGAAAATAAAACACTATTATTACCTCTGACTGGCAAGTATCATAAACCTGGACAACTTCACAATGCTGGAGAGACTGAGAGGGATTAACTGATGCCTGCTTCAGTGGGGGCTTTCCTGCCTCTACACCATACAGCATTTTCCTGTGTGGATTCATATAACACACTTTCACCCATTTCTTGAGTAAGCCTAATCATGTGGTCCTTCTTTGGAAGTAGAAGTTGAAGAGAAGTTGACAGAATGCAGAAGTAAGAGCTAAGATTACCACACTTTCCTTCCCTCCTTTTATGCCTGTTTCACTGGTTGCCACATACAAAGAAGGTAACTCTCAGAAGTACAAGAATCTGAAAAACAAGAACAGATACATCATCTTCTCCACCTTTCAAATTTAGGCACTGCAATGTGTTTGAAATCAGCCAAAAATGCCAACACATGAAAGTCATTTGCATTTTGAAAACATCTTGCTTTAGCTATCTTAATAGTATGGATTTAATTAATGGAATATTAAGGAGTTTGTTTTGGAATAAAAATTAGTAATTTGACTTGCCAGAAAAAATCTTTAAGTTTTTACAACATAATGAAATGTTACAAAAAACTTCTGAAGTATGTACTATTTAAGATCTGCACACATATTAAGTACTAAAAAAATTCAAATCTAGTGATACGAATTGGTCTTGAACTGTGTCACAGAAATAATCTATCATAAAGCCTTGTTTCAGATTGCTCTTTAGTAACAACTGCAATGCATTTATTGCAATGCATACAAGAACAAAGTAGCAACTGTGCAGGCTAGCAGCAGATCCAGCAGGGTTTCCCATACTTAGAGAGATGGCTTTGCAATTAATGCAATTACAATGTTTAACTGCTGTCCCAAACATTTTCTAGTCACAGAGGTTGTATCATACAGGAAAGACTGGCATGGAGGTCTGCTGATGCAGAAGTTTAAGGCAAAGACATCTTTGAGAGTCACAGAACCTGTCCACTAGTTGCTGGCAATATGAAAGTAGAGAAAACGAACTGATGCAGGATTTTCTTTGTTACTCTCTAGAAAAAAACAACAGAAATTTCTACTGAAAGCACAGAAAGGTGAATTTTATAGATAAACCCACACTCTCAGCTCCCCCCTTTGCAAAGCCTTCAGTTTATTCATAACAACTCTGGAAAGCAGAACTATTTACTGCCTTCTGCCAGTCATACAGAGGCTCAGATTTGGCCCTGCAGGAAAGAGGTCTGACACCCTTGACTTACACCTCGACTTTATATGAGTTCATGTGTTAAGGTTTAATGAGTTAACTGGCATTTTGCCAATTATTATCATTACTTACCACCTGAAGTCACGCTGGCAAACCGTATCTTCCCTTCTTGCCTGTGTACTGCTACAGAATGTCTAATAATATGCTGCAATCTAAGGAAAAGATTTTCTTCATTAGAAACTTTTGTGGTTTTGTCTTCTGTGCTCCGAAAGGTTTGTACTTCCAGTACCCTTGAACTCCTGGCTCTCACCTAGAAGAAAGCTCTCAGTTCTCCCACACCTCACAGTAAAAGCAGCTGTGCTGAAATACTGATACATTTTGAAGTAGTGAGAGAGATTGAGCAGCAAAGGATGACTGCTCCCTTCAAAGTCTTCCAAAGCCATGCTGTGTCCACCCCAACACCATCCATGCACTCACGGAGGGAATGTGTGCCCCAAACTTCCCTGCGTGTGAATAGTAGCTGTCATGCAAGGACCTCGATAGATGTATCACTTGCTTCCTTACACATCCTCAGTCAGAAAGCTATTTTCAAGGCAGATTTGGTGATCCAATCATTCTTTTTCATTTCCTGAAATTTTTGTTGTCCAGGAAGCAAAACTGTGCTCTGTAAGAGCTGATGGTAACACACACAGAGTGTGTCCTGTGTGCAGAACTGACTGCTGCTTCTCTGCAGTACTTGGAGTCTTTCTTAACAGCAAATATTTTCACTGAATCCTTGCTGAACTGGGACGGTAAGTCTTGTTAAGTGAATAAAAGGAAATGACTAGCAAATATTTAGATGGAAAGTATTTGCACTTGATTAACTGGTAAGTCAACATAAGGAGGTGTTTTGTTGTGATTTCTGTCTTACTTTAGAAATACTTCCAGTTACCTATGACGACACAAATGCAGAAAGCACACAGAAAAGGAGTCTTCTCCTGAGACTACCAGAAAAATGCATGAATCAAACGCTACTGATAATAAAAACAGATGCAGGAGAGTTAAACCCTCTGAGAACAGACTTTTTGTGCCACAGGGTCAGACAGGACATCATGCTATGAGCTAAAACTCAAAATAAAATTACACGTCCTTCACTTGCATAAAACTACATTACTCCAAATAAATGCTAGGCAAGGGTTCAGCTGCCCACAGGTTCCAACAGTCCCTCAGGTTCAGCTCTCCATCTCCTGCACACCCACGCACAGATGCTCCAGGCGCAGGGAACCAGGGCATTACCTGGCTCAGGGAGTGGAAGGGCGCTGCCCCCTCCCTTTCAGTCATTCCACTATTAGCTTGTAGGTGTGTGCGTGTCCCATCTGCTGATCAGACAGGACCCATCCCATACTCAAATGAAGACCTCTTCTGTTAGATGATGATCCCATGCCCCTGCTCCATGCCCAAACATTTGTGTACCCTGGCTATGTGACCAGAGCCTGTGTTTAACTGTGTGATGTATGTCAGAATTCATCTGACATTAGAGCCCACGGATCAACTCTGTCAGCACTGGCTTGGATGCCAAATACCATCAGATCAAGGAATCATGCAGACATTTAGATGGTGGAAATGGAGCATAAAATGACAATTTGGATTGGTCTTTGGCAGGGTAGGGGTCTTTGAAATATAATTGATTTTTACAAGGGACGATTAGCATCCAAAAAAGGAAGAGATACTCCCTAACAAGGTTGCTGTAACTGGCCAAAGGTCTTGTTCCTGGAAGTCCCGAACTTTGAGAAAGGAGAAAAGACATTTTTCCCACCCTACCACAAAAGACTGAGGAAAGAGACCTGAACAGCTTTCAAATGCGTAAAAATCCTGCTGCAAAGAAAAGGAAACAATCTCCTTTTCACAGTTACAATGGAGAGGAAAAGAAGACACAGGCTTAAATCACCTTAAGAAAACTTGTGTTAGATGTTAGGAAAACCCTCAGATGCTAAGGATAATGATGCAAAATATACCATGTACAAAGGTTACGGGCATTTACCCATAACTTTCAATAAGAAGTTAGAAAAACAGTTTAGATATAGCTGATGCTGCCTAAGGAGGAAGAAGAGTCCAGATTAAGGGTTTTTAGATGCCTCCCAGTCCCAATTTTCTATGATTTTCCTGTGTACAAGTTATCCCTACACCTACATGCATAATTTTCCCTTTCTATAGCTCAGCAGTTAATTTGAGGCTTGTGGGAAGGAGCACATATCAAGCCTGAGGCACATGAGACTTTATTTGGGATAAAGTCAGAAGCAGTTGGGGAATTGGGAACAATTCCTTCATTATGAATGTGTACAAATATGAGTACTGCCCCCAAACCCAATGTCAGTAGGTAGAATAGTATCAAAGGACTTGAATATTTATTGTAATTTTCCTTTTTTTCAAATGGGAAACGCAAAGCACAAAGGTCTGAACCATCTGTAATGACACAGCAAGTTGTCAAAATGAGCCTGAAAAACGGATTTCCTGGCTCCTCAAGTGACCTATCTGAGGGACTACACGCTCCTCCTGCTCTCGCTCTCTCTCCCCTCCCTGCCTCCTTTCCCCCCAGCAAGCTGTGCAAGACTACAAGAATTGCAGCATTTCCACATAGAAGTCTTGCCTGCAGCTGGGGGAAGTTAGACACTGCAATAGTGTCAGTAACTTCTGCTGTAACAAGAACACACATCACAAAGATGATCATTACCACAGGGGGAAAAAAACCAACTAAAGCTGCCTCAGGACTTGCACCTTGCAGAGATGTTCTTTGGCTGACAATCCCCATCTCCTTTCTTTAACTTGCCTTTATTCTGGCTAACATTTGACAGAAAAACCTCTATTCCTCTACCAAGTGAGTAACTATAAAAATAAAATAAAATAAAATAAAATAAAAAGAAGGACATACTGCTGAGAAGGAACAGAACCATTCTTTCTACAAGTGCAAAAGAATTCTCAAGCATTTGCAAGCGAAGTGTTGCTCCAGCCCACTGTGGAAAAGGAGCAGTCTGGCTCAGCATTTTCTGGGTTCTTTCCTAAGGCTGCTGTAACTTTAGCTTGAAGGAAATCTGAATCAGAGCCCAAGATTAGAACCAAAAATCACTCGTAACAAAGTATCACAAAGCCAGTGCCAGTCCTTCTGCACTACTACTTACAAGCCTGCATAGGTTCGCTTCCATTTCCTACGTGCCAGTGCTGGAGCCAAAGGAGGATCCACGCCTGAATCATCCGCAGGAGATCCTGCCTCTCAAACTGGCCATGCCGAGGCACAACAGGCTCCAAATTAATTCTGAATTAATTTGCCAGAACTCTGCTAGGCCCATACATAGATTAAACATAATTTGGATTCATCATTACCAGTAAAACTAAAAACTAATAGTAAGAATAATGAATTAAAAATATGTCAGGAATACAAAAGTCAGAAACATCTCCAAAAAGAATAAAAGGCAATGTTTTAATAGGTCATTTTCTCACAAGAAAAGAAAAAAAAGGCTCCTGTATCATTGGACTAAATATTACCAAATTCTTTACATGCTTAGGTATTTCTTAGCTTATTCAAATGGCATATTTAAATTTTGATTTATAAATGAAAGGATATTGCTCACTGCCATGAGATGCATTCCACTGGGTCTCAAAGTCTTTAGCAGATCCACACTGTGCGTATTTTATCCTGATGGTTTCAGAGTCATGCTCATCAATAAACAAAGCCTTTTCTCAGATGCACACATGCAGTTCCCATTGACTTTGCTGGATTTTCAGCTGACTTCAATCAGAACTCTGTACATGCAGAACGGCAAAACTTGGCTCTGCACATTCGATAAAATTACATCACTAGATACCTTTCAAATGAAGGGCAATGCAGGCCATACTGAAAAATAGTATAAACTGAAACCCCTAAACTGTAGCCAAATAAATTCAAATTTCAGCCAGGTTTTTCCAGAATAATAAAAAGGGCGTGCATTTTAGGCAAGATGAAATGAAACTCTAATACCATCTCATTTACCAGAGTGCACTCGGCCTCTTTTAGCAGGACAAAGTGTGAAACCCAGCTATTTACACAACAAGGTGATGATCTTGTTGTTTCAGCTATAGCAATGACATTGGCATCTCAAACAATTAAGTAAAGGTCAGGTTACTAGCAGTGATCTGCTCAGTCCTTTTCTGCATCTGTATCCTGGCTCTGTAAGCTATGGATCTCATTACAAGTGAATTTAAAGTGTAGAATACCACAGTAGAAAAAGTAATTAATAATGATATTAATAACTAATATTGCATTATTTTTGAATCTACCCTAATAGTGGTACTTTAAATATATTAAGTGCTTGAGCCTAGGAGTATCTATCTTAAACCCTTCAGCCTTCCTTCCCAACTTGCCAAAAGAAAAACACAACAAAAATCCCACACAACCTAGTAAAAACAGTTCCCTTCCAAATTTCACATGACATCGTGCAACACAATTTCTGCCAGGTACATTAGCTAACGCACACTAAGCAAAGCAATGCCCCATGTGTTTTCTCCAAATTTCTTTCCTTTATTTTACTTTTACTCATTTAATGATGTAACAACATGTACCTTTTTACAGCATCTTTAAAAATATCTACCTATTAGGATGGGAAATACTCTCACTTCTAAAAAACCATCTACCAACAGGCTTCCTTACACCTTCTGTTTGTCTGACAAGCACTTGTTAGCCTGCAATTACAAATTTATACACAGAAGCACTCAGAGATGAGAACTACAGAGGAGGCTTGATGTTCATGATGGGTTGTTTCTAACCCCCTCTGCCCAGAAGAAACATCTCTTATGATTTTCACACTTAAATAGCAGAACAGATTTTATGAATCATTTTTTCTTGATAGCTGGAATAGCCCCTGTTCTCCACTCCATTATAATACTGAGTCACTTTGCATCAAGTTGGTCATTACTGACAAGCCAGGGGAGAAAGAAGGGAAGTGGACAAAATGCTGTGAAGCTACACGTGCAACAGGGTATGTATCAGGTTGCTTCCTGAAGCAAACTATTTAAAATCAGAAAATAATCATTACAGTACAGCTCACATAAGGGAAAACTATTTCATAATTAGTGAGAAAGTCCAGTAAATCTAACACTGATGGTCAAAGGGACTGCCAAGACCTTTTCTTTCTTCTTCTTCTTTTTTTTTTTTTTTAAATGAAGCAAGACTTTAGCCTGATACAAATGCTGACTCGTGCTGGTCATTCACACTACATCATTCAGTAAGTTAAATAATTAGTATGGTGGAATCTGTTTCTCCCGAACCATGACACTGGCAAATGAATAGTTATGAGGTCAGGTGGAGCTCTGCTCCCTTCAAATCAACTCCCCTCCTAACATCCCATTGTGACACTGGTGGCCTGTGAAGACACTCCTTTGTCTCAGAACTCCTTCATGTAACTCCAGGTCTACTTCCTGTTGTCCCTGGTGGAGCATGAGCTTAGAGAATTTACAGTGTGTCGCAAGGAACATTTACTCTAGCTTAAACCTTGTGATTGTGACTAAACAACCAGGAACGGAAAGGTATCCCCATCTCTCACCTCAGTCCTACTGGGACAGGACTGTTGCAAGGAGGGAGTTATTAATTTGTTATAAATGCATAACATGTCTGTTTGATGATGAAAATAAAACTACGTAATTCACGTGATTATTTTTCAAGAAAGTTGATTTTAAGTAGTTAGGAAAGAAAATAAAAACCAACAAAACATACAGGTCAGAAAGTCGGCTCTTCAGCATGCCCTGTTTAAGCAATGACACATGAAGAACTTTATGTTCAAACAATTACCTGGTGCTTTAAATAGGACACTAAGGGAATAACATTTCAAAATGTATTCACACAGCATAAGACTAATCCTCCTCCTGGGAGTACCAGTGCAAATCAGAGTAACTCCTCAGAGGTCAATTGAAGTACACCAGCACAAAATAAACGTAAGACAGAAGGGAATCGGGCCCCATCTACCTCTATTTTAATGCAGAGGTTGCAGATCATCTGCAATGATAAAGTGAACAACATAAATATAACTGACATCTATTCAATTGATCTCACATCCTGCCGACTATTCACAGCTCCAAATATAGGGCTGAAGAACAATGGTTTGAGGAAGGCAGGCAGAAATCCGGGTTCTAACCCATTCACACATTCCAATTTGCTAATACCTCCTACTTGAACTACCTTCATCTCCCCACACTGCTAAATCGTTCAAGGTTTAATTTGACATTGTCCCCCCAGCTCCTAAAGAACAACCTCTCCTAAAAGAAAATAAATGAAAAAAATACTAGGAGAGATGCATGGGAGAGAAGATAAATACAAAAAATATGTGCAAACGTGAGAACCTATAGCTAAGTAAGCAAGAGAATCCCTGTCTAACATACCACATATATATGAAAAGCACTCGCAAATTGATTAATAATTTGGAAATCTAGCACTAAGAAAGACTGGTATGTGCGCAGGTGAAGACTAAAATATGAGGCTATTTCAAACTATGGTGTCATTTGTGCTAATTTAAGTGGATCTGTAATTATTTCCTACAACTTCATGATGTCCTGAACCAGCTTCCTCCTCCCCTGCAAGGCTGATAAAAGGACTCTTGGCAACACACTAAATATATTATGCAATGTATTGAATACTACCGAGAAAAAGCCCTGAATTACACTGAAACAAAGAACATTAGGTGCGAATATCACCACCTCCAGGGAAAGAGCACCTTTAACTACTTCTCACATCACTAAATGCAGGCATTCTCTTGTATCTCTGTTACCTGCACCTAACAGCATTTGCTACATTTAACGAAGTTAAGGCGAATTTTACCTCAAATCTACTGAGGCTCGAGCTCTTTGACCGAGACTTCTTGCGGAGATAGACCGAGAAGAAGCGACGCACTGTGAACTTCTTCATGTTCATGTCCATCGCCCTGTCCCGGCTGCGGCGCGGAGCACGAAGGAGCTGCGGCGCCGGCGGAGAAAGCTAGCGCATCCCGATTGCCCCCTATTTATATCCACAGGCAGGAGATCCTCCGAAGTGTCTGGCTGTGTTCGGCGAGCCGGGCACAGCTAGCCCTGCCAGCGGTCCGCTGCCGGAGCCGTGGGAGCCCGGAGCCAGCTGCCCGCCCTTGGGAGCATGAAGGCGCTGGGCTCCCTCTCGCTGCCCACTGTTTACATTTCGGTGCGGCGAGCCCAACTCTCTCGCCGCCGCCTCGCCCCCTTGCCTTCGGTCCCACTACGCCCAATCAGGCTCTGCTCTGGCTGCACGCAGAATCAGCGCCGGCGGATGACAGCTCCTGCGTCCCAGGCGTAGCAGGTTTCAGACAAATATTGGATGTGTCTATTGCTTTGCACTCCCTCTCCTCTCAGTCAGGCTCTTTCAATTTCCTGCTTTCTGAATCACATGGGGAATAGGCACATGCTGTACTTCTGTTTTTAGCTCAGAATTCAGACGCTGCTATAATTACTGAGGGCTGTGGTGGTCAGATCCGAGAAGAAAGCAGCTCCCCTGTGAGAGTCGCTCCTGGAAGAAAGCTGAAAGATGTCGTGCACCCCCTGCCAGAATAGAAGGGTTTGAATCTCCTTTTATTCTGGGGAGTATGCAAAATAACATTGCCCCCTCCTCCACCCCGCCCCCGAAATTGAAAAGCTTACCATCCTGTTCACAACCACCCGCCCGCTTTACATTAAAATACATAACACTGGCACAGCTCTGAAAATAGAAAGCACAATCTAAATGGTAAGTATTACTATTCTTATTGTACTACAGCAGGGAGCTACAGCCCTTCTAGGAGGTTCAGTATGTACATCTATTTGCGGGCTGTAATTTTGAGCTGCATGGCAAGCATGCAGACTTACAGCTGCACCCCTATCTCCTCGCAACAAAATCACATTTTTCAGCTTTTCTCCAAAAACTAATGAATCTCAGTGTGATCCAGAGACCAAAGAGCTTTCTCTGCCTATTGCACACAGTTCAGACTCCTTTTCCATGGCAGCCTTTCCTTTCTGACTACTAAGGAGCCCCCAGACATGCCTTTCTCCCATAACCTCCCATTAAAGGGAATTACTCTGATGACTTATTAATAACTTAGATAAGTAAGCCCAGGGAGAGTGGACATTACCACAGGCTGAGAAGACTTGAAGGTTAAATGACAACACCTCTCAAGTCCATCTGCTCTAAAAGAGAGGTGCATTTTGATTTAATTGCATATCTGGGCTATGCTGTGAACCACCTTGGCTAGCAATGCCTGTCACTATCTGCTTTGTTCTCAGGTTCCTGTCCTGTTCTTCTGTCTAAAGCTCACCATGGTCTATATGTACCCAGAAAAGTATTAACAAGAAAAAAAAAAGAATATTTTGGCATTTATGGTTTCATTAAAAAGGAGGCTAGATTGGAAAGGCTACCATTATTGCTGGGCTCTGTAATTTCACAGAGCCTGACTCTCCTGTGCCTGGTCCCCGGTGCTGCCCCAGACTAAGGTAATTGTTGCACAGTGACACTCTGCTTTTTCCTTTTCCCTTCCCAGCACACCTTCTGATTGCTTCTCTAATTTTCTTGGTTTGCAACAAAAGTACCTTAGGGGGTCGCTTTCACGGTGCTGCCCCAGTGCAAGCCATGCCAAGCCTAGGAGCCCTTTGCCATTACAGTTCCCTTGTCTCCCCAGCTAAAGATCCTGGAGCAGAGGCAAGTGTCCGAGAAGAAAACCTCAGGTATGTATAGGTACACCTATACACAGGCAAAACAATGAACAGGCTAAAAGGCAATTTAGTTGGTCAATACCAAAATTACTTGCTGATGCAGCCTTGCTAGTCAAGTTTTGTGTCTTCTCACAACCTTGCTGCAGTAAAATCTGCAGTGTCACAAAGGCCTCAGGCACTCAGCTGATTACTTGACCTCCCCTCACCTGTCCTGATGCACCACACAGCTGCTACTGCTACTTCTTCTGTCCTGCCTTTTCCCTGGCAAAGAGGTGTCCCGACACAAGCTGGACCAGGCCTTGTGCTGGCAAAGGCTTTTGGCAGCCTCACACATTCCCACCTGTGTAAGCTGCTTGAGCCCTAATTAGCAACCAGACAAGTTCAGGGTAAGGTTCCTGTACCTTCCTGTCACAGATACACCCCTGGTCACTGACATCTGTATTAATGCAGAGGAGCTGATCATTTCCCAGCTTTGAATACACAGGCTGTGTGCAATAATATGAAGAACATGACTGCCTGTTGCTATTTAGACCGATAGATTTATCACAACCTTCCCTTCCCATTAGGCTGGTGGTGTTTTCACATACAGGGACGTGCAGTCATCATTAAATAAGCCTGTACTGTAATAAACTTCCAATAAAACTACACAGGCTATGACTTAATACCTAACTATCAGGTATGCTTATTACGTCCAGAATTCTCTTCTTTACCACAAAAACAAAATTTTTGAAACAATCCATCACAATGTATTGGCAATTTATCATGTAAATCAGAGCAAAAACTAGCCTTGTATGCTAAACGTTAGACTATAACACTGAACACCCAGGGATAGGAACTCTCTTACACCCCTGAGAAGATACTAAAGCATGGAAATAGGCTTGCTCTTCTTGTTTTCTTACTCTGCTTTCAGACAGGTGATTAGGGATTAAATACAGGAGGGCAACCAATCACCTTTGCTCTACTGGGCAGCAGAGATATTGCAGAATATATTCCAACTGCAAAAAAGCAAAAGCAACTGAGATGCAAAAATGTACATTAAAAAAAAAAACAAATGCAGAAATAAAACAAAATACATGTACATGCAAAATTAAAGCATAGGGATAGATATGTGAAAAGCAAATTCTACTACAGTTCCACATGGCCCGCTTCAAGACATTGAACTTAACTTTGCTTCAGAAAAACAAATGAGACATCAAAAACATTAACTCAAACTTTCACGTAAGTCAGACAATAACCACTTTTCACAGTGATTCTAATAAAAAGGTGCAAACCAAAAAATAAATTTGATTAAATTGGAACATTCAGCCTAACATTTATAAACATACTACTGTCAGATCCATCTACAATGTGAAATATTAACTGCACTTGGAAATTCATGTCTTTAAATTATTTATCTTCTCTTCTGAGCAATTTTAACTGCTGAAGAACTTGATGGAGAAAAAAATCCCCAAATGTCTCTGTTTAAGACAATAATAAACAACAAAAATGGTGGGGGGATATATGACACATTGGTATTAACCAGTAATACTCATCTGTATTCTGAAATATGCTTTTTAAAACTAGAATAATATATGCTGTAAAACAAAATAAATAAATACACTATCATGGCTGCCCCTCCCCCCAGTGAGCTTAATAGCAAAATAAAGTTTACTTCAGCTGGAAAAAGGCTTTAAAAAACCCTCAAACCAAAAAGCTCATAGCCAGGATTCAAGACGAACTCTCCAACGGGAATCACCAAAATTAGATATTACATAGCCTGGGTTTGAAGTTTTAAAAGCTAAATGGCGAATTCCCAATTAATATCTAAGGAAAGCCAAAGTTCCTTTCCTCGTGTACAGATGGACCATACCAAGAGCAGTTACAGACTGAAGGACCCAGACTTAAAAAATTAACATGGGGCAGCAAAACAGCCTGAACAGCACCCAAGTGAGAAGGATGCCAGTAGCCAGTGCCAGATGAGTCATCAATTTCTAAATGATAGAACATGCAAGTCCAAGATATCTACCAAAGACTGCATGATATAATTACCAAGAGAAATTTTGTATTTCTGTATTACACAGAACATCAGGCCCTATGTTGAAATCAGGCCTTCTGTTTTTTTATGTGAATCAACAATTCATGAGCAAACCCAGAATGACTCTGCTACTTGAGTAAGTTTAGCGATCACTGCAAAAGTAAAACCTATGAATTGATAGTATCTTCCTTGCAAATGCAATCAGTATTACCAATCCTTCCTCAGTAAGTCCATCAGAAAACCAGAAAAAAACCCAGAGAAAAAATAAGAAAGCATCAGAAGCAGAGACACCACAGACAGAACAAATAAGATTATCAGAACAAAACATGCAGAGAAAAGGAAAATGAGACTCCCACAATAGAGGCCCAAGAGACAATGCTACAGAAAAGGTGAATTACACAGTGCCATTTATGCTCTCATTAAAGAAACTCAAGAGCAGGAGCAGATGTTTCCAAGAGACACCAATCAGATGAATAAGGAACAACACTTTCCCCCCGGTGGTTAGATTGTATATGACTCTTCCAGTGATTGCTGTTTCCTAATCTTCAATGCTGGGCAAATTGCCATATGGCTTCTGTTTCCTCTGTGAATACGCGAGGTGGATATTTTTCCTATTGATGTTTCTTTCAATAAGATAGGACAGGCTTTGCCCAAAGAAGTGCTTGGGCTTTTCTCTCATTACACCGATGTACCAATGTGCGTCTCAGCCTTTCCAGCTGCTGTGCGTAGTTAGGTACCTTGTCCTGTTTAGCATACACTTACTTCACTGGAGTTTTCTCTTTTAAAAAGGCACGCTGCCCTGCCAGCACTGCAGAATACAGGCAGTGACTTGCCATCTCAAACATTCTTCTCACCAGCTGTGACAAGCGATCAACAGTGTTGGCTGGATGGGGATATAAGGGAATAGGCAGCAAAGAAAATGCTTTTTCCCTTTCTCTCACCTCCTGTCTATGTATCATTAGCTTCAGTAATTTTGATCCTTTTCATATATGTATTATTCCAGTGGAGGTGCAGGCCTCTTTGGCCATCTTGCAAATTAAAATCACTGCTCAGAAGGAAGAAGAAAGCAAAGTCATACATCTTGTCTAACTGGGTCTGATGTACTGGCAGGACACAGCCTCCTCTAATCCCAAGAGAAACATAACAGCCCTATGATGCCTGTTAAATCTTGCACTTGTAACCTCAAGGCCTCTGGGCAAAAGCAGAGTACCTCTTATACCCACATATAGGTAATTCCCTTGTTGCTAAAAGCATCATCCAACACACTGGCAATTATATGAAAAATAACTACTATAAATAGAAGTGCAGCAACCACAGGAGAGAATGATTTTAAAAAGACCTGTTTTGCTCGATATGGTGATACTCGTGGATTCCATTCAACACCTTCAAATATTCCTAAAAATGGGCATCAAAGTAAGTTCTTGATAGATCTGAAATCAGTATTTTGCAGGGATGCAAGTAGCTTAGATGGAGACAAAGGTTTTGAAGAGTTTTCAATAGACAACATCAACAGTAAGATTGAAAAAAAATTACACAGTGGCACTAAGAGGGTGAACCACCTCTGTGCCCTGCTGGTGCAGAAGAGTCATATAATATCCTGAGTTGCAAGGCATCCACAAGGATTACTGAGTCCAGCTCGTGGCCCTGCATGTGACAGCCCCAAGAATTCCACCATGTGCCTGAGAGCATTGTCCAAACACTTCTTGAACTCTGTCAGGCTGGTGCTGTGATCGCCTCCCTGGGGAGCCTGTTCCAGTGTGCAACCACCCTCTGGGTGAAGAACCTTTTCCTAATATACAAGCTAAATCTCCCCTGAGACAACTTCAGGCCGTTGAGGTCTCCTTCGTTCAGCTGCCTAAAAATCTTCCTCAATCCCTCCTAAGCACGCACCAGTCACATGATTACAGTGTTACTTTCAGACAACCAAATGAGCCGCACTATGAGGGCATACGGCTTGTTCTTGTTTGTGCAGGGAGACCCGGGAGTGCTGCAGAAGTAATAGTTCCAGAACAAGAGAACAATATTTGATTGAGTTTTCACCAGATAACAGACATTTTAACTCTCACAAAAGCATCTTGTGTTAGTGCTTGAACATCAGATTGGCAAGTGTCGCAGCTGCTGTATTGACTGCTCCCATATGTGCTTCGCTTCTTACAGACTCACAGGAACGTGCAGCAGCTTCACCGGCCACACGCACATCAGCTGGCTCTGGACTACTTTTAGGATGGAGATTACGATCTCTAGCAATCTGCATGCAAGAGTACCAGCCTCAATTTTCCTTTTTTGCTTTTTAGTGATGTCACTGAGCATTTTACTTTCTCGGCTGATACTATATACCAGTCTTGCTGGATTTTGTTGGCTTAGATAGAAATATAAGACAGAGAACCCAAAAATCCAATCTCCTTTATATTACATAAGCTTCTACTCCAACTTGATGGAGATTGCTGAAGATAGAATTTTTCTTTCTTTCCTTTGGACAATCAGAAAATCGTACTTTTCTCCTATAAAGGACTGGAAGTTTTCTGGAAGGAAGGATACTACTTATTAACTGAAGTATGAACAGTCTTATCACATGAATATTTATGAATATCACTTTCAGCAAACATTATACAATAGAAAATTGGATGGAAGAATTTCATTATGCACAGCATATGTTTACTGTTTATTCAGACTAGCCATGAACAATATTAAAAAGAGAGACATTGGTTAGAAATCTGCTAATAGGCAATTTTCCTTTAATAGGCTCTGAAAGATATCCTAGACCTAACGGGAGAAACAGTGCATGGAACATTTACTGGAGCCCCCATTTCTACTTCTAATAATCATCAACAGAGCAAGCTGGCACTTCAGTAAGCAGAAAAGCCAGACCACTGCTTGCCATTGAAACCCTGAGAAACAGAAAAGTGGATAATGGGACTTGCAAATTTATTCAGGAAAGTACCAATTTTAGGTAAATTTTTTTCCTTCAATTATTTAATAAAACCACACACATGAGGTACAAAAGTTAACTAGGTCTACAAAAAGCATCATATTTAGTTGAACTGAGTGACCTGAATTAATATCCTTCTTCCATATCTGAAACTATTTGTATGACCTTGAAGAACATCAAACTCTCTAGCTATGTCTAGCTCGAGGGCACGTACAAAATCCAACCACATCCTGGATCCGCTATCAGAATAGGGGCACGGATTGCACTATTTTCCTCTTATTCTTCCCAACCCCTTCCCACTCCTGTCCCCAGCGAAGAAAATGCCTCCTGGTATTTTTAGCCTGAAAAGAGACAGAGTGCACTCTGACAAGTGGGTATGTAAACTCGGGACCCTAAAAGGTTTGCACCTGCACTGCAATGCAGAGAAAAAACTCTGCTTCAAATCTCCTTCCATAAAATGGGGCTGGAGTATTCTGCCACTGCATAATAGCTCTTTCAGAGAAAACACAGTGATTGATATTACATGTTCACAGCCAAAATTTTAGTTGAAGGCTGTCACATATTTGCTGGATTTATTTACAGAAACAGATTAACTGTGAGTAATGTCAAAGAGAAAACCAATGGAACACGCAAATATACCTTGGTAGGCATTACATCTAGCAAGACAAATGACATATGGAATATTTTCAAAATATATTACACACCTAACACTCACTGAAAATTGGGCATAAGGTTGTGCGAACACCTACCCCATGTTAGACATAACAAAAATGAGATTCATAAATTAAAAAATCAGTAATCCCTCTTGAAATCTTTAGCATTAGTTTCCTTCTTGTTGGACTTGTGCAGTTTTTTAGACAATTTTTGAAGGACTGCTTTAAATTAATGTAGTGACAGTACTTAACAGTACTTAAGACTGCACTATTATTTGGATATATTTAGATTTGTTAGATGACCTTTTCCTTATTTAATTTCAGACACACAAAGTGTCACCTTCTCTTAAGTGTAGTGTCACTTCTCTCACCTAAGTCACCAAGCAGCAGGAAGTGCATGAGGTTCTTTGTGCATAACTGAGCCTGCCCACACTGGAAGTGAGTCTTCCTGGCTGATGCTTCAACAAATATCTGCAAGAAATTTCAACTTCTTGTGTATGTCTTCCTACTCATCTAACAAATGTGTGAGATTAGTTATAAAGAGCACATGTGGAATATTCAATGTCTAAATACTTGATTAACATAATGGACAAAAAAAAAAAGGCATCTCATCACATTAAGTCAATTTGACATCTTTCTGTGAGTTTCGTATATCTTTTCAAACCCTGAAATAACTCTAACGTGAGATATACAGAAAAAATAAGCAACGCTGTGTATAACACAAATGAAACAAAAATCTAATTCCCCATATGCACAACACAAAACTGGCAGTTTTATCTGTTTTTTATCAACTAGAGATTAAAATGTGCAATTAATTCTATCATAAGGTAAGCCATGCTATTTAATAAAAGTTCAAATACTTATTCATACACTTCAATATACAGATTAAAATCCTACAGAACTTCTGCTGTCCTACTTAGTGTGCTATGGGGAAAATGTGCAGTTGTGGTCAAGATGTTACAAATCTCTTCCCAAGTGATATTGTCTACCTAAATACAGTGACATTCTTCAAACAAAATGAAACATCTTTTAACATACAACACAAATATTAAATTCATTACTTCACCAGCAATGCTGATATTTGACTCCAATATTTTTTTGAACCAATGAAAAATTCTGTAAGAACCACTTGCCTTTGAACCATAAACTTCTGTTAATGTCACAAAGCAGTCATCTCAAATTCATAAAGCTTGCAGTGTACAGTGTGTGATTCACACCATATACATTCACTGAAATGTGACACCTTTGCCCTAATACTACTAAAATTGCTACTGGGATCTGATTTCATATTCTGATACTTCCTTTAACATCTGATATGAAATCTTACCATGCACAGTGATGTGGGACAGAACATCTACCAATCAGGAGACTGAGATTTTTCTTTTGCTTTGACTCCCAAAGAAGAAAATGGATGTATGTGTCAGATATGAGGAACAAATAATGCAGCTACTGCACAGACTTGTAACAAGGTTCTCCCTCCCATCCTCACAGATAAAAGAGAGTTCTTGCAGCTTCCAAAGAGCTTTTCAAGGGCATCTTGCTCTAGTTGGGCTGCTTAGGAACTACAAGCAAGGACATCAAGGAGCATTTCAAAAAGGCACAGCAGAGCCTTCCTGTTGTATGCCTTGGGGACTGAAAAATGTGTTATTTATCACCGTGATTTTACTATGTTCTTAATATTTACATATTTAGTCCCTTCCTTCACTCCAGAGTCCTCCCCTCATCTATTCGTACTTCCTGTTCCCCAGATCTTCTCTTCAAATGCATGGCTCACTCCTCTTAACTCAAGAAAGTTGAAATAATAAAAATAACAATTAAAAAAAGTTGATTTTTAGGGACTGTTTTATGGCATGTCTCTGGGCTTCGGAAGACCTAAAAACATGCAAGAAGAAATATGAGAGAGAACAAATCATAAAGGGATATTCAGGGATACTACCTGTCATGTAGTAACACTTAGACTAGTAATATAAGGATGGAAAAAAATGTTTTTAGCAGCATAACTGAGTTTTGAAGTATTATTATGTTTCTTCTAGCACATGAAGCTTTAAAATCTATTGGATTCTGGAGTCATAGTGATACATGGGAAACATCAGAGCTGAAATATCCACCAGTGGTGTCTCCCATAGCTCAGTATTGGGCCTAATCCTGTTCAATATCTTTATTGATGATCTGGATGAGGGATTTGAGTGCATACCTATCAAGTTTGCATCAAATGACAGCAATTCAGGTGGGAATGTTGATCTGTCACAGTGCTACAGGCTTTGGGACAAATGGTTGGAAAGTTGCCTAGTGGAAAAGGACCTGGGGTTGCTGCTGGACAGCCAGGTGGACATAAGCCAGCACATGCCCAGGTGGCCAAGAAGGGCAATGGCATCCTGGCTTGTATCAAGAACAGGGTGACCAGCAGGATGAGGACAGTGCTCTGTACTCGGCCCTGGTGAAGCCGCACCTCAAATCCCGTGTTCAGTTTTGGGCAAGGACATTGAGGTGCTGGAGTGAGTCCAAAGAAGGGCAACAGAGCTGGAGAAGGGTCAGGAGCACAAGCCCTGTGAGGGCTGGCTGAGGGAGCTGGAGATGTTTAGCCTGGAGAAAAGGAGGTTCAGGAGAGATTTTACTGCTCTCTACAACTACCTGAAGAAAGGAGGTTGTATGGTCTCTTCTCCCAGGCAACTAGCAATAGGACAATAGGAAATTACCTCAATCTCTGTCAGGGGAGGTTCAGATTGGCTATTAGGAAAAATTTCTTCACAAAAATTGTTGTCAAGCATGGGAACAAGCTGCCAAGAGAAGTGGTTGACTCACCATCCCTCAAAGTACTTAGAAGATGTGCAAATGTGGCACTTAGGGACATGGTTTAGTAGTGGACTTGGCAGTACCAGGTTAATAATTAGGCTCAATGATCTTAGAGGCCTTTTCCGACCTAAATGATTCTATTATTTCACTGAAAAATAAAATACAACTGCCCTGGCCTAGTTAACCTACTGTAAGATGGATGCAGCTAGAAGAGATGCTGAGAAACAGGAACTGAAACAAGTTCTTCATGGGAAGGAGGAGTGGAGCTAAAGCCACCTGCTTCTCACAGAGATAAACATGGGTTTGGAGGCTGTGTAGAGGTTTGCTGTATTTTAGACAAAAAGATCTTGGCTCATTAGAGGAATATCATTAGTCCTGGCATAAGCCCTCACTTGTGGCATCACTCTGCCATCTCCAGGCCATCATTTTCTTCTTCCTCTCTGCTGGCACAAGTATTCCTATAGCCATAGAATGAACCAAACTGGAGAACTGGACCAAATTAAAACTGGGCCAGAAACCACCCCAGAATGGTAATTTTAAACCAGTTCAGTTCCCTCATCTGATTCACTAAACAACTACCTGTGCCTACTCAATATTTTTTCCAGTGGTGGCGTCAGGAATGTGTGTGTGTGTGCTTGTGAGGTGGCTCTGCCTGCTCCGTTGGCAGGAATGGGCTCTGCCAACATAAACTCGTGGCTTCCCGGGTACAAAACTGGCACACTGCAGCTGCCTGGCCCAGCAGAACTGGAATCACTGACCAGGCCATGTCAAGCTATCCTTTTGATCACAGTGAAGGTTAAGGTAACAGCTCTGGTATAGAAGGGACATTTTAAAATGTCCTAAAGTATTTTTCATTATTATAAAACTAGCCGAAGTGAATTGGCTAAAAAAATACAAAACTTGGAATTATGCTTTGAGATTATGTGCTTTCCAAAAACTTGAATCTATAAAAGGTTCTTGGATTGTTTAAAAGGAAAAAGATCCCAAAACGTGTGAGAGAGTAACCTATACCTGCACTGCAGAAATTCAGGGGGCTGTTTAAAGCGAAGAACCCTACCAGAACTGACTTGGCTCCCCTTTAGTGCAGAAGACTGACAACTGGGAGTGTAGTACAGCTAAGACTGCAAGTTCCAGTGGTGTTAACTGGCACCACTTTAATTGATTTTCTGAACAGTATTTTCTGGCACTTACCTGATTTAATCTTCTATGGCAGCTAATACTTTCCCTGTCAGGCAGCTCCATGTTCTCCTAGAACCATATAACTGCACACACAAGTATGCACCTTACAAATCTCTGTAGATTTGTGGTCTTTATGCTAGCACATATGCAGAATTTGAGTTCTGGTTGGGTGCTGCAGGCCTGAGACACCTATGTGAATGCAAATGGCATGACCTGAACTGCACAGCTGGGATGCATTTGATGCATATTGCTCAGTGAATTTGAGAACCACTATCAAATGCAACACGGATGTAACCACAGGCAGCCAGTCAACACACAACATTCTTGAATTCTTATGAAGTTGTTCTAATGCCATCACAAAATCATCATACAGTTATTTAAGTTTTCATTACTTGTTGGTCTCTTCAGGAGGCTGTCTAGAAACTCACCTTCCTGTTCACTCTAGTGCCTACCTTAGAGGCACCACAGCTAAAATCTTTTGCTCTTACGCTAGCACCTTTCCAGGCAGATTGTTTTTGAAAGGGTAATCATATCTCCTCCTGGTTTTGACTTAGCTATGCTAAATGAGAGTGAGATTTTGGCCTCCCCTCACTCAACCATCTCTCCTTGCTCATGTTTCAGTACACAGCCCTGTCCTAGACTTGATCACATCTATCCTCCTTGTAGACGTCATGAACAGAAGAGCTTTTATTGGAGCCTCAGTAGTAGCATTAATTAGTAGTTCTTCATCACAAGAAATACTTCAGGATTTTCTTCAATTTTTCCATTACTATTTCAAATTTGTTGTTCACTATTGCCCTGTAAATTAAGCAGGAAACTTAGCCAGACTTCCTTGGTGGCATACTCTAACTGGAACTCCTAAACATGTTGTGTACTCAATGGAATAAGACTGAAAGCTCTCTGAACCCCTCTCTTTATCGTCCAACATAAGAAGGAAATGGGCTTCTTAGAGTAAGTCCAGAGGAGGGCCACTAAGTGGATCAGATGTCTGAAGCACCTGTCCTACAAAGGCTGAGAGAGCTGGGGTTGTTCAGCCTGGAGAAGAGAAGACTCTGGAGAGACCTTACAGCAGCCTTCCAGTACCTAAAGAGGGCTGATGACCTTTTACATAAGCATATAGTGATAGGACAAAGGGAAATGGTTTTAAATTAAAAGAGGGGCTATTTTGCTTAGATGTTAGGAGGAAATTCTTTACTCAGAGGGTGATGAGACACAGGAAGAGCTTGCCCAGAAAAGTGGTTCCCTTATCCCTGCAAGCGTCCAGTGCCAGGTTGGATGGGTCCCTGGGGTCCTGATCTAGTGGGTGGCACCCCTGCCCATGGCAGGGGGCTGGAACGATACGGTTTTTCAGGTGCTTTCCAACCCAAACCATTCTATGATCCTGTTTTCTTCCCCTGATAAATAACTATACATTTTTAGCATACTATTAACTTGGAACACAGTAATGCTTGCTTTGGTCACAACACCAGCATAGCTGTGAGAAATTTCCCCCTCTCAACCACTACGGCATAATCTGAATTTCCCCCTAACCCTGATTTGAGTTTTGTTTGGATACTTCCTGGGGATTTTTATTTGAAATAGAATGAAGCTAAGCAATTACAGGATAAATAATACCATCTAATATTTCTTAGATAAATGTACAATTCTTAAATCACTCTTAAAACTTTGAAGTTTCAAAGCCAGCGGCTCAGTAGAGCACTCTAAGTCAGAGCTGGTTAAAATGGTATTTCTGAAAAATATGCATGACGTGGCAGTCAAAAGAGACATTTGCAGAATCTCCTGTAAAGTTTCAGAAAAAATCTGAGAACATTTGTGAACAATACCATGAGGATTTGGCAAACATAGTTTGGAAAATACAAGAACAACATATGTATGCATGTACACCTGAAGCTGGCAGCTACCAAATGGGTCACAGTGGGTATGCAGCTGCCTTAAGCCTCCAGTGACCAAAGGGTCATTGCCTAAGCAGGTCAGAGCCTTCATGGTAAATACTTTCCTCACAAACACTTCCAAAAGTGTACTTCCCACTCTCTTATCCCCACATCAGCAGGTACACATGAAATGTTGATTGTTGAATTCATGTTAAGCTGGGTTTGAATTTTTCAAATGATCTGAGAGAGTTTGCTGTTAAAGACAATATACATTGACAACTTGCTATTAGCAGCTCAAATTTACTATTTAAAATTACTAGACGTAGAAAGTACATACTTTTTTTTCCTCCCCCACCTATTATCAGATTCAGTAAGTTGACTTTCAGGGAATTTATGAAGTCACACTGAAGGTGGTATATTGCACATCTTTGCTCTCAACTTGAAACATAGATGCTTTGCCTTTCTTCCCTACTTGTACTTGCCTCTCAAACCTAGCCCACTTTTTGATGATACCACCTGAAAATAAACAGTGGGTCTATGGCTTGTACATCAAGATTTCACAAAAACTTCATGTCAACTTTGATTTCTAGGTATTTAAAGAAATCTGCACAGCCTTCTTGGAGAGTTGGGAGGCAGACTTCATGTCCTTATTTTTCAGTGGCAGCTTTGCTTTTTGGAGTTTTTTGTCAGGCAAACCATACAAACAGTTTTTCCAGAATATTAAAAGTAATTGAGATAATGAAAAGCTAATAGGTTTTAGCTTAGAGGGTTGCAAAGAATAGCCTACCATTATTCAAAAAGCCCTGTAATAGAGCACCTTGTTAATTAGAGATGATTCACAGATGACTTGCAATAGATTATGGTAGTTCTGAATAGCAATGATATTTTCATATCGAGCTCTTATGTACTCAGGAGTAATGAAGCTTTAATTTTAATTAAAAGAAAGCTCCCTTTTTTTTTTTTTTAAAGCCTGTAGGTCCAAGCAATACTGAAGTACAGAAAATTAGCATCTTTTACTAATTTTCCATATTTAGAGTGCTGCACTTCATAGTTTTACTTTCATAATCTTCCCTACCAGAGGACATCTAAGCACCAGAATAGCAGCTGTCGATAAGAAGGCAATATGATCGTCACTTTAATTGGAGAAACAGGCAATGAGGTGAGAAGCTGCTTGCTCAAGGCCTCTCAGTAAGTCTGTGATAGAGTTACGAACAGAACTAGGTTCATGTTAAATACAGGATTATCCCCTTACATCTCCATGCCTCATCACAAAACACCATCTGCTACACTGATGGGCATCCGCTGCTTTGGTTACGATCATTACAGTGGTACAGTCTGACATTGTAATGACCCATGGCTACTGATAAAGGGATTCCCATGCTCTGTCACCTTCCCTCTTCCTTTCCCTTAACACTTTCTCTTGCCTTTTGCTGGGGAGCTTACAACAAATTGGTCCAAGGAACAGAGGAGATACTCTACATACACACATTTTCTGCTGGTTTAGCTCCTCTGAACTGACCCCTGAGGATCTGGATGAGCTTCAGTACCTGAGCAAAAGGAGATGTTGGGAGCATGAAGGAGCAGAATGGCAGGTCTGTGCCCTTCCAGGACAGCTGGCCATGGGGTGGGCTTAACTGCTCTGCTAAACAGGACCTCACCTTGTTAGCATATGTTTTACTTGAAGCCAGGGCCCTTCTTTAAACTGAATTGAAAATAATTACTCTCATCACTGCCAAAAACATGGTGTTTTGTTTTAGAGCTGTCAGAGGTCTATACCAAGTTTTCCACAGGCAAGGCAGACCAGCCTGTGCAGCCAGCAGCACACAGGAGAGCCGCGTGGATAATGCCAGTAGTTCCACGGCCCTGATGACGCCAGTGCTGACTTAGGGCAGGAAGGCTGGGGCTACCACACTTGTGTCTAGGATTTCCCATGGTAAACACACACACATGTGCCTATGCACAGTGAGTGCACACAGCAGCTCAAACCAGTCACACAATTCACTGTGGGTGCACTGTGCTTATGCGCGGTGGAGATCCAGAGCACGTGCGAGCACACAGATCAGCACCAACAGCAACCTCTTTTATCCGTCCTGTCACCATGTCTCTTCCTGGGACCCCAGGTAGCTTCAAAACATTACTGAACTGCAGGGTTGCCAAGATGTGAAACATAACCTGAAGCGACAATAATTACTGCATTCAAAACACTTGATGAGAAGCTACTAATTTACTTGATACAGGCAATAACACAACACCTCTTCCCCTCTTTAGAAAAGAAGAAATGGAGAACGACAACTTGCATCCAACAATGGCATTATGCCTTCTGAAAGTTCACCACAAAATTCCCTAAGATTTCTTACCATTACATAGATTTGCAGGATTCAATGTCATGAATTATTAGAGAAAAAGTAATGCACTAACTGATGAAAAACTGGAACAATTAAACCCCCAAACCAAATCCCTCACAGTCTCCACATCCAGTAGGGTATGCAAAAAAACCCAAACAAACAAACCAATCAAACAAAACCGAAAAAACAAACTCCAAACCAAACCAACCAACCAACCAAAATCAAACACCACAACCCCCACTCCCCCCAAAACACATGCAGATTTACATCTTGGATTAAATTAAGCAGACAGAAAGGAGAGTACACATAACACAAATGCAAATATTCAGCCTTTTTACTTCTCATTTAGGACTCATGGCAAGACATACCAGCTTTTTTTAACTTAATTCAACAGAGTGAAATATACACAAGTGGTTCTTGGGTCAGGAAGGGATTACTCATCTGCCAAAAAATACCTGCATCATTCAGTGTTCCCAGGATCAAGGCCTTTTTACAGTCAGCTCTTCAGAGAGTATGCATGCTCTCTGTATAAGCATTAAGCACATATTAGGTGCTTGAGTAATGCACAAATAACAGTGCAAAAATCAATAATTACTGCAACCTAATTTGAAAAAAGACAACATTTCATAAAATATAGAAACAACTAATCAAAGACAATATGGAAAAGCACAGATAAAGAAATCAGAACCTTTAATTATTTCAAATATGGGAAAACAGTTACAGATTATTTAATAACTGCATGTTTCAACAATTTGCATTTCATGTAGCTGGCTTCATTGTATATCTAATAATAAGATGTTATATTTAACAGCATGAGTTTATCTTTTTTTTCACTCACAAGAATAGCAGTTGATTATGCTTTCAAATGCTTTTTTGTCTTATCCATTGATCTGAGTTTTACCAGATCCCAAATTAAAGAAAACCTCTCTTTAACATAAGGTAACAGCCAACTAAATGTAATTCAGGGAAGTCTAACATAAGGAAAGCATGCTTGTTTTAGTGTAAGCTATACTCAGCTTTCAAGCACACCTAATGCCCAATAACCAGCACAATCATCACTGTAGTTTTCATTTATCACTGCAAGTTTGTTATTGCTTCAACTGAAGACTTTCCTTTTTCAGTGAAAAGTTTAGGTGGCCAAAAAACCCCTCAAATCTCAAAAATCATTATGTCTTTATGCACTGTCCCTTAAAAAACATTTTTTCCAACAGATGCATTTTATATTAAAAAAAAAGTTTGTGTAAGCAAGTGATGATTCAGCTTCATTATAAACCATTTTCCAAAATTTGTTTCGGATGCAATAAGCTTTCATGTGAGAAAATAAGTGGTAGTAAGTACCTTACATTTCAGTCTATAAAAATTTCAAGTAAAGATGGAGTTCCAAAATAATATTTTTAGTTTCCTGATCTCTTCATGAGACAAAAAAAGAATGAATGAAGAATACTAAATCTAGAGAGATCATTATACATGAGTGATCTATTGTTCAACATGGTATTTCAGATTTCCTATGTCACTGCTTCTGTCAGCTCATAGAGGTTTGTCAGTACACGCTAAAAAAACTCAACATAAATTCCTGAAAAAATTACCTTTTGCAGGACTGTTATTTTCTTGTCTTTTTAGCATATGACCTCCTCATATAACAACATGCATACACATGACTTCCACTGTGTCAGCATCACTCTATAGCTGACATGCTAGGCTCGTGTCATCACAGCATTCAGCTCACAACAGTTCCTGTGGGACTTTCTTAACAATACCGGCACTAAAGTTTCAATGCTCAGAAAGATTTAGGTTTGAAAAAGGTCAGAAAAAGCAAGAAAAAAATCCTTTAAGTGATAAGTAGTATCTCTCATACCTAGAGAACGAGATTGACTGGCAACACTTAATTTTAAAGCTTATTTTTATTAGTCTGTTGTTTAAAATTCCTTTTTGAGAAACCCTGTTTTACTTTTGTCCCTGTTATCTGTTCCATACTCTTTCCCAGGTGTAGGTAAGATGCCGCTCACTTACTTTGTAATGAGTCTTCCCACAGCAATAATTAAACAACAGATAACATAACACAAACATATTTACCAGTGATTACTTACTTTGCCTCTAAGCACAATTTTTCGAACCATCAGCATCATCCTTTCTCCTTGTATATATGTAACTAAATATAACTATATTTTTCCAAAGGGAAAGCTAGATTTCAGTGGAGCCCTCATTCTCTGGCATATCAAAGACTTTACAGCTACTGCCCCCACAGAAATCTCTGTTTTGTTGTGAAGGATCCATGAATTAAGGACTGCTCCTTTAATAGGAATTTCTGCCCAGTGATATAGATATGACAGACACTGAGTATGTGCAGCCACATGTGATCCAATAGCAACAGCTGAATGTGTAAAATAGACATGTCCAAATTAAACAAGGAGAGGATCAGACAGAATCCAGAATAAAGAAAGGTTACCCTTTAATTTCAGCCCACAGGACTGGTAAACACAAGATTTCCTCACTAAAATATATGAGCATTTGATACTTGATTTTTGCACATCTGGCCTGACAAACCTTAATTAGACCAGTGTACAGCTGCCACACTTGCTACTCGGGTGATACTGTTAAGCATTCACATAATGTCAACAATTTTTCAAAGACAAATGCCTAAGTTTTGAAGCTTTCACTTTTCACTAACACTAATTGCCTCTATAAAGAGCTCGGAACACTACTGGAATCTATTAGGCTGAATGACTCAAAAGCACACACAAGCAGAATTAGCTTTATATTCTGCACTCTGAGTACACTGCCAGCTGGGCAGAGTTATGCTAAGTAGATAACTTTGTGAACAGTCCACTTGAAATTGAAGTCAGCTAGTGCAGTGGAGGGCATTGTTCACGTTCACAGAACATGAATCAACATACCAGCAAGGGGAGCAGGGGAGCAGTAGTGTTACTCATTTTGGTTCTGAATGGCCAACACATACTAATTTCATGTTATTGTCACTACATGGAAAGTCAAGCACAAGTACACCTCTTTCCCCTGCAAGCCCCAAAGGTCTGCTGCAGCTAGAAAGTGAGTAAAAAGAATGTCATTTCTGCTTCAGGTTTTCATTGTTCTCAAATTTAATGAGACTTTCAACTAAAGCAATGCTTTAATTCTGTACCAAAGGCAGTGTCTTCTAAAAATTTCCTCCATTGGAATGACAATTTCTGTCTGAAGCCTTTTTCCCTCTCCCTTATAAACCACAGAAGTCTGACATATGCTAATCACTGGACTTGACTGACAAACAACCATGGGGGAAGGCATATTCCCAGCTCAGAAAACAGGGAATAAACTTGCAGGGTCAGGAAAGGTATGGCAGGCAGGGTAAATTATGCTTGTGTTCAGAAGACAAAGAGTCCTCCTGGAAGCCAATGCAACCAGCAAGTCTCTATGCAAAGGTTCAAGCTTCCTTACAGTTTTAAGCATTTTCACGAAAAAAAAAAACCCCAACAGATCACAGAAAGAAAATAGCATAAGGATTTCCCATGTCATTTATGTACTTCTCGTCAGCAAGGTAACTGTAAGCAATACAGGCATCTTCAAATATTAGTTTCATTTTACTACACTGCTAATCCCAACAAGTATTAGCACCCACCCAGGAGGTCAAACTGATTTCTTCTCAATGCCACAGTTTTCAGGAGCTACCCAGCAGCAAATCCACTTGGACTTTCTGCTAGAGAAACATTCAGGAGAGCAGATTTTCTATTAGCCCCTGAGAAAGTATTGCTTTTTATTTTTCTTCAGGAATCTCAGAGAGGGAGCAGGAGAACAGGGAAGATTAGGAAGGGTTGCAGGGAAGAATTACCTGGACAGGTGGATAACTTCCGCATTGTTAAAATTTGGGCTAGTGATTTCTGCTCCAGAATGAAACAGCAGGGTTTAGTTCTCATTTGGAAAAAAAAAGAAAGAACAAAACAGAAATTTTAAAAAAAGTGAGGAGTACAAATATGTTTACACAGAATATCAGAATATAAAACTTCGTTTCAGAATATAGTACTTAAGTCTGTTTTTCTCGGAAACAAAACTTGAGGACTGGTTATTAAGCGTCTTTCTTATGATACTCTTCACTATTGTTCCTGTAATAGTCTCGTAGCAAGGAAAACAAATGTAAATTTTGTTCCTACAGAATGACATAGATGACCCCATAATGAAAGAGAGCAAAATGTTCCACATAAATCTTTGCTGGACTGAGTGCTGTAATATTGTAATCTATTCCTAAATCCCTAAACTGCTATGCAGATGACACAGCAGAATTATACACACATCATCTGAAAAGACAGCTCTGCAATTATAGAGATGTTCAGAATCAAAATGGGGTTAGTACTCAGTCCCCTATCACCAGATCTCTCCGATTTATGTGCTTCCCTACTTGCAGATTTAGGAAGCGATCCTGAATTGCACTTACTCCCCCTTGCACCTCAATTTTCATACAGAAGAAATTTGCATGCAAAGGCAATGAGGTGTGTGATGTTCAGGGAAGTTGGTCTGTAAGTGCCTTCATAAAACTGACTTGCCACATCCATCACAGAGTGCTTTTTAGCACCTTCCAAGTTTAGTCCCTTCCCTAATCAAAGCACTTTACACGCATTAGCCATGGTTATTCTTCAAGGAAGGGTGATATAGATGACATCCCCTACAGCTGAGCAAATTCACAATCCCGTATGAAATTCCTCTTCATTAAAATAACACAGGGCAGAGCATTATAATTAATAGAACCATTGCCCTTTAACTAAAACCTCCCTTGACCTGCCCCATCAGAAGAAAGATACCTTAAAGTGGATGGAGCTACAGTTTGCACCAGCCTGTATCTTCTCCAAATCCCCAGAAGGAAGGTAAAGGGCCAATTCAAATCAATGAAGTAAGTCCCAGCATCCACAAAGATATTTCTCTTTTCTACTTGACTCCTGGAAACAAAAACTGACTCATTTATAACATTTGATCAGTTTTCCTGCTACGTTATTAATTCCCACAGCTGTGACTGAACATTTGGTCCTCGGTTGGGCCAAGAAGGACCCAACTGCTTAGCTGCCATCTGTGCCTTTGAAAGCACCTGTGTCTTTACTTGAGACACTCATGTACGTGTGCATATGAGCACACAACACTTTGAAGTGCAGTAACTGCTCAATACCAACAGCCGTGGTTTACATTTTCAAGAGAGAACTTGTCTTTGAAAACATGTCTTAGTTTTAATATCTTCCCTAATTATTCAGAAATCTAGCGGAGAAGCCTTTCTGAGGAGTATGAGAGACTGCATAATGTGTTTCTCAAAAGTTTCAATATATCAAAGAGGAAGTATAAAAAATGCAACAGAGCCAAATTTTAAGTTATTGATTAGCTGCAGACATGTAACAAAGTCAAAATATATGTGAACACCATGCATCAATAGATTCAAATCTAAAACAGGCACACCATAAAGGCTGAATTCTGAATTTGAACACATTTTGAAGATACCTCCCCATTTTGATTATGAATACTAGTAAAGAATGATAGCATCTCTAAAGCACTACAATTACTTTATATATTCATCCAACATATGTATAAAAACCAGTATATATGAATTCAATATGATTTTATGAGTTCATTATCATTTATTTTTTTTAAATCACAAGTGAAAGAGCTAGTGTGACCTTGAAAAATCATGTGAAATTAAATTCCCACCACTGAATGAGAATTGTTACTTTGGGCTATGTTCTACATTATGTCTAGTATCTATCAGAGGGATATAAAATAAATATAACTTATTTTGCATATTACTTAGGGTTTTATTCATAGCGTTAAGACATCATTATCTCATAGTAATCAAAACTCTTAAGGAAATAATCTAATACACTTGTATTATAATTTGAATAGGGAATGCATGATCATTTACTCATCTTCATCCTAAATAATATATTAGTCACAAATACTGTTAATATGAGCTACTAATAATGCACTTTGTATTCAAACAGACTCACAGGCAAAATCAAACTGAAGAGAGAAAAATAATACTTTGACCAGCTGCGTGACTTAGCTCGAGCTTTCCAGAAAACACTGAGTTTTGGGCTAAGGCAAAGCACAGAAAGCCTTGGCCTCACCTAAGCCTTTAGTACACGATCAACAGTGACTGGGAAACAAAGAGTTTAGTGGCATGGTGTCTGTGTTTGACTCTGCACATGTTTGCCTGTGTCGTTGCAGATGATGAGATGTAAAGGCCAGACCCCAACAGGGACACCAGGACATGGAAGGGGCGTCTCTCTTTTTAAACCGTGCTCACAGCTGCCCAGGCTGCCGACAGACATGCCCCCCGCTGCTTCCAGGTTCTGTCTTTGGTCACCTGAACTCCAGTAAACTGTGTTGAAGCAGAGACAGCCCCAGAGCATGTGAGACAAAGAAAAAAGACCTGGATCACTCCCACCATTAGCATGACCTACCTGTATCACCTCAACTTCAGAGAGCAAACCACACAGCCCGCTCCCCCCTCTGAAGGGCTACAAGGGCAGGAAGCAGCAAGTACACAGGACAAGGGGCAGTACCACAATGGCCATGAACCCCCAGAAGGCACTAGGTCCCACACAAGCTCTGTTCCCAGACACCAGCTCCAGGCAAGAGGATATGCCCCTCCTTGCCCTGAAAATATCACCTGCTGTAATTTCATCCCCTATAAGACAAATACAAAATTTAATTTAAGTTGATTTTCTTCCAAAGATGGATAGAGATTAATCTTCTCTGATGGCACAAAACAAATTGCTGGTACTCTAGATTTATTTTATTTTTTGGAGCCTTGTCATTTAATGACTGAATCAGAGGTGACAAGGCTAGGAGAACAGGGAGCTCATTAACATCCATCAACATGTGGTATACAATATGCTAACTTCAAATTTGTCATTTGTACCCCAACTCAGTCATGTTTATTTAGTACTAGTCAGTAAATGAAAAGTACAGCAGTTTGCATATTTTGTCAGATTAAAAAATGGAGCAGTGAATTGAATTGGCAGTGGCAGCATTGCAGAGCCACTGGATAAGGAGGAGGAAGGTGTTTGTGATGACCCCCACAGAAACAATGGCTAGAAGTGAAAATAAATTGCCCAAACACCAGCAGTTTGGAAACACTTATGACGTCATGAGGGTGACAGCAGTGATCCTCTCTGCAAATCAGGAGGCAGAACCTGAAACTGGATAAACTGCTTCAGTTTGCTTGCTATCCGCTTTTCTCCTCAATGCAACTTAAAGAGAATAACGCCCACCTAACTTTAAAACATAAAAGTTTTATTGTTAGAAACAGTTATTGCAGAACGTGGCTGGGCCAGGCACTATATATGACCTAATAACTTGTAAAAAAAAAAATCTGCAGATGGTCAAAGTCCAGACAGCACCTATTACATATCTGGCAGAGCTCCAGAAATATTTTACAGGCTCCTTGGGACCCCACAGCCTCATTCATGATAGGACTAGCTACAGCTTGTAATGGGTCACAGGGAGTCAGAGATCTGACATTACTTGTTTGGTGTAATTTCTTCTCACTGTGGTGTTCAGCTTGTTCAGCAAACCAGGCACAGCCGCAGTACTAACCAGCTGACCTTACACTGTTATTAGAAATATTTTCAATCTGTATGAAGAAGTTCAGGGGCCGGAGACTACAAACTAAGAGTAGAGTGTGTAACAGGTAACCAAGATGTTGTAAAATGCTGTAGCATGCATTACACTAAAACGTAACACGCAGCTAGGAGCTATAATAAGATCTTTTCAGCTGGGCAAAATAGAAAAAGTGTGAGCTAGCAGACAGCATCCAATATCTTTAAATTTCATTTTGATACATAATCAAATCAGCTCCTATCCCAAGCAAGAGGAAATTTGAGAACAAACTACAATTTGACAATTTTAGACCTGTCCTTTCCTTATTGTTTTCTAATATGACAAAAATAGTAGCTTAAACCAGTATTTGCTTCAAGGACTCTGATCTCTCAGTCAAAAGTAAAATAGTCAATGAAGGAATTAAGTTAAATACATACTGAATTACTATTAAATACATACTGAAGGGGCATTTTAAAATGATCTGTCTAGAGGGTTTCAAGAGAATTCCATATTGTGCATCATGGCGTGAAGTGATTACTCCATGTTTTTCCTTCTCTGACTCTGAGTCAAATTATAGAACATAAAAATTCAGTCTGGAGATCATGAACCACATTGTGAAGATTTTCTGCTTGGGAAGTGGGAAGAATAATTTTCTAAGTGGGTCATGCCATGGTTCCCAGCAATGGCCCTGTCCGTGGCGAGCCGCAGATGAGAGCACAGCATGCACTGGAACAGGCACTAATGGAAGTGGCTGACCCAGCTGAGGATGATGAGAGCTCACTGGTCTGACGCACTGTAACTGCAGTTGACTGGCAGAGTCCCAGAACAATTTATGGAGCTTAGAAGTAAATGCACAGTCTTGTGACTAAATACAAAAGAAAACGTGGTGCCTGCGTTACAGACCTCTCGCTCTGCCAACTAGTTTATTCATGAAACTGTAAATGAAGACAGGCTCTCGTATAATAAACACTCTACTAGATACGCACTATTTACGAACATAGTAACATTTTTAGGTTTTTTTTTAATTTTTGACACTGAACAGTGACACTCTTTCTGACTGAAAAAGATAAAATCAATGTTCCCAAGACTTACTTTTCAATTTCAAGCAGTGCAAAAGGGATCTTGCATAGCTGGTAATCCAGATATACATACAAGCATTTAACTGTCTTCCCTCTAAACCCTGATGTATGTACCCCAAATCAACTTATAAATCCACTGTACAGACTGAATACATTTTAAATAATTCTGACTTTAGTTAGAAAATTAATTTTCAAGAATTTTTACTCTAAATATGGACATTTGAGAACAAGAGCAATAATTTTCAGAACTAACCACCAAGAAATTCATGAAGAAAAGGTGGGTTGCAAAGACAGTCAAGCTCCTATTCTCCAGCTGAGTAAGCTTTGGAAAGTTGGTGGGGGTGGGGGCATAAATTTTGACAGTTTTCAGGAGAAAGTAGTTTTCTTCAAAAGAAACAAAGATAATATGAAAAAATCCCATCCTGAACCAGCAAATCTTTGGTTACTTGGAGTCCCTGTGTATTATTAAAACATATGTTTTCCTACTAGAATATTTGCTATTCAGTTATGCATCTTCCCATTAAAAAAATAATTCAAATTTTTAACACTAGCAATCCAAGTAATTAAAGCTTCTACTATTCATTTAAGTACAAAAGATACCAACTAGAAAGTTATGGAATTAAAAACCAATCAATACCCTAGAACATGGCAAGAGTATAAAATTATGGACATAGACTTCCGCTTGAACATAAATGTGCATTTGTGGCTACACATTTTATTCTAATAGGAATTTTTAAGCTGCATTTACAAATCGTTATTTGTTTCTGACCATGGAAAGAAACCTGTCAGAATGGCAAATAGAAATCTGCACCCTGTAAATACCACCTTGTTGGCTTCTCCTGCCTAGGAACTGACACAGAACAAACCAGAGCTTTCCAGATGCCCCTTTATTCTCTGGCATGTGCTTCGTCCAGGCTGGGTCAATTCAAGGTAGAGAGAAGCTCATGGTGGGTGTTGCCATTCTGCCCCAGCATAGGTAAGCAGGAAAAGGACCAGGACTGGCTGAATAGAAGGCTTGAAGTGTTTTCCATAGTCTTCACAGAAAGGAAGAATCCTCTCTGGGAACCTATCTACACTGTGGAAAAGAAAACAGTACACTTTGAATTCAGGTCAAAATTACTACTCCCTTGGCTACTTCTGAAGATGCAGGCTGCCTTTTCCCTTGAACAAAATGAGAATTTTCCAACCTAACTGCTGGCACATGTTTGTTGAACACTACATCTGAGAAAGTAAGTATAGGCTTTCCTGAGGATGCAGCCTGTCCAGCAGACCCTGTGCAACCCTCCTCACGCCTGGGGAAAAGCAACAAGAATACACCATGGATGTCTCCAGGTCATTGGGGTACAATCTTTAGGCCACCTTGCTACATCAGAGAACACTGCCAAAGTCATATACACTGCATCTGGTGGTACTGAGGAAAGCTAGGCAGGCATTCTAGGAAGGAGGCTGGAGATAGTGGAAGACCATGTAAATACAAGACCATTTAAATAGGGGAAGATTGATATTGTTTTCCTGTTGCCTTTCTAAAAACCAAAACAGCCCAAGAAAAACCCACGGAGCTATTAATTGAGCAGTGTCTCCTCCATAAACATTCTGAAATGACACTCCTGAAAACAGACAGAAGCTGAAGGATCTCTGCTAGCTTGTCTTTTTCAAGTTGCTGCTCTTTTCTGCTCATTTTACTTACCTGCTTCAAGAACAGGGCTTAGGTCAGGCCATCCTGTGATGTCACCAGGAATGGGGTGACAGCTGATGTAATTACGTGAGCCCAATCAACACAGGAGGAACAGGGATATGGGTCATAGTCCTGGCAGATTAATGAATATGCATCCCTGCAAGGTCATTTGCCAGAAACTGAACCTCAGCAGTTTATTGCAATTTTACTGCTGCCCTGCTTTGCTCTAGAGCAGAGAAATGAAAACATGCAATGATACAAGTGTAACTGGGTGATTCAATTTGTTGATGCATTTTAATATTTATGCTGTTTAATGAACGTCTTGGAAAATGAAACTAATGTTCATGTCCCATTTGGTAGATGTGGTGAGAAAAGTAGTGTGTCTCTAAAGATTTTCTTAGGACACAGCATGATACCTCTAAGACATGGAATTCTTCCAAGCAGGTATCCATTATGATGTTTTCTTGTGCCACCAGTAGGGTAATATAATGCCAATTTAATGCATATTTTTACATTTTAGAAATAAAACAGCAAATTGTTTGCATATATACTTCAGATTTTGCTGCTAACACTCTTTTCCTCCATCACATTTTCAGGCTAGAAAACCTGAAAAATGGCCAGATGAGGAATATAATAATTTTTCAACTTTATACAGGCTATACTATCTTGAAAAGTCTCAAAACTGCTTTGTTCTACTAGGAGTATTATGTGTTCCGGGAGAGGATACCCTGAAAACTACTAGGGAGTCACAACTGTCATCACTGCTAAGGGCATATGACACCGAGAGCACAGAGCTGTGATCTGTAGATGCAGGAGAAAAAGACCCAAAAATAACAGTTGGAATAGGATCCACAAAAGGGAGACAAAAAGCTGAGTGTTTTCAGACCACACTGCAGAACCAGACTGTCAAGTGAGGCACAGGGATGGTGGCCCAGCTACGCAGATGGTGTTCTCCCAGCACAGCCTGTGTGGAGAGCCTTCCATCTGCTAGCACATTCAAAACAGACTAAGAAGGGAAATACGGGACTTTTATTATAAACAACGCTTCTAATGCTCTCTGAAAAATATTTATTTGATTTCATGTTAACATTGATGAACTCAGGCTACATAGCCTCAGAATTACTCCGGAGAGGCTGAAAGGATTAGCAGGAGCAGCAGATTGCTTCTTTTGGTGTGCGAAGTCACAGCTATCACACAAGCTGCAGAAGGAATTTCAGCTGTTAACAAGACATAGTGGTTCGGCTGTTGCTGTTTTCTTCAAAAGAAATGCTAGGTACCTAGACACACACAGAGCTACCAGATATCGAGCTATACGCATTTTTAAATAGTTTTGGCAGGTATGGGGTGTTTTTAATAAGGGAGGTTTCTGCAATTAGGATGGTATCAGTTAGGATGGTATGTAAAGAAACAACAATCTCCTGATCATTGCTTCCTCAGAAGCAGCAAGGTGGCTGATGAAGTTTTACGCAGAGACAGTGGCACAGGCACAGCTAGCAGAGTCTGTGACACAGGTTCAGCATGGCACATCTGTAATACTATTCTTCTGCTTTAACTGCAATTATTATTCTGTGCTTGTGCAAACTAAATTGCTTAAAAAAATATCCAGGCCCCAGTAATGGTACTATTTAGTTCAGTACTTTTTCTGCAACATTTTTATGACACACTGGTGACACAGTTGGGCTGGGTTACCATCTCTTGGAGACCATCTCCAACTGTTACTGGAGAAACAGCTAAGCAGCCTCTAGGCAACATCTGAGGAGAAGAGCACACATCACCCTCTCCCCCAAGTCCTTGGAATAACCATCTCTGACAAAAGCATGAGCTGCTGCTACTATGGGTTAAATTCTCAGGGCAAAGCTATAATCCTCCTCACTTCTGACCATTCTCTGACTGTTGTTACCCACCAAAACTGCCACAGCCCTGCAGCTGCCAAGAAGCCCCCGGGAAACGCACAGGGTAGTAAGTCCCCGAAAACACCTTCTCTCTGGGCCAGGGTAGCCCTTACTTGCTGTTCCAAAAGGAAAAGTTAACACAAAGAATTAAATGAGATTACACCAATTCTATTTTACCTTCCTCTTTATAACTAAACAACTAAGAAATAGCTGACAGAGAATTAAAATGTACAAAAACAAGGCAAAACTTACTGGTATGGTAATAGAGATACATTAGAGAAGAACACGTATCAGACCTGGTAAATATGGTTAAATTAATGGAGAGTATTTAGGCATATCAGAACAGACTTTTCAAGAGTAAGACTTTTTAAAATATTTTGCCAATTATGTCAATAACACAAAGCTGGAATATTTTACATCAAATTATGACTGCTTGAATCATTAAATGTTTAAAAAATTCTGCTTTGACAGCAGTACAAATCATATAAATAAAAGCCACTTTAAATTTCCAGTTGCTATGCATTTGTTTTTCTGGGTGAAAGAGCACTCAATGTTGCTGGAAAGCCATTAAGCAACAGTAGTTATTTCCTAAACCTGGTTTACACTAGCACTGTTTACAAAATGACATCTTAAGGGACTCTTTAAACTTGCATCTCAGAGTCAATGCAATATTCATGGACTGCAGTATTTGTTCACGGCTCTTCCTGTGGTTAATTCTGTCATTCCACTATCTTCAGTATTCAGGAAAGCAAAACTTAAATCAGAATTAAAAAAAAAAACGTTGGGAAAGTCATCCATATTTATACAAGTGGTTTGTAAATTGAAGACTTTTTGTAAAACCTAGAAACATTTTAAGGTACTTGTTACAGCTCAAAATGAGCAACAATTGAACTTTCCCCTTGCAAAACAATTTTCCCACCCTTACAGTCTGCAAAAAAATACGTGGAAGCATATGAAATACATATGTAGAAAAGAAGAAAATAAAAAAGATACTCAGTGGTGAGAAAAAGCTGTCTGAGGAAGAGCAGAGAAGCAGCAGCAGTCCTCACTGATGTCTAGATGTCCATTCAACAAGAGCAGCTATTTTAAGAATAACTCTGGAGACAGTTCAGAATTTCAATTAAGCACCTGAAAGCATGGACACCTAAATAATTTTCAGGGCAAGGCAATATCACCCTAAGCTTGGTCCAAATAGCCCCTTTAATCATACCCACTGCTACGTGGATTATTCCCTGCACAGAAAAGTAATTCGTAGAAGAGCGCACATGGAAGGACCAAGGGACAGAAAGAACCAGGTCTACAGTACCCTAAGGCTGGCAAAGTCTCTTTTTACAAATCCTCAAGCAGGCTCCCTTTCTCCTCACAAACTGAGGGAAATTACCTGCAGGAGGCAAAACTGTAAGTGCAGTGACCCAAAATGTTTCTGCGCTTCACTGTTCTTGTCAGTACCAAACAGTGATGTTCCACCTGTGAACTGGTAACTACAATGGTGGGAAATGATTATTTCACTCCCAGACAAAACAAAAAGTACCAGCCCAAATCAGTTTTACAGAACATATAGTAATGGCCAATAAAATGTCAGTCAGTATTCACAAAGTGGTGCCACAGAGGTTTGCTCCCATTTTGAGAAATCAAATAATTTGGTACCTCAGACCATAACTGTCAGTGCTGCTTAAGTGTCAAAGCTGACAAATGACTACAATTCTAAATATATGTCTTCCCAAAAAGGCTAGGAGCTCAGGTTTCGCTCAATCCAGCATATACACTACTTTTATTTTTGGCTCCAAGTTCTCTACAGGCTGAATACGTGGTACCACAGGTAAATAAAAGGGAAGACAGGCAGTGGAAATCGCTGGGAACTAGAAAGAATGCTCTGATGAACGACAGGCACGCACAGCTACACATGATAGCAAGTTTCTGTGAGCTGTTGTCAGACACTGAAACGCAGTACAAAGCTCACTGCAGCAATGGCGCTGTTCTCTCAATATACGAGCGGCTCAGAGGGGAAGCAGTTTCCTCATGTAAATCGTGCTGACAGATGGTTTCCTTCAAGAGTGTAGTGGTAAAACCTTACAGATATCCTAACATTCATGCATCTGTAAATGAATTGGATTGGTCAATTCCTTCTTCACAGAAAATTACCAAGAAAAACAACTTCAAATGAAGGCACTACTATTTCAAACAAGTTTATAGACAACACATGAACTCCAGTGAATTTTAACCATAGATGTTTTACTCTTTTTGCATAATAAATTAACACTCAAAAGATTAAGTCATGCCTAGACAATAGGAGGACATTTAAAACTGGGCAAAACCTTCCCAGATGCTTTATTCTTTTGCTTAGCCTTAGGGGACACATCTGAAAGCACACACCAGCCAGGACAGATGGCAGCCAACACATTCCTTGAGTCATACACCCTTGCTTATGCTAGGTCATGATGAGTGCCTCAAGGCAGTGAATTTGAACTACCATCAAGTCATGTAAAATGTGCCCAGAAGGTACCATCCAACATTCATTTAATGTAAATTAACCTGCCAAAAAGAATGTGAATTATTGCCTTACTCTTTTGTTCGATGCAGTTGACAGCTCCTAAGGGGAACCATAAAATGCTCACCAAGCTTGGTGACAGACTGAGCGGTCCCAGAACAACATTCAGCAAAAAGTTGTGGTTGAGGGTCAACATTGATACACTTGGTTCTTCTAAAGAACAGCCTGGAGAATGCTGGCATAAAATGCCAAAGTTTAGTGATCATATTAACAGCAACTGAGAGCATCTCATAAGTGGAGAAGTATGTAGGTGATCACAAATTCTACATAGCACTAAGGAATCTCATTATATTCTCTTCCCATCAGGCCCTAGTTGCTCCCGTGCACTTTCAATACTTGTTGCTCTAAATCATGAAATCTGCCTCTGCAGGCTACAAGGCCTCAGATGCCAACATTTCTTTCTCAGTATCGTATTTCATAGCAATAATGGCCTCATAACTACCACTGCATAATATTTTAAGGAGACGTAAAACAGTCACAAATTAATATTTAGACTTCAAAGGGCATCACTGCAGCTATTTAAAAAAAAACATAAAAAGGAGGACCCCAGGAACTACCAACCCCACCTCTGTGCCTCGGAAGATCATGGAACAGACCTCCTAGAAGCTGTGCTAAGGCAAATGGAGGAGCAGGAGATGACACAAGACAACCAACATGGCTTCACCAAGGGCAAGTCCTGACTGACCAACCTATGATAGAGTGACTACATCAGTGGACAAGGGAAAAAGCTATGGATGTTGTCTATCACAGCTTCTGTAAGCTTCGTGACATGGTCTTGCATCCTCCTCTCTATATTGGAGGGATATGAATTTGATGTTAAGTGGATGAGGAATTTGTTATCCAACAAGTACTGCAACTGGCTCTGGAGTCACCAGCACAGGAACGACACAGACCTATTGGAGTAGGTCCAGAGGAAGGCCAGAAAAATGATGGATGGAACATTTTTTCTTATGAAGACAGACTAAGAGATCTAAGGGTGTTTCAGCCTGGAAAGAGAAGGCTCTGGGAAGACCTCATTGCAGCCTTTCAATACCTGAAAGAGGCTCATAAGAAATATAGGGACAAACTTTCTATCAGGGCCTGTTGCAATAGGATAAGGGGCAATTGTTTTAAACCAAAAGAGATTAAATTCAGGCTACATATAAGAAAGGAATTTTTTACAATTATGGTGGCAAAACACTGGAACAGGTTTGCCCAGAGAAGTGGTGGATGCCCTGTCCCTGGAAACATTCAAGGTTGAGTTGAATGTGGCTCTGAGCAACATGATCTAGTTGAAAATGTCCCTACTTTTTGCAGGGGCCTGGAACTAGATGACCTTTAAAGGTCCCTTACAACCCACACCATTCTATGATCTCTTGATAGAGAAAGAAATAATTGGTGATTTTTAGATATAGACAGATAACTCAAAGGTTTTTGCAGACAAGTGATGTTTCCCCTGAAAGACATTGATGCCAGCTCTTAGTGCCTAGAATAAAAGTTTAGTCCTTATATACGCCACGAAACCAATAGGTCTAGACCATCAACATTTGAGGTGCATGAGTGAATCAGCGTAAGACTAGAACAAATTGCAGAAGTAGAAAGTGCAACAGCAGATGAAAAAGTGGAGAAATACACTTCAGACAAAGTGGAGGTATGCAATATCCTAAGGCACCTTAGGCTGGTAATTAAAGACAAGGTAAAAATAAATACTGATTTCATATTGTTACTTGTTCATCTTTACAGATATGTATTTTCATATATTCACATGCTATTGTAGACAGATATTCTGCTACAGAGACAACAAAGTCTGCTAAAAATATGAGAGATAAGAGTCATTAATTCCACATAACAGATAACAGCCCTTGAACACAGTAGACTTGCCATGATGACTATTGCCTGACAGGAAGTGAATCCACTTTGAAAGCAGACAAATCGCAAATTTAATGAAGAACAATGACAAGAATTTTGGAAGTGGAGACCATTTCCTATTTTTCTAATTGCGCAAACTAAAGGAAAGATACGAATTTCTGAAAAAAAAGGAAATTATCTAACTGGCAATTGGCAAAAATCTCTGTGGAATCTACTCCTCTCCTCAGGGCCGAGAGTACAAGAATGAGAGTGGAATAGTGTAAAAACAAAAAGGAAAAAAATTAATACAAGTTAAATTTTTTTGTTTAGGAAACTGCTACTGCAATTCTTTTATTCTGTGTATTAAGACATTCTGAAAAGTTTTAATATTCAATTATTATAGTCTTGTGGTTTTTTTATTACAAAAACATTTTGTTCTTCTTGCCGTTTGTCCTCTGCTGTTTCACCTTGGTTTTAACTTGAAAATATGCTCATATTTTCTCTTATATAATAGTAATTGAGATAATAATAAAGTGACACATAGAAGTACGTTCCCTCCCTGAAGGTTTCAATGTGCGCTGTGTGTCAAGAGAGAAAATATTTTAATGGATTGCCACAGAATTCAAAATGAAGGTACTTTCAAGTAACAGAGGACAACTGAACACCAAAAATGGAATCTAAAAGGGCTTGAAATACAACAGGCTGAACACAATCATCCATTGAAATGAAAGTCAGAAGGTAACTTATGGAGAGAAGTATCTAATTACTCAAGTTGAAATCTGGCCAGGATACTGAGTCAACATAGTTTTGTAGAAACAAACGGGTCAGATGCTTGGTTAATATTTGCACACAAAACATAAGGAATTCAGCAGCAATGCAGTGCATCACCAGTGAAGCACAGGCTGGGGAAAGAATAAATACCAGCACCTTATTTTAAGTAATTTTTCACCCTACCTGTACTCTCTCTGATCAGGCTTAGAAATACCCTGAGCAAAACTGACATTGATAGAAAAAAGAAGGAAGGGATAAAAATGGAAGAGGATTACACTACAAAAGAGCTGTACAGTGTTTACAGTTTCAAGTCTGGTTGTAGATGGGAAAGATAGGGAAAGGCTTTCCAAGGAAAAGTTCTGTGAAGTTTCCACATAAATAAAAGTAAGTATTTTGGGCATAATTCGGTTCTCCTTCCAGCAAATCAGGACTAACTCTAGAGAGAACAACCTGGATAGCTGTGCAACCAATCACGTACTCCCAGTCAGGGCTTTCAGCTTCAGATACACTGTGTGGCAATAATTCTACTACATATTGCAGAACTGTTGAAAATTTGACTGGCCAGAATTGGTGAACTAGAAAAATGTTCTCTTTTTCTCCTTTACCTGTAAACCCTGCAGTTTCTTTCTTTTGACTAGACTTCCACTTAGTCTATGCTTCAAATGTTATGCTCAGATTTTCACAGTAAGAAGAAACAGTAGATGGAATAGTTATCATCAGGTAACTCTGAGCAACATAGAACAGGTAGATTTACTGCTTCAGGGATTTTCTACAGCTGTGCTAAAGGGCATTGCTGTGAATGTAAACTGCCTAAAATGTAGTACCATTCACTCCCATGATGAATCCCTGATGCAGGTGTTCACCCAACAGAACAGAGAACAGAACTGGTGGCTACACGGCACTGCTGCTCTGCTTCGGCTCCAGGACAGCCTACAGGCACCTGTGGCAGTGTTACTATCTAGTTTACCTTTCTGCCCTATATCAGGATACAAGTTGCTGGGCTTTACAAACTCCTGGGGAGGTGATTGAATGTTTTCTGCTGAACTGAGCATCCAAAGACATCCTTTTTTGGCCCCTAATGTTTTCTCAGAAACGTCTTAGGTTTGCTAAGCTTTTGCTGCAGTCAAAATACGATGCCTTGGTAATCTGTCCTATGATGAATGGTATTAAATGCCCTTGGTAAATATATAGATGTAGAAAAGGATTGGGAGTCTTGGAGAGGCATGCTACATCTGGAGCAAGAGACTCTGAAGATGGAAGCAAGGGACTTATCAGCCTTGGAACAAAACACACTGGCTCAGACTAAAGACCCACAGAGACAAGTATTTCATCTCCAACAGCAGGCTGTAGCAATAGTCAAACAAGCAAAAGGACATGGCATGAATGTTCTGATATTTCCTGAATATCCTTCTTGTACTTTGCTATGGGTCAGGGAATTCCTGAGCAAAAATTAATTTACATTTAACAGGCAGTTACAATTTCTTATGCTATTAGTTTGTACAGCCCCATTTGAACCCACATACACTATTAGCTCCTGGTAGCAAGGAGTTCCACACCTTAATTACACCAGACAATAAACCAGTAGCTTATTTCAGTGCTCTAAAGAAGCCCTTACTACTTTCATCCAGCAGCCCCATGCCCTTGCAGTGGGAGAGAAGCTGGCCAGCCTTTGTTAACCTTGTCCCAGCATCATGATTCTGTATGTTTCTATCTCATTTCCCTCAGTTGTCTGCTTTTCAAGGCAAGAGTTTTGGATTATTCAGTTGTTCCTCATAGGGAACATCTTTGATTACCCTAATGGCCTGTCTTCATGCTGTTCTCGTTTCTGTACCATCCTTTTCTGAAATGTAGGAGGACCAGAGATCCACACATTATTTGAGACACTGGTACATCATACTATCCTACAATGGTGCAAAGACATTTTGTTCTGATAATTTCTAGTGGTGTGTTGTGTTTTGCATTGCCACCAAGCACTGTGCTGACATTTTCATGGAACTGGGGTAATAATTCCAGCACATTTTTTCCCTGAGTGGCAATAGTCAACCCAGGGCCAATTGCTGTGTACATAAAACTGGTATTATTCTTTTCACACATGCAACAGTTTACATTTATCTGTGCTCAATAGCATCTACCATTTTATTGCACGTGAAAGTCCTGCCCCTTCATTACCAACCCTTCTCTTTATCCTCAGTGACACAGTACCACCAAATTCATTTTTTTCATTGTCTCTCCTTTTTAGATTATTTATAAATAGCACAGGTCTCAGTAGTAAGCTCCCTACACTGAGAAAGCTCACCATTTAATTCACTGCTTTTCCTCACTTTCCAAACATTTCTTCCTTGTTGAAAGGATCCTCTTGCTGCTATTCTGTCTACTAAACTTTATAAGGAGCCTCTGACAGACAGGCCCAGCTTTCAGGTAATAACAATCAGTTCCCAAGTCCTAAAAACTCTGTGGCTCTTCTGTTATCCATACACTAACTCAAGGGAAAATCTCTAGTCATACTGTCTGAAGCACTAGGAATGATTTGCAAGATTTTCACATCATTTATCCCTGAAAGCATAATTGCATTGGCTTCATATCTTAAGTTCATTCTATTAAAGGAGAACAAAATAATCCTGATAACTGTATAAAAAGAAAATTAACTAATGAATCAGCAGTCCACCTAATTTCTCAGTTGTTCCCAGTCTCGTTTCATCAGAGGTTTTTCCTCGTTTTAGTTGTCAGGTAACTATCAGTGGAACTGGATTACCACTAACATCCAGCATGGAAAGGAAAGTTATCTGTACAGTTGGGATTTAGCCTTGCCTGAAACTGGCATATTACTAACTGTATCACACAGCACCTGGAACTCCTAACCATGGATCAGTCAGTGCAGTGAGCACTTTGTCTCGGACAACTCAGTCAAATTACTGTAACATTTGCTGTTCCATTCATCTAAAGTGAAGTGTAGGAAATGCTGCAAATGCTGACACTCATTCTCATTTTATTGAATGTAAAACATTTCAATTGGCCATAGCAGGCAACTTTGATAGACAAATGGAAATACAACTTCCCTCTTCTATATTGGATTTTCAGATAAATCAGGTTTCTGAATCCATTTATGAGCTATTCTAATAACCAGAGAAATTCTTAAGGGGTTTTTTTTTGGTTTTTTTAAGTGAGCAAATTCAATCCTAACCTTGCTGGATTGTAACAATATTCAGCCACACATAAGGGGAAAGCTTTCACGTGGCTTGGATGCTCCAATTTGTTTCTGATAGAGACATTCTTGTAACACAAGTACCAACAGCATCAAGAGGCTTTCAAAAGACCAAAAAGGACATTACTGCTGGAGTACACTGTATTAGTATAGCCATTTACTAAGCATTTGCATTCATCATGTTGTGGATGCATAAGTAATGGGAAAATACAAAAGTTAAATGGGCTAAGGATTATGTGTTTAGGACTTGCAATAATAAAAGGAACAATAAACCAGCAAATTTTCATGTTTTTCAATTGCGTCCCATCTATATGTATACTAAATTTGTATGTGACCACCTGAGCAGTCTGGACAGATAAAATCCACACTAAAATATTTACTAGCAAATTTTGTTCTTTGGGGTTTTTTTGCTTTTTTTTAAATTGATAGTATTGCCAAGTAAGTGTGTTTTCTCTAAGCATGCAAACCCCAATGTTGCAATGACATTAATTTTTGCTTGTGAGCAGGATGAGGAAGGTACAGTTTGCTGTAAAAAATGTCTTTCACGGACAATACCAAGACAAACATTTATAATAAAAAATTTTCTTGGCAAAAATGAGATTATTTTGCCCTCATGGTAGCTGAAGGGCAAATTGAAAGCCCTCAGTCTTAATTGGATTTTGAGTATTCGAAATTGACCCACATACAGCCTTATCTATAGAAAGGCATGCTCACCACAGCTAACAGCAGCTCGGCACTATATGCATCCAGACTGTCAGAATGAGCACTTGAGGCTTGTTAGCTCTGGCAGCTGTTTTCAGAATCCAGTGAATTGCTCTGAGCTGACTAAAGCTGATCTATCACCGCAAGTGCCTGTAGGAACTGGAGGTCTGTGCATTTTCACTGCCTCTGTGGGTGAATTGCTAGTAACAGTGGCACACCATTTATATTTAAATATAAAAATTTAAAAAATCATAATGCAGCAAGGCTTGGGTATAATGAAGAGGCACATATGAAAGGGTCAAACTACTACATTTTTCCAGTAGAAACACCGTGTTCTTTTTTACTATTTTTCTCTCAGGCAGTGAACTGGAGGGAGCATTGGTAGGTTGGTGAGTTAAGGTGACAGCAGTTAATTGATTTTCAAAATAGGTCTCTCTCTAAAATAACTAAGCATCCTTGCATGAGCTTTAATTGGTGCTGGAGCATAATTCTTCTTCAACCTTGCCTTGTTGTTAGAACAGGAGTGTCTATCCTTGCAAATTCTTTGCAGAGAAATTGAATACCGGGTATCAGGGAGGAACAGAAGTCAGTTGCCTTAATGTGAAATTAAGCATCTTAAATCACTAGTACTATTGCCAGAAAAAGCAAGGAACCAACTGAATTTTATAATGGCATTTAAGAACTTCAATATGAACACACTCTGGCACAATAGTTTAAACTAACATTCAGTTATACGGCATGAACAAAACCTTTCCAGCACGCCACGGAAGAAAGAGATTTTGTTTCCAAATGCTTATCACTGGAATATTTAAGGAATTCACTGCACAAAAAAGTGGAAATTAATTTCAACCGTCATCAACACTGAGGTCTATTTCCCTCATGACAACAGAGCTGGTACCTCCAAGGTGGTATGGATATTCTTAGTTCAAGCTGCCTTTAATTTGGTTATCAAAATATTTTTCTCACAGAAAACTATGTGTCTTCCACCAGGAAAATTCACAAGCCTATCCCTATTTTCTTGCAGAAAAATAGGAAGCAATATTGTAATTCATGTACAACTATATATAAATTATTTCATTTAATGTAAATTTTACAGTCCTTCAGCAAATATTTACACACATAAACAAGCAAATACAGGATGCAACAATAACCATTATATGACTAAAGTGAAAATGAAAGACAAGAATCTCAAAAAATTATTCAAGTTTACAGTTCATAGCTGGAAGCCTGAAAGGTAAAAACTACCTTGAAGATTTAGGCATCTTGTGGTAACCACAATTATTCACAGTACAAGTAGAAAAGTAGACAGACTTTTCTAAAGATAATTAAATCAAAAAAGAAGGAATAAATTTCTATTGTTAATTTAGTAGCAGCAACAAAAAGAAAGACAATGTCTAAATAATAAAAATATAGGAGGGGAAAAATAAAAAAACAAAGCAAAAGCAGGTGACAAAAATTCTAGAGACACATAGATTGAAAGGGCAAATGATTCCAAAAAAAAGACTAAACAGCCAATGGGTGCTTTTTGAATCAGCACTCCAGTGCAACACATGAGCAGAAAAATTCTCAGCGAATAACAATTTCAAATGAAAATTAACAATCAGAATGCACTTACATTGTCTTCAACCGATCAAGCCTAAATGATGGACTAGATTTGACAACATAGGTCTTCTGACAGACCGACAGATTTAAAAACTTCAAAGTGTCAGAAATGATAAAACTGAGTAAATGATAAAGGGAAAAATTTAATAGAGAGCATTTGCTAAACAAGGGGCAAATAAACATTTAGTCATCTCATGCTTTTAAGAATACAGAAAGTACAAAAGACACCAATGGAACTGAAGAAAGACACAGAGCAGGCTTTTCAGATGATGGTAGCATTGTCAGCCTCAACATCTAGCAAAACCCTGTTATTATTCTCCGCACCAGGGAGCAAGGGAAATAAAAATCAAGAGCAATTTCCTTCTACAACCTGTTTAGAAGCAAGTATATTTCCAGGCCAGAAAGCACCAAGCAGATTTTAAGCCAAGTGTCAAGTGGCTGTTCTCATTTTATACAGCTAACATAAAGTGACAAGCACCATTCATGAAAAATATTAGAGGTTTTCAAAAAGCTTGTGATAGCAACTGTGCTGTCAGAGTCCAGTTGTTTGTAATCATAACGGGAACAAGACCAGAATGTAAAATATCCCTGTTATCGTTAATACTGGTCATGATTGGGGTGCAAAAAAATCACCCCAGTGGGCAACTGAGAAGTTACACAGACAAAAGCCACATTTCATTTCCCAAGTGGAAGAAACAGACCAGTTATTGGCAGTCACAGCAAAACATGTTGGCCACTTTTTTGACAGGGAAGCCAAACCCCATGCCTATTAATTATTTCAAACCAGCTCCATAGCAGATGAAGGAATATCATTACATTTGTATCATCTTATCTGTAAGGAAGTAGACTATATGATGATGATTAAACTCTCCTGAAATTCAAGCAATGCAATCCAAGGTCAGAAAGAGACTTTGATAAATTTCTAGAAGTTTAGGGAGGGGGATAAAAGTAGGAGCATGAATCAAAATTGATACTAAATAAAAAAATTTTAGTCACATTATTAGATCTGTTCTCCTTGTCCAACGCAAAGTCACAGAACTCTACAACTGGATTTGATAAAAGATGAACTTAAAAACCTCATGGGAGAGCTCCAGAATCCTTTGGATAGAAAAAGTGTCAGGCATCATAGGCTGAGCATATGAACATAAAATATTAAAGCCTGACAAGGAGGAAGTGACAGATGACATTCATACATGCTTTAAGAATGTCAAGTGATAGCCTGAAGTGTGAAAGCAAGTGCCAAGGAGAGCTAGAACAATAACACAGAATGAAAGGTGCCTCTTCAGTTAATTGACAAAGTTATGGGACTGTGGCACTGGAGAAACTGTTTGGTCTCCTGACTGGCCCACAGATGCGAAAGTAGAAACAATTTACATCCAGATCTTCAGAATATCTCAAAATGAGGACATTGACGCACAAGCATCAGATATCTCAGAGTTACAATAAAAATAATAGCTTACCTTACCACTGAACATCAATCTACCCACTGCAGTGGAGCTAGGCTTCACTTTAGTGCTTCCCATTACTGAACATCAGGTAGAGCAGTTAAGCAGAACAAGGATTCTTCCGTAATGTTTGCCTCTGAGTGCCAAAAAGAACTGCCGAGAAGTATTAAATGGCTGTCGCAGAAGGAACCATCTCCTATTTCTCTGTTGTAGTCAGAACACTGTTCAAGTCAAGTCTGGCACAGCTTCACATCTTTGCTTACGCGAGAGAAACAGAGCACATTTTGGGATGATTCACTGGCAGCAGGTGACACAATGGAGTTTTCAATGAAAAAAATTTAAAAGATGAGACCACAGACCCAAGAGAGTTTGCAGTTAAGGACAGCAACCATTTGCAGATTTAATATGCAACACATTGAAACAGAAACTTAAATCAGACTCATTGTATCCATTCCCTCATGCAAATTATGGAGCCAAACTACTCTCAGACAACCAAAGCAGGTAATAGAACAGATCAGCTTTATGGACACATTCAGCAATTCAAATTATTGGACTACTAAAGTACAATTCTGCATAAACAGGATTATATCATCTACTAAATTCCCAAGCCAGCAATTAACTGCAGGAGCATGACAGATTGTTTGTAAGGCATGACAGACTGGTTGTGCAAATAGTGTGCCTTTAGAGAGAGCAAAAAGGCTTTCTATGAGGCTGTGTTCTGTCAAAGTACTGTAAGGAGCTAATATATTTTGGAGCTCAGGTTGTTACTGCATATGTTGTACACAGCCCCAGTCTGCTTTAGAGAGGAGTTTTCCCTCCATTCCAAGGAGCAAATACAGTCAAGAATTTGGGCAACACAAGCTACTCCGCAATGTCTTGCCAATACTCTTCGCTGATCCATCCTGGTGGGTAGAGAACATGTGGAAGAGAACAGCCCATATCAGAAGTGTCTGGGACCTGTCTGCAGAGAGTGCCAGCAGGACTGCAGGCAGACATCACGTACTGTGTGAGGAGGAAGTTTGTCACATCCTTTGAAAGGCAAGATAGGTTGCAACATTTCCTAGGTATTTCAGTTGTGTTTTCCCAAAGGAACTGCTGGATGCAGAATCTATTATAAACACAGTGGTAAGGCTTTTCCGTAACTCAGGAGAAAGAAAAACATGTAAACACTACGAGAAGTCAAGACACAAATACAGGCCAATGCAAACATCATGTTTCCCATTGTCTACTTTTCCTATCAGCATCAGGAGTCACTTTTACTATGTATTATCATAAATTATAATATTAACAAAAGAATATTTCAGGAATCATTACTGATACATTTTAAGTTTTTGAATTTCTTGTGCTGTTTATCTTAATAGAGCTACACAAGAAGAAACTCTTCTGCTACAAAAAAAAATTCAAGGCTCTCTTTTCATGCAGAGAAACTCCAAACCATCTGAAAATTCTTGTGAAAATCTAGACAAGCATTCTCCCACAATTTAACCAGTCACAACCTCACTGGAAATCCTAGATGCCATACTTCAAATCCCAAGCACAGGCTAAATCATACCAGGAATGAGTGGCTCTCCTATAGACTACGTGAGTGCACTAATTACCAGCTTCTCTGCTATTCTCAGGTGGGCTGCTCTCAATTATTTTACTGGAGTACCCTCATCTTGTATAACTAATTACACATTCACAGGGCTAACTAGGCTGTTTTTCTAAGCCCACTGGTTATGGGACTTATCTCAAGTTGTGAAAGATCCAGATTCAATTAGTATTTTAATTACTTACATAAAGCAGAACTGTTTTCACAAGAGAGACGGAAATTGTAACATCCCAAAAATTGCCTCAAGGTTAAGACATTCACATAGGACACAAGCGACAATTTCAAGTTCTCAGCCTGAACTATATCCACAGGACTTAAATACGTGACATTGTGCGTGTGCTCTGCCAGGGAAGGTGCTCCCATCTGGATGCCAGAAACTTCCTCTGTTGAGAAGTGATAAAGTTTGATGTTGAGAAAGAATCCTAGATGCAGAAATAACTATAAAAATATACATATGGATACACACACATGTATATGTGTATGAACAGTAGCATTCCCTAAATTCTTTCTTAATGTGGAATAAAGAACAAGAAGAATATTCATCTAAATGGAAACAACAGAAACACCAAATACCCCACTGGAGTGACTGATAATTATTTCAGGCACAAAGGCTTCATCTGCAGTGGATATTTTGCAGTTTGAATTATACAGGCCATGAAGACCATTCTTTCCATAAGAAAATGGAAGAGGAATCTGGAGCTCCTGTTCCTTTTGTTCCTTGGTTTCTCAATAAATACTTGGCGTGTGGAAATGTAAATTAATTTACCTAAAATATATGCATATACATGAAGTATGTGCATAAGTGTTAAGTTAATAAACGCACATTATGTGTGGTGCTCTCAACTTGTGAAAGTGTGTTACACTACATGGTTTTTCACAGCTTATACTCCACATATAGTACATGCATATAGTTCAAGGTATCCTACTCCTTCAATCTATGACGACCTTAATAGATGAAATAACAGTAACTGAGCAGCTTTCTAGCCTGGGAATTTTCAGAACATGACTCTGATACAACTTGCTGTTAAAATTTTGGAATTTTCCCTTAGAAAAATAAGAATCAAACGTTTTGTTTCAAGCAGTTTGTACTTCAAAATATTGATATTCTAAACTTCGTATTTCATTGCTAATGTCTTAGATGAACATTTCTGATGGCTTGAGTGTTCTGGGGGCGAAAGCAATTATTGAAGCCTCAGCACTTCCCTAGAGGATGGGAGCTGTATTTGACAACTTCAATAATTTCTCAAAGGGGAATTACTTTGGACATCTTGTGTTGATTTAATTAGCTCTGTGGAGCTCAACATTGTGAGTCCAAACCTTCTTCTAAAAAATTGCCACTCAATGGCATTTATAGCTGCCTCTGTTCCTAAGGAATCTATAAATGGAAGTGGCATTGGTACTCATGACTCATATACGTTGGCAGCACTGTGTGGGCAACTCAGCACAGTGTGTTCCCATCCCAAGACTGATCTACCTGGTTGGAACCTGTTTTCACTTCAACTCATCTCCTTCTCTATAAAACTAATATTTGCATCCTGCCTCATGACAAAATAAAGAAAGCAAAGTAAAAAGGATTCAAATGACATGGATTTGATATACACAGATTATTAATATTTTATCTTTAGTGAAACTCTGTACACATAATAATAAAGAATGTTTCCCTTACTCCAAAGTCCATGAAGTTTTATGGGTTATCTGATGTGGTCTTGTCTTTGCTGGATTGATAGCCATAATATAAATTCAGAAACTACTTGTCTGATCCTTTCAACAGCTCAAAGCTTTACCAATTCTTCTAATAGCATTTTTCAAATACTATTTTATTAAAGAATTATTTAATGTAGAATTTTATGTCCTCTTTTTAAATTTCATGTCTGGTTCTCCACTTCACCTTCTTTTTTCTAGTAACACATCAAGCAAGTAACTTCATTAATATTTTTGCTATTCTCCATTACCTGTCCCTTATTCATGGCAAGTAATCCTGGATAAGTGATACTCATTCAAAATTCCTCAGAAGGGAAGACAGCTGTTTTGAATTGCTTTTATTTGGTGTGCATTTTTAATTATTTGCCTGAGTAGTTCCTCACTCTGCAGTTGAAGCTACAAGATGTCTGTATTTATCCCAGAATAAGAAAGAAACAAACAACCATCATTATTTGGGTTCCTGAAATATTGACACTGGTAAACGGTTCTCAGACTTTTATCAGGTCCCTCCTTCCTCTCAAGTCCTCTCAGCAGTCACAGAGTAATTCCCATTCCTGCTTCTGTTTCTCTGTTGCCAGAGATTTGCTGTCATTTGCAATCAAATTAGCTCTGCACAGCTCCTCGGCGCTCACTCCTACATCCCCAAGAAGGACCACAAGGACAACAGCTTTACTGGAACAGCAGCACCTTTGCAAAAGACTCTTTGGGGGAGGGAGCTGTGAAGATCTCTGCAGGGAAAACCCTCTAAATACAGCCTGCCAATTGAAACATCTACTCCCTGGCACACCAACGCAGACAAGTGGGCGAGTATGGAGGAGATATATGAGACTGACTTTTGAACAAAATGAGCAGACACCACCCACCTTGAAGAGCCTGGATTGGGGTGAGTGATGAACAGGGACTCGACGCTGAGGCCATTTTGGGTTTTTTGGGCGAAAGAATTATGCTCAAAAAAAAAAGTAATCTAATCAAAACTTGCTAAATGAAAAATAAATTGGAAAGACTAAACAAAAATATGAGAAATAAATCAGTATTTTTCTATAGCATAGGCAAAGCCTAACAAGAATAGTGCAAAGAACACAAACCCACATTGTGCTATTGAAGGTTGCTGAGATGTGATACCAAGGGACAAAAATATCTTCCTTGCAGAAGGGATTTTCTCTAAGCAGTTCCAGGCCTGGAGCCTCTTGCTAACAATTTTTGTACAATAATTTTTGTACAATTTTTCTGAGTAGAGGAGATCCAGGTGTTCATACGGGTTACTTGGATGCTAAGTAAAACAGCAGGTGTGGGAATCTTCCCCACCTTTCATACTACTTGCACTCTGGATTTTTGTCTTTTTTCCTCTCTATTACAATCCCAGTCAATGAATGAACTAGAACACAGGTAATTTGCAATGATTTAAAAATAATCAACTTTCCATCTTTATCCAGGTACCTCCAAACAAGTTAACACAGCCAAATTCCACAAGGAATACAGATAATTACAAAGAAAGGAAGAAAACAAAACAAAAGAAATGCTAACAAGTACCAAAAAAAAAAAATCACCTCTCACCAATCAGAGGAAATTCAAAAAGAGAGGGGCTGTGGCTTAATTGATAATATAGAGCTCTCCGGCATATGGGTCTCTGGAGAAATAAGAGACATCCTATTGAATGATGTTCCAACTGTTCCAGGAAAGCAAGTTGATATTCATTTCCAACTCTGAGGACCCAGATCCAACTTCAAGGGAGCAAAACTGGTGACATTGAAGTTCACTGTGAGTAAAAGCACCAAATCTAGTAGGCTGCTTGTTCTGCCCACTTACATAGAGTCATGATGTGTGCAAGGCGCCAGCTTTGGTTGTCAGGGTAAGTTGTTGAGACAGATGAGATGGCTGGAGACAGGCTAAATGGTATATTCAGAACACACTGGGTGTCAAGGGCTGCCCAAAGGTGTTTGATCCTGCTGCTTAGTGATTCCCCAGCCTTTCCAGCAACCCTGTATCCTCTCATACTAACGGTTGTTAAATGATGGTCTCCCACATTCCTTTCTGTGTTCATCAAATCCACAGACGGACTGCATGAAGAAACAAATCAATAAGTATTTGTGCCAAAAAGGAAGAATGGCCATTAACTAGTACCTCTTTTAAACAGAGGAAAAATAGGTTATTGGCAGGAATATGAGTGTCAGAGTGTTTGAAACACCATGCCCTTTCATTACAGATTTGCAGATGCGGTCTGCTCTATGCTGACCAACTGCAAAAATCGCCTTTGCTCTCATACACACTCCAGCTTCCAAAGACGAATTACCTCACTTATTTTGTTTCACTGAAGCCTTTTTGTAAGAGGCTGAATTGGAGCAGATGGGGTGAGGGGAAGAGAAAAGGAAGACAAGAAATATCTTTAAGCCCCAGACTAAACTGAGATAAAGATTTCCATCCACGGTACAACAATATTTGCCTCAAGAAAGCAGTTTATTCAGCTGCTCAGGAAAAAGGCTCAGCTACTTTCTGATAATGCATTTTCCTAATGACATTGGTGAGTCAGAAATGGCACGTGCCATGGAGACACTGAATGCTTGAAGAGCTTCTGTTAAGGGGTGGGCTCTAATTTTTAGCATTTCTCTGCTACTGACAATCAAAAATAAACACTTTGGAGGAGGTCTCCTCCAGTTCTCCAGATTAGTCTGAGTAAAACTAGGCTGTTTCTATGGGCAGGACTCTAGACTTTTCCTCAGAAGGCCCAAATTCAACTTGCTGGTCTGCCACAGACTTCCCTGTAAACCATGACGAAGTCACTTGCATATGCTTATGTGGGCCAACTCCAACATCCTTCTTCTCACACAGCTTCATGAAGCAAACCACTGCAAGTCTTTCTAAATTAAAAGAAAATGAACTGCACTCCTAATGGTTCACCCAAAGAGGGCTTGACCGTGGCATCACCGCAAACAGCCTCTGTTCTTGAGGGGAAGAACTGAAGCATTTAGTCTTGAGTTCTGTTATTGCAAACACCTTTGAGAGTAACACCTCCAGCAACATCTAGAAGTATTCTGGGACATGTGACAACACTAAAACACCTTTTTCGGTACCAAACCTCTTGCATTTCTTGTGAACAGATTTGCCAGAGTTCAAGCAATGGGATCACAGACCAAATGGTATCTCCTTAGAGCCTTCACCATGTTCATCTCATCACCTTAGAAGACTAGAAGAATCAAAGGTTTTGATGTAGTTGCTAGGGCTAGTTTAGCTCTTGTGCACATTGCACGTTTAATTCAGCCAAATGAATCAATACATTTTTGGTACCCCTTCTCTTCAAAGCTGAAAAAGCATGAAAAGGAGCACAGCAAAAGGTCTGCTGTGATTCAAGGCAAAACACAACAGATATTGCAAACAGCATAGAATAACCCTGTTACCAACCTGTGTCCCATCTCCATGTTAAAAGCTTACTACAACACGCCTTGCAGCACTGGTCACTCACTAGACCCCTGTTGTAAATATGTGCTATTAAAGAGGGCCTCAAAGTGTACTCCACAAGCTGACATATATGATTCATGAGCCATCACTGCCATACCCCCACACCGATATTTGGGGTTTGGTGCTTTTTGCCTAAATATAATTCCTATATTACTCCAACTATTCCTTAGACAAAATATACAAACAAAATTGGGGAGAAAATGCTGAATAAAAAACGATGTATGCTAAAAGCACCAACAGGCAGGTCTGCTGCTGTTATAGGGCAGGGCTACAGCATTTTCTAGTATTAGGAATAATGCTTCCTCTATGTGAGTTTATTTCAGACCATTTTAACTAGCAAACACTGCCATGTGAAGATTCCCACACTCATTTTCCTGCCACAGGACTTCTGTAGTTAAGTTTTAATTGAAACAGTTCAGCTCATTAATCATTTTTTTCCAGAATACATTCATTTTCATCTCTATGCCATGGTTTCCCTTTCTTCAAGCTGAAAAACAGCCCCATTTATCTCATAACTGTGTTTTTGCTAAAGCACTCCAGATTCTAACTGCACAATATATAAGTGCATCTGAAAGAAATGAACATGGTCTTCAGAGCAGACAACAGTAACATGCAGTATGTGCAACCCCTCAAATGTGTTGAAAGAGGATGAAAAAACTAACATACGCTGATTAACTGAACAATCTAAATTCCATTCAATCAACAACGTACTTCCAAAAGAAGTATTTAGTGACTGTGTAATTAAATGCAGTATCAGACCACATAGTCACAAGTATTCAAAAAATCACAGGTTTGTCTTTTTAACCCCAACCTTTTGAAAGTTTTGGCTTAGAACAATAAAATTACTTCCTTCTGGCGTCTTTTTGTAATTCAAATGGAATTTGACAACATTTTAAATTGTCTTTTTTTATCTCTGAGTTCATTCAAAGTTAATCACACTGCAGTTTGAAAGCAGGGGCAGAATATCTCCAGTTTTTCTGGCACCATTTAAACTGGGGACAATTTTACCAACTACTAGTTTTGTAAGGCAAATTCTTACAGAACAGGTGGAAGGCTGTGACTCCTACTTACCTGGACTATGGGAGGAGCCAGGTTCTTACTTGATGCCTGCTCTGCATCAAGTGCTTCTCCATCCAGGTGCTTTTGATAAATATTTCTGTATGTCTCTGCCGCCTTCCACTGTAGATCAAAACAAGCTGCTAAAACACTCATGAACAGAAGACTTGTTTCCTGGTGAGACCTCTCTGCCTGTGCTCCCAGAGAACTGCCAGGTGCCCTCATGGAGAGGTGCCTATGGCATGCACAAGCTCTCTGTACACACTGCAAATTACATCTGCTCAGGGCAGACCTACTCGAGACTTCATTTTCACTAAGTCTCTCAGTGTTGCTTTATCTCTTTATCATTTAATTAAATCACCAATAATTGGATTTTGTAGACAAAGCTGAACAAAAATTACTATGAAAGGCCAGAGTTAAAAGACACTGAAGATGTATTTCACAAACTGGGAGTCTGGCAATTAGAGTCTACCAACTCTTTCCTACCATGGCAGAGTTCCATGAAGAAATATGTTACAAATGGCTTTTGGCTGCCTGCCGAAGCCTCAGTCATTCTGACATATGTACAGCGAGACAACTGCTGACTCAGTGTCAACACAACGCATCCGTGATCTTCCAAGTCACTCTTAAATAGCAAGATTATTGGCCAGACAGTTCATTTTACAGACTAAAAGTAAAAGGAAGACAAAAACATTTACTGGGTAAGTAAGCTCAGGCCAATAGAAACCCTTTAAGAGAAGGGTTCACAGAAGAAGCCCTCGGTAGAATGAAACAACTCATCTGTCTTTTTTCCCCAGTACTCTTCTCAACAAACAGAGGGATTTACTGAGCATTCCCAGAAAATTGACATTACCCAGATGCACTGCACTGGCTGTAACTCAGGTGGGGTACACAAGTTTTGCCTGTCTCTGTGGTTGGGCATCTCAAACAATACAAAGATGTTACAGGAGCTTTTCTTACCTCAGATGCTCTACACTTCACAGAAATCAGCATCAAGATGCTGGAAACACAATTAACTGGTTAATCTCTCACCAGTTTACACACTTAAAAGGTACAAAATATACTAATTGTGATGTTGCAAAACTAATTCATAGAACAATTTTTGATGCACATATTGAATCGAAGCTCCTTTTAATTCATATCTGGATTAGCAGCTATACTTTGAGATAATGCTTGAAGCTCCGAAATCCTAAAAACCAGAAAAAAAAAAAAAAAAAAAAAAAAAAAAAAATCTTTGTTTTGAGCAGATTCACTGATCACTCCCAAAGGTTTTGACAGCACTTTCATCACTATAAAGAATGAATGCTGCACAGCTTAATTATGGCTTTTGAGACTTTTGAGACTTTTTTGCCTTCCAAGAAATCACATAATGCCTAACTATCATTAGGACAAATACCACTAGACAAAAGAAATAGAATAAAAAGCAGAAGAGAAAACAAAACCAATATACTTAAAATCCAGATTAGATTATAACTCAAGTTCATTTTAAAAGAAAATATAAATATGTCTAACATATCGGTTCTGTGGGAATTTGTTTTACATTGAGCTAGAAAGACTAAAACAAATTAAAATTTAGGAGCCAATTAAATTCTGAGTTTAAGTCTACCAACTTCAATGGAGTTGCACCAGGGTAAGATTCGTCTCAGAATATGAACTGAAGCATCGAAAGGTTGAGATCAGTTAGAAATTTAAAATGCATATGAATATAATTCAAAATGAATAAATTTGAAAGTCTGACTTTGTGAGACTTTCTGGAGACTAGGGAAAAAACTATGGTTTTCATACTGCTACCTGTGAAATTATTTTATTCTACATGAAGTTTTACTTGTATAAATGCTATTTCTTGTTTCTCCTTATGTAAGCAGAATCAGAATTAGGTTCCAGGTTTCTTGCCATCTGGTCCGAGACCTCCCAATCAGCTGGCTATTGCTCCCTGAAAAAATTGAAATGAATGCTCTAAAAGGCCACTGGCATGCTAATTTGTGAACTGAAACAGACTGCAATGACAAAATCGAACTGAAACAAATGATAGCTAATGAGGCATTTTTACTCACATCTTACACAGCTTTGCTTCATCACATACTTACATACTCAGGCCAGATGTTTATTCAGGGCTTTGGAAAAACTTCACTTCCTTCAGCTGCCCAAGTTAAGAAATAGCTGAGGATCTTTTCCCAGTATAAAATGTATTAAGTTATGCTTCAGCTTATAAAGTCACATGAACTAAAACACAGTCAAAATGTTGTAAAACTCCTCACTTAAATCCACAAGATATATTTATTTCTGTACTCTTCAATTATTCACTTACAGTACAGTATATTGGTAAATGGTCATCATTAGGAAAACCATTTTTAATTGAAAAACATCAATATTTTCCTACTGATAGCTTTCCAATGACAACTGCATATACTAAGGTAACCTACATCTAAATTCCTCCAATATAAAGCAGGAGCTGTAAGGTTAAAAAATTGCTAAAGAGTTGGTTTTTTTCTCTTCTTCATAGAGGAAAAAAAAATCCCATAATCTTTCAAACTTTTTTCCTGAAAAGCACTTCAGTCAACTACCTAGCTCACTCATGGCAAGCACAACTGCTTTGTACACTCCTCAACACCAATTTTTCTGCTCACTGCAGCTACCCTCATTTTCTCTTCTGCATAACAAAAAGATGACTGAAATATATTTGCTCAGTCTCTACAGGTAAGGGCTTAGAAAAGAATTTGAATTCTCACAAATGGAAATACTATTTCATGAGCACTCGTTTTTGGTGAAAACGGAGCTCCCCTGCATTTCCTGGTAAATAGGAATTAGTTAGGATTGTTAGGCAGAGCTGCTCCCCCAGCCAAACGGCTTCATTCAATGATCTCTAGTTTAAGCTACAATTTTACTAGACTGATCTTGTAGAGCGAAAGATGCAACACCAACTCCCTCCATCCCAACAGATCACAGTTAAGGATTTATCAGGCAGGGAGACCTCCTTTCCCATTAATACTGCCCAGGATTTGGGCACCAGGCTAAAAGGCAAGACAGCAGCTATTCATCCAGATTGCTTGTCCTTGCCACCATCCACACCCAGCTGGTGGCAGCATCTAGCCCTGGCACTCTGCAATTATTATACAATTCATCTTGTAAAAGCACCTCACAGGCAAGAGGAACAGATGTGTCAAAGATATAAATAGAATTATATTGAAGGAAACAAGTTACTCCCCTGAAGGAAATAAAAACATTATAGCTTGGAAAAAATAAGAGATTTTCTAAATCTTGTAATCTCTTTCTGCTGTCAGATTCATGCTGTATCATACACAGTACAGGTACACTGTCAGGACTTAAAAGAAAATGATGAATGTAAGAAGCCACATATTTAAACTGCAGTTTGTTTCCTAGAGTGAAGATCTGTCTTCCCTGTGGCTTGCTTTGAAAGGAAACAAATAGCATGAACAGCAGCACTTTTCTTGGGAGGTAATTGCATAAGTTTCTAGGCATCACTTACAGAAATGTTGTAATGTTTACTTTCAAATTTTCTTAGCTTAATTTCATTTGTGTTTTCCTTTCTTACCCTTCCAAAGAAAAGCTGTGATGCACTTTCATCCTTTCCCATGCACTAGAAAAGAACCTAATAGGTGCTTTACACTAAGTCACACAAACATTGTTTCAATTATTACTTATTAAAGTGGTTAATTTAAAGGGTTGTAACTAAGGGCTAAAAATATTTAAACAAATAAAGATTTTTATACAACTAGGAGGAAAATCACTGCCTACAATGCTTAAACACATTTATACAGATAAACCATTCAGAAATTCCTGGGTAACAAGAGCAAGGATAGTGCTGAGAGGAGTTATTATAAAAAGGTAATGGGAACATCCTGCAAGAATCCACTTCCCTTGGATAAATCCAGATGCAAAACTCAGGATTTACTCTGCTGAACTTGTCAGTGATCAGAGAGATAAGGAAGGGGCAAAGGGGCAGAGGAGATGCAGGCCTGCTTCATTCCTTGTACCCAAGTCTCTCCATGGCTTGTTCCAGTACTTGCCATGCACCACGCTTGGTACCAGCTTGCGAGGAGGTGCCTCAGGGCGACCCTTCCCAGAGAGACAAGAGCCAATACCCAACACAGAGGATAATTCTGGCATAAGCAAAGGGAAAAAGTGACAGCAAGAACAAAGAAGGAACTGGGCCAATGTGCAGACATCTGAAGCACTCACTTGGGCATCAGTTCCACAGCATAAGCCACAGGCAATGGCTCACAGCTCACACAGAGAGGCTGGTTACGGGCAGGCAAGGCTGGCTGCAAATCCTTACAAACCTTAAGGAAACAAAACAACCTCTTACTAAGGTTTTCTTGCAAGGAGAATACAATATAGGGAATAATTTACTTCTTTAAGTACAACAACTTAGTTACCTGGATACTCATCCTTTGCTTTTAGACAAAACTAAAACAAGACTAGAACTCCTACTCTGTCACACTAGTGTAATTCTGAAATAAATCAACAGCTTTCCATGGAGTTAAGATTTACAGTAGAGTGGATGAAAGCAAAATCCAATGTTTTGTTAAGATGAAGATTAAGATCTTTGGACCAATATGGATCTCTGTCCTAGTGCCAAGTCACAATTTTCTGAATTTTTTTCCACATGTTTAAAACAAGTATGTGCAAACCTTTTTGTGCTGCTTAGTCAAAACAATGCCAAAAGTAGCAGTGACAGGAATTTTATATGTTGACAGGCTCCAAATTCTTGCAAATCCTCACTCTTTGTTCTGGAATACTAGATTTATTTCAAACATTCTTAAGGAAAGAATGAAGAAAAAAAGGCTACACAATATCATTCAACTGCACCCAATATGTCTGGAAAGGGCCCAGCTCTGCTCAACAAGAGAAATGCCAAAACCAGACAAAACTCTGAAAGATTTCTTAAACTTCCCAACACTAGAGGAGGGCAGAACCCTGATGTTCTTTACTTCTCTGAATTTTATATAAATAGAACTACTCTCCCCTGTCTCTCTAATCTTGGCAGAATATACTAAATTTGCTCTCCCTACCATGGCAGGAAAAACGGCATCAAGCTCAAGACTTTGAGAAGCCTGGATTCCATTCCCTTTCAGACACCAGCTCCTTGTGCAACACTGAGAAACCACCATTTGCCTGTGGATTACTGGCCTGTAAAAACAGGGTAACATTGAGATAAGGACAGGATACCTGCCTAAGCAACATCTTATTGATGAAGAATTGAAGCATCTAAAACAATAGAAATGTGCCTAGCCAAATTCCACAGTCATCACAGTCATTTTATGAAGTAATTTTTCTGTACTTTCTAAATACAAAATATTTTTGGAAATGATCAGAGGGAAAGAGCAAAAATACTTAAGACAGGAAAAATGTTTAATATTAGCTGAAGCTATTCCCTTAAAGCCTTCATAAATTTATTCTTTTGATAAATTTAAAACATGTAATATGTAAAGCTACAAACTTTACAGTGAATGAAGCATCTTTTTTTCCCACCTCAAGATCACATCTAGAAGTGCCTTCCTCAAAACTACAAAAACTTATCTCTTGGTAAGCAAAGGTACAGGACTTTTGCCAGTGATGATCTTATTGCAAGGACTGTGAAAGAGGCAGCACCAAAAATCAAGCTTATTATGATTTTAGCTTGTGTCAGTTACAGCTTGCTCTATAAATTACCAAATTAAAATTGCATGCAAATATGTCTCATTAGAGAATTGTAAACAATTTCTAAGGTATCAAAAGAGCTACAGGGAGCTCTATACCTCCCTAGTTCTGTGCTATTACTCATGCAACACCAAATACTAAATACTCTGCACAATTCTTATTTTGGCAATGCTTTTAAACAGCATATTCCATCCAAAGTCTCCTGCATAATGAGTGGGATAGATAGATAAACAGCAGCTGTTGTATAAATTATCCAAAAGAAAGAAATTGCTAACTGCTGAAACTTCTGCCAGCCCAGCAGCAACAGGTAGCACAAGCAGCCTCTCCTCATTTAAGCTTTGCTGAAGCAGGAGAGGCAGGGAAGTGTCCCCTGCACATACACCAGTGCCTGGAGAGAGAGGTCAGGTGGCACCAGTTCTGAGCTGGAGGGAGCAGTCAGGGTAACAGGGCTGTGGTGGGCATTTTTGCGTGTGATTCACTCTGTCTGTTGTACACTGTCGTTAATGTTGTTGTTGTTACTGTTCATTTTTTTTGTCTCATTTCTGTTTCCAGTAAATTGTTTTCATCTCAACCTGTGATCATCACCTTTTTGTGCCTCCGATTCTCCTCTCCATGCCACCTCAGTGAGAAGAGAGAGCAAGCAAGTGGCACCATGGTTTGGAGAATCTGAGTGGGAGCACTGAACTGGGGAGTACCATTCCTAAACCACAACACCACAGTACAAATAATGTTTTGATAGTTTAATTTATTTCATTTTAATGATTGCAATATGGTCCTTGCTTCCCTGGAGCACATTGTTTCCCCAGAAAACACCCACCACCGGTGTTCTTGCAGAAGCAAAGAGCAAGAAGGTTGTCATCTTGTTAATGTAATGCGCAAATATAAAAAATTAACCATTAGAGAAAAATTATTCTTTTATTGATGATAAACACTCCCATCCTAAGCCAAATTTTGTATATCAAGCACTGTGATCTGATATCAAGAACCATTAATGCTGAGGTAGTTACTCTTCAGTCTCTATTTTAGTGTTTACAATGTATATAGAGCTGCTAGGTAGGATTTTTGGTCACTACAATTTTTAAAGGCTTTCACTTTTTTGATATATCTGCCCGTATACCCTTCTCTGAACTTACACACACAGATCACTTCCACATATTCTCCACTTATATGGCCACGGAAACTCTACCACTGCCACTCATGGACTGGGGTCAAATGCAGTTGTGATTTATTCATAAAAGAAAAAGCTTTACTGAAGGATGAACGTTATTCTAGCAGCATTAGGACTTACTGTCACTGCTGAAACCAACAATTCAGAACTTTCATACAAAGAACGCTACACATATGAGATACAAGGTAGGAAATAAACTGCAGTTAGTCTTTTATGAAATACACTCAGGCACACCACCAGGCCCAGAAGCCTTTCCAAACATACACACGCTCCTCAGCAACATCCACCAGAGGTAATTCAACAGTCTTCGGATAGAAATTATGTATTATTAGGCATACAATTTTCCCCTAAATTTTTTCAGACAACTTGGAAAACCGTAATACCTGGAACGCTTGGCCAAACAACTCCTCCTGCCCCGAGTGCCATCTGACTCAGCCCTGATTCAAGGGACCAGGTGACCACTGCTTGCACAGCACAGCCTTTGCCCCTCTGCCAGGGCCCCTGCTTTGGATCTCACCATATGCACCTGCTCTGGCATCCACACCCCCCAGAAACACTTCCTTACCTTGACCCAAGGAAAGCTTCCTTCACAAAATGATTGCGTAAAAAGCTTCGGTTATGAGGAGACTTTTCAGGGAAAACAACCAAAATAGAGATATTTCCCTCACAACAAACATGAAGAGTTGGAAATCTGGTAACAAACTCAACGCCACTAAAAACTGTTATTTTAAAATTCAATAATAAATGTCAACTATGTTTTTAACCACAATGAGTCATGCCTTTTATCAATGTTTAACAATTTTCTTTAGTTTTTTTTTTGTCATTGGGGATATATGTTCCTTCTTTTTTCATTACTTTATAGATCATTCTTTAAGCAATTAAATAATTCACACAAAACAGCTCAATAATGTCCAAAGTTCAAATAAAGAAAAAAGTAATCTGTTATTGTCAGAAATAAAGAAATACAGGAGACATTCTCATAGGATTTCAAAGACCTTTAAAACCATTGTATAAAACACCTCAATACCCTTCTGAAGCAGATATGCATGTGCTTGTAAGTAAACTGAAGACTTGAGACAGACAACCCAGGTCCATGCACAGTATTACTCTCCAAGCCAAAGTACAGATCTGTTTCACTACTGAGCATCATGTGCCCCTGATGAAGTGCTTTCACCCTTGACACAAGGAGATAACCCTTGATTAGGTATTTAAAGAAAACCTGGGTGGCTGAGCAGTTTAGGACTAAACATTAGTGAAGAGCCTTTCAAGGTGCTTAATAACTGCTAGATAAAAAACAATATACTCAGGTTACTACAAATACATCTCAAGAAACACGAAACTTTGGATGTCTGTGGAGAAATTTAGGAGAAAATTTAGAGAATGGGAAGCACAAAAATAAAGTGGATAGAATAGTACTATATTCAACAGATTACTAAAAGAATAGTCACCCCTGCATAGAAAAAGATCATGTGACTCAGAAGGAGGTTTAAATAGCAAATTCAAAACACCATATTCTCCCTCCTGCCACTACTCTGCAGGGAGAATTTTACTTCTGCAAATGGGTCTGATCCAGGTCTGGTCTCCATATGTCTAAAAGAATGTAAATAAGTTGCAGAAGGTATGAAAGAACAATTAGAGAACATCCCAAGAACCATTTTTTCCCTTTTTGATGAATTCAGTAGAACAAGCTCTTTAAAGATGGTGTCTCATAACCATAAGAACGAGCTTGATCCTCCAATATACTTGTACCTGAAATGAGGAAGATACATCAAGAAACAATGCCAGAAGCCAAATCCCACCACTTTCATACTTCCAGCAAGGCAAAAAACCTTTTGAGCTAAAGTTACCAGACAGAGGAACAAACTGCTAAGACATGCAAAGAATGTGTCTGTCCCCTGAAGCCTTTCAGGGAAGCCCAGCTGCATTCTGGACATTTTCTTTTGAGTACGATTGCAAGCTGTATCCAGGATAACCCAGGGAGAACCAGACACAGTGCCGTAGATGATTCCAGGCTTACACTGTGCAAGTATGTGAAGCAGGAAGAAGCAGAATAACTTAAAGAAATGGGCCAATTATCAGAATATGCTACATTACAGGAAGTATAATTTGTGATAACTTACTGTGGGCCTGTCACCAGTGACAATTGTGGAATTCAATAGAATTATGTGGGTTTTCTGCTCCTGACTTGTGATTTACTTACTGATTGCTCCTGGCACTTTATATGGTTTTCAGAGACATTTAGTGGTCAAATAATATACTGCAACTCAACGTTCTTTAAAAAGTGAGAATGGAATCGTGTCAGATACCTCCTAGCATAGTGAAAGCTGTGAAGCATAAACATGACACGACCAAAGGACTAAAAACAAAATTATGTCTCCCTTTTCTAACATGAGATTTTGTTTAGCAAAGGGTATTATCTTTCCCACAAATAATGGCACAAATTTGCTGAACTGTTGCAAAATAAGAATTGGTTATCAATTGCTTTGGAACAACACATGCTGCCAGCATTATTTTTAAACCCCAGTCCCGGACCAATATTCTGTTGTGACAACATTTTATTGATGATGACAGCTACCTTATTTGCAATAATGCCATTTCGTATTACTGAATCAATCAGAAAGTCTCTGTTCTATGGTTATTTCTTCCTAGCATTTAGCTTGGACATGTAACAGGGCTGGAGAGAGAAAGTGATTGAGCCCCTGCACCTCCAAGGGACATGGGAAAGCCCTGTCCAGCTCCCGTCTCTTCCCAATCCCTCCCCACTTCCTGTGCCTTCAGCCTGTTCAGCTGCTCAATACTGAAATTCAAAAAGGGGAGGCTTGTGTCCCGCAAATCACATGACTCGCTCAAAAACAACCAAGTCTTCTGAAATTGATATTGTGTTCTTTTTTACTTGTCTTCTGGCTTTGCAGGCTACACCACACCTAATCACACCTTCAAAGCTTCTTCTAGAAGGGCAAATAAATGTTGTACTTTAAAAAGATAAAGTCACATTTCTAATGAATTAGCGCAATTCTAGCTGCTGAGGTTTTAAAGATAACACTATAAAACTCACTAATTGGCAGTAAATACTGAGGTAAAGATCTAAATACCTCTGTTTCTGACTCAAAACTGTAAATGTTTTTCATCCACCATCTTTGGAAGCTGAATAGCAAAAATGAGTGTGTGAGCTCTGAACATCTGCCAAGTAAACCTGGGTATGGTAAGATGCAGAACACTGGTTCCTAGCTACTAAGCAAACATCACTCCACTTAAAATCACCATTTTACTAAAACCATTGCTGTTATACATATCTGGCAGGAATACCACTTTAATAAAATAAAGGATACAAACTCATTCCTTAGCTTGTAATAGCAAAGTCACAGATAAAAGGTTAGAGACAGGGAAGAAACAATATGGGGAGAAAATACAGAGATTCACATAACAGATCACAGGAACAAGGTGGTTTGGTTTTGGTTTAAACTCTGTTGAGAGATTTCAGAAACCCAGATACACCTGTCTGGAATCATACTGGCTTTCATGTCTCCATTAGACAAAACAGATATACTCTATAGCCCCAGGTATGCTGGCAGGCAATAATTTCCATTTGTTCCTAGAACTTACGAACCATTCTTCTCCATTTATTTCAATTTTGAGTGCAAAATTAGCACCTGAAGTTGTAATAATTTTATTTAAATATTTACAATATGGGACTATTGTTTCAGGTTGTTTTGATTTTTTTTTAATGGTAAATTCTTGTCAGACCACCCTTCAAATCTCTATTAAGTTTTTAATAGAGTGCTCTTTCCACTTCACAAGCAGTCAGAATTAGGGTATACCCAAAATACGCTTAATAAACAACAGATGCCTAGCTGCCTGTTTGGTCACATATTATGAACTTCCAGCCATCCCATCCCATTCCTCACACTGTCACATGCTCACAGAGCAGAGATCCTGCTCCTACTGCACACAAACACACAGCTGGCAATACAGGAATTGCAATTCCAGTCAGCTTCATGTCATCCTGCAGAAGGTTGGAAATACCTGCTCACATTTTGATTTCCCAGGGACCCAAGCAGGCCATCGGGTAGGAGGCTGTCCAGGAGGACCAAGGCACTGCTGTGAGGACAGGTGGAAGTATGGGTGATGTCAGCATGGGCTGAGGGAACACTGCCTGCCCGGATCATGGGTTTACAGGTGATGTTCTAGAGAATGCCAGCTGCCCCACAAGTGCTTTGGTGGGTGCAGTGCGAACACAGCCAAGAGGCCCCTCAGAGCAAAAACTTACTGCTGCTGCTGAACATGGAGTTTGAACTCAGACTTTAAGTCAGAACAGAGAAATAGGAGCATGACTTCTACTGTCAAACATTGCGTGAAAATGCAGTGGGAATAAGGCAGAAAGATTTGTCGTTTGTTTTCTGAAGGACACTCCTTGCATGTGTTGATAGACTGCTTAACTTTGCCTAAACAATTCACAGAGGGATACACAAAACAATTTGAAAAATTTCTGGTACAGAATAGCCTGCTGACCAACAGCACAGATTCACAACGGGTAATGAGAACAGGTGATGAAAGCTGCCTTTTTTCTTTCCTTCTATAGCATCCTCAGACAGAAAAGCTTTTTTAAATTGCTTGCCCAAAATAGAGTATCAAACAACATATGGCGCAAACGTCAATTACTTCTGATTCAAACTCACAAACAGTGCCATTCTAATTACACTGCAATACTAGTCTGAAAGGCATCTATTACAGAGGAAATGGAAGGATTACAGTGGTAGTGAGAAGGGATTAATTTCTAGTTACCTTACAGCAGATAATACTAAAGCAAAATTAATAATGGATATGACTTTACAACTAATAAAAAGTCCTTCTTAAGGACTGCAGAATACAGATAGCTAAGGCTTCAAACACAGCTGCTACAGCAAACAAACAAACAAACAATTCTGCATAATGGTTACTGTTCAAATTAGGGGATGTAGACTTCTTGTGTGGGTGCATTTCTGTCACAGAAACAGAAGTCTGATGCTATTTTGAATCAGAAAAAAGCCACCTGAGCCTGAGGAAATGGTGGGGTCTAGGGGCAGGGTAGGCAGGGAGAGAAAGAACTTTGCTGCCCTTCAGGGTAGAGTCAACTCTGAAGCAACAGATCACTACAGCACACACTGAACAGAAGCCATGCCTAACAGCAATGAACTTAAATTGCAACAGCAGCGACCTTAATGAAAAGCTATTCAAAAAGGCTGCATTAGTTGTATCTCCCCCAGGCTTGTGTTTAAAACTAGCAGCCACATGTGATTAGCAAATATGACGCAGGCATAAAAGCAAGAGGATATCTCGGGTCAAAACAATTAGGCCAGCATCTCCCTCAGAGGTGATCATACAACCTGCTGGGAGAAGTAGCATACCAAACAGGACAAATATGCAAAAATTTCTCTCTGCACCTTTCTGCCCCCAGCCTCTCCAGAACCTCCCAGCTTCTAACAACAATTGATGGTCAATCGATTGCCCATAGCATACACTGATTTACTAAGGGCACTGCTAGGCATTCTTACAGAAGTACTTGCACATGTTCATTTTAGGGACAGAACGTCCTATATCACAAAATATATATGCAGCTCTCCTGGTGGGGAAATTAGGGAAACCTGAAATCTTTCAGCAGCAGGTGTGTGTGATGTCAGTTAAGAGGCCTGTAAAGAGGGAAGCTGTAAAAAGTAACAATGAGACTAGATACAGCAGGGTTCAAGAGCTGTTGTGGCATGGACTTAAGGAGGTGTTTGGTGATTGCTGCATCCCTACCTTGAAAACCCCACATTCATAAAAGAACATTTATCATTTTAGGTGTGTGCCATTACCGGCACTTGGTTTAGAAATATCTATCACCACCAACAGGCAAATGGATCCAAGAGTTCAACACTATCAGATTTGCAGTTCCTAAACTTCAAATAAAAACTGCTGGCAAGTGAGAAATACATATTGCATTAAAATAAATAACCATACCCAAACTTTTAAAGAACAAGAAAAGAGAGGCCTCATTATCCTCCGCTTAACATAGACACTCTTTAGCTTTGTCAGGTACATCAGCTGATACAAAATTATTATTGTGGGTATTAGTTATGATTTCTTGATAGGTCCTTTTTAGGCTTCCCAGAATATTATGTTTGTGGATAATACTGAAGGAAATCCCTCTGACAATATACAAATTACTGTACTGTCTCTATACCTTTTTTTCCTGACAAAAAGACATTATTATAAAGTTCTGAAAAGACCCATTACTTCAATAGGTGAAACATACAAAAGGAACGCTTTAATGGCCTGCCATGCAAATTCAAATAGCAAAGCTCAAACACCCTTCAAAGAATAAGACATTAGCTTTGCTCGAGAGTGTTTTCCTCAAGAAGTTCTGTAGTTGCATAGTTATACTATTCCATGAAATAATTCAAAAAAGGCACTACTACACAAGTCATCTACCCAGTTAACACTACAGTACTCTATACTCCTGCTGAGTTCCTTTCTTAAAAAATTTTTGATGTGTTCAATAGATGTATGTTAGCTATAAAGGGCATGATATAGGCTACTTTTACGAAAAACATGCTTTGGCTTACAGAAAATAAAGATTGGATGAAGGTTTGTGATCAAGAAAGTCTGTAGGCAAAATTAATTTCAACAAAATGTCTATATATTTAAACAGAGAAAAGTCCCAGTTTATTTCTGAAGCAGCAAGAAAATTGATGTAGTATAATTGAGGAAAGAAAATTAACTGTGAAATACTGAAGTCCAAAGAACCCGTTAAATATATTAGATACACTGTTGGTACCTCAACCATGTTGATACAGTATGTGTTCTGATGGAAGGTTAAAATACACTTATACCAAAACAAATATTACACTATTTCAAGGAAATACATATAAAACCCCACCAGAGTACCTATACAGTTTAAAACAATGTTTAACAAAGTTATCCAAGACACAGTCTTATAAAGAAAGTGACTTTCAAATTGGTGCAAATTTCCAAGGAGAAAAGAAGGGATACAAACACAACCTGGCTGCAATTTTCTGTATTCTCCCTTATGACCTTTTGCTTTTAATTGAACTTAAAATATAATGCGATTCTGTGACCTTATGCAGTCCCTATTTTAGCAGTTCTATTGAAACATTCTTCTAGGATGGAAATAAGAATGGCAATTCTTATTTGCTATTTTAAATGATTAAAAAATGCAGAAGAAAAGCTTCAAAATTGGTAGTTATGGATAATAAATTACTATATTCTGAGCATCTATAGTAATAGAAGACAGTTCAAATCAAGCAATCAATCCATGAATGAATCAACAACATCTCAGCACCTGTCAGTATAGAATTTTTTCCACTCATCAGGGAAAAGCTGTTTCTTCTGGTGGCTGAACAGTTAATGCAGCACATTTCAAATGCATAAGGCAGAAGAGAACATTTAGATTAACACAGCCACAGAATATTCTGAGCTAGAAGGAACCCACAAGGACCACCAAGTCCAGCTCTTAAGTGAATGGCCCATACAGGGATCAAACCCACAACCTTGGTGTTATTAGCACCATGCTCTGAGCTCATCTCAGTGGCATTATCTCATCATACATGCTTGAAAGATTTACTTAGCACAGAGCATTAGGGTGAAATGTACAAGGTTAAAGAGAAAATCCAGAAAAAAACCCCGCTACACATAGGTGTTTGGGTTATTTAAAGTAAATGTATGGATGATCATTATCATGCATACTCATTCCAAAAACACAAATCAGAAAACCAGGAAATATCTACCTGTTACTACAATCTCTCTCCTGTCGGCACTTCAAACCTACTTTTTCTCTCCAGAGTTGAAATACCTATGTTAGCCAAGTATTATATTCCTCACCATTTGCACAGCACTCTGATAGCATAAAGTTTTTCAAGGAAATTGTTCCCTGTGAAAGTGTTTTCAAAATAACAAAAGCACCACTACTTTATTCTAGGTGCCTCCTAAGTAAGTAGGGAGATAAAAGTGAACGTCCCACACAATACTCTGCTGTCAGAGACTGAGAAAAAAAATTGAAAGAAAATAATGGAAAACAAATATCAAAGTCAGACACGGAGGCTATAGTTTCCCAAAAGCAATGCACGAGACTCCAAAGCACTTTTTCCTTGCAAAGGAAGATTATAGCAATTCCAGAAATTAAGTTTCCTCTACAAATGAAAGAAATTATTGGGGGGAGGGGGGGAAGGGGGGCAGTGGAAAGAAAACCATGCAAAGCTCTTAGCTAGTCCTCAGTCCTATAAAACTGGCAAAAGGAACCATTCTTCTGGAATTTCTCTCATCACTGCTATGGGAAGTGAGATCACCTCCACAAAGCTCGGAAATAAAATTATGAACTGGTACAAAATTCAATAACAAACAGACAAACAAAAAAAGAGGCTCTTGAAAGAACATTTTCTTTTGCTGAAAATATAAAACCCCTACAACTTGCACTTTACATCTGCTGGCTACTAACTCTGTTTAGAAAACAGTCTACCTAAGCAATACTTTCAGCTCTGCATGGTTGTAATATTATGTAAATAACACCTTTTTCATAAGTAAATCTTATAGCACACTTCAATCAAATTTTATTCACTGCACATTATCTCTCTAATGGCCTAGATCCCCAGAGGCAGAGCATCACTGTCATGCTTTTGGTTTATGCAAACCGAAGACTGTACGTACATGAACATTTTCACTCCAGCTGCTGCACTGCCATTTCTGAAATGGAAAATTATAGCATTTTCGACCATCTCACGAACTACTCTGATCAGTAACTGAGAAACTTATTTCAAAATGAGTCCATAAAGAGAATTCAGGGAATAAACAAGACAATTCATATCATTATGTGCACGAACAAGGTAGGCATCAATCCACATACTCCATTTTGCACAATACAACCTAGCTGCAAAGAAAAGAAGACCAAAGCATACAAGTTATGATAGGACAGTTCCGCCCATATTAGTATGTAGCAAACAAACTCTCATTTTCTTCCTAAGAAAGGCAGGGTTGCATTAATTACAACACAGTATTAATTCCCTGAGATTAGAAAACACCCATTTATCTGCTCCCATCCCTATGTCTGCAGTACTGTTCTATTTAAGAGCAGTAATGGGGCCATGAAGCAAATCCTACCATCATCCACAAAAACTCATGCTGGTTGAGATCACCTAGCAATTTTGGTGCATGTATAGCATATTCCTTCAGAGGAAACTGAACTGTAATCCCTTCTCCAGCCATAAACAAAATATGTTTCAATCCCTAAGGGGAATATAAGTATTTGAGTAAGTGTCTGACCGTTTCGACCACACTGAAGCTGCTGATTTCTTTAAATATTTGTCTTGAACTGCATAAAAAGGGATATAAAACCAAAATATTTGAACACAGTTACTTTCAAAGATTTAGCTGTAACATCTATTATTAACGCTGTCTGAGTAAGTGCCTAGAAATTAATCAGGTAGGAGGACAGTGTCTTTTGCAATGGTATCTGACATTAAGCCCAAGACTAAGGACTGGTAAATAGTGCAACAACTAAAAGACCATTTATCATGGCCATCCTCTTAAACTAATATGAATTAGGCTTCCTTGAACACATTTCACCAGCTATCTGTAATAGCCGTTTAGATTCCTGGAAGTTTACTGAGCAAATATTTAACGTTATCAGTCATCATTAAGCAGATCAAACAGTTACATTAACCTTGTACATCAGGTCAGCACTTACTTGGAAAGCTTGTCATCATCTCTGACTGTTAATGCCTCAAACCCTTAATAACATCTCTATACATCACAAGCCCAGGGTCAGGGAGTTAATGACATGTATTATCCACAGTCTCAACCACACAACTGGGAGAGAACTAGGGTAATGGAGAGCAACAGAAGAAGATAGTGTTCTAATAAGCAAAATTAAGGGTGAAGCAGACTATGGGAGAAGCATAGAAGCTATTTAAGTGTGTGTCGTGGTTTAACCCCAGCCAGCAGCCAAGCCCCATGCAGACACGTGCTCACTCCCCCACTAGTGGAAGAGTAAAAGCATCCCTTTGGTCCACTTGGATGACCTGTCCTCCTTGGGTGACCTATGTCTTCTCCCAGCCTCCCATTCACCCCCAATTTCCTTGCCAGTGTGGCTGTAGAAACAGCAGAAAAGGCCTTGGCTCTGTGCAGGCCCCGCTCAGCAATAACAAAAACATCTCAGTATTATTAACCCTGTGTTCAGCACAAATCCAAAACACAGCCCTGTATTAGCACAGTGTCAGAACTATCACTGCTGAGATCTGTAAGACATTTTATGCATATGAACCTCAACAGCAAAATAAAATAGGCAAGTTAGAGGTGTAAGGAAGTGGGTGGAGAGGTGATTTTTCGAGTAGATTGAAAATGCTGCAATCCTGTGTGTATGGAGTCATATTCTGACCCTCTGTTTTATCGCCAGCTATTCCTTTGAACATGAATATCTAAATTTATAGGAGTATCTGGCCATATTTTTTCTGCTTCTGGAGCTCATATCCTTTAACGGTATTTCTGTAGGCCATTTTGTATTTTTCATATGCATTGCATTTTAACATCCGGTTTTTAAAGTACTCCACCCTGCCTCACCATTAAAGGTATTAAGGATCGCGGGAAAGTGGTGGGAATTCTTCCATTAAAACTGAGGTTTAGCCATTTAATATAGAAAACCTAAGCACTTCCCACTGTCCTTCTTCCATATCATGACACTTGCTTTTGATCTTTATTTTCACACATTGCCACCCATCAGTAGGTCTCCAAAAATCTTATCTCAGAATGAATCATACAACTTGAACCTTTTGTGAACGAGAAAGTATGGATCATCTCAATAAAAATAAAAGAAAAAGCAGTTTTGAGAGCTACCAGACAGAAATAACTGATACACATGTAGATATAAGAAGCACATTCATTCTTAGTTTTTGAAAGATGAAACAATCCCGTAAGTCTGTTCAATGTGGTTTCTTGCTCTACATTCCACTGCTGTAGAATTCAGTGATCATGAAAGAAAAGAGGAACCTACATCACTAGTTTCATGTAAAAACATGACCAAGCTCTCAGACCATAAGAAATGTGTGCTGTGCAAACATTCCTCCCCATACTACTGAACTCCTGCACAGCAAACAAAACGGAACCAAAATAAAATCCCTTCATCCCTGCTAATCAAAACTTGCAGCAGGGCTAGTTGCTTGCCAGGCAAATATCAACCACCACTTACAGAAGGGGAAAATCAGGAACTAATCAATATTCACCAAGTTAATATTACAGTTTTGATAAGACTAAATAGACTAATAATTTGGGGGTTGGTTTTTTGTTCTTCATTTGTACTTATTTGCCTTAAGTTCTCTTGACAAGTCTAGAATGGGCAGTGATTAATAGCCATGGCCTTTTCTCATAGATCAGTTTTTGCCAGTAACAAAGTCCTGGAGTCAGGTTACTCGGTAACCTGCATGAGTCATTGCAAATCATTCATACATACAAGAACAATCCTTTTTTTTGGTAAGTACTGCTTTTGACCTTTTTAAGATATCATACAGAGCTTGATATCATATTTAGATAGCAAGTCCTTTCATTTGAATAAAAGCTTTGGTCTTTAAGCACAAGGTTTATTTTCATCTAGTGCAACATATTCAAGGTGAAACAATCAAAGGTCCACAATGAAACTGAGAAAAACACTGAAGATAAAGGACCATCTAAACAAAAAAGAAGAAAAATCTAGGCAAAACTTTCAAAAGTTCCCCTTATCACTTGTCAGGTTTGTCATAAACAATGCTGCATCTATTTGCTTTAATATCAATGCTGGATTTTTCTTCCCTCTCACTAAAAGCAGCTAAACCATCCTACTGTCCCTGTTGATGAGGCAGTCAGGTGGATTTAATAGCACACCATCTGTCTGTCTGAACAAGTTGCAGTGGCAGTGCTGCTAAAGCTTAGAAGGAGCAGTTTGCACAGAAATCAGTGCTGCACAGAGTAAATAAAAGCTTGTGAAGCTAAACTGTAAAAAAGCCTGACTTTCAAATAAATTATATTTCTAATGAAGCATGTGATATTCTGACTGTACAGACACTTTGCCCATATCTACCCCTTCATTTTCCTGTGTCACACATGCAAGACTACTCCGAAGTACATTCCCATCTTTTAAAAACAATACTCACTATTCAACCTAGAGACTGGTGAAGGAAGAATGAGAAGAGCAGTTTGTCAAGGCATAACTGATGCATTTTAAATTCCTTCCTCTAAGCTGAGGTTTTGAATTTTCCAGCTTGCTTGTCTTGAGAAAGACTTCCAAGTGGCAGGGATGGAAAAGAAAATGGTAGGAATGAGAGGAAACCACGTTAGGTCAAGTGGTCTTTTGACTAGAGAGAGCATTCTTAATCTTTCGTAGCTTTGGTAAAGAACATTAAGCCTGAAGTAAATATCCCCAGAACTTGTAAAGAGATAACACCTGCACGTTTATTTTAATTTGCTTTTTTCCCCAGCAAGTCAGGAACTTTCCTGCTTTCAATGTCTCCACGCTTGATTAAACCACCTAAACAAACCTGTACCTTTAGATTTGGAAAAACATGTTTGTCTTCTTCACACCATCCAATCTAATCTTCTTGAAGAAACCTAGAGCAGAGGACAAGAGGATGATAGGGACACTTCTAAACTTGAAGACATTCCTATTTTGGTCAAATAGAAGTTATGTGCAACACAGTTTCTTAAAAGCATTAGTGGGCTACAAGCAATGCTGCAAGGCTGAACATCATGCTTATGACTGCAGTCCACATACTGATTTTGGTGCCATCCTGAAGGATTATCCACAATCACACAGATTAGTGGGGGTTTAAAAGGAATTAGCAAATTTTGTATGTTTTTGTACTCACCCTTCATTCAATTCAGTTAATGTGAAACATTATCACATCCTCCAAGTAACTGTCTACCACTCTGGGTCACTTTCAGTTGACATTTCATTTACATATTTGCAAAGGTAAATAAACTTTCACTAGCAATAAAAGGTCAAAATTTGCTTTATTTGGAGAGTCTTCTCAAGCAGGCAGACTTGGTTATTTTATCTTATCACACATGAAGTTACAATAATAACACCAAATATACTTCTTACCAAAATTATGTGGTATTTCTAATTTTGTGAGTCTCAGTCTAACAGCACTTTGAAGTTCACAAATTTCAGCACGAGCACTCTTCCCACATTGATAAAGTTACTTTGAGTTACAAGACAGAGCATATTTTTTTCTTTCCGCCTTCATATGCTGTTCATTGAGAACGTAAGAGGAAAATTAAAGTCGCTTGTCTGTAAATACTGGTTCTCAAATCGGCTTGTAGGATTCCAAACTGATGTTCTTAATTAAAAATATACAGATCCTTATACAGTGACGCAGGTTTGGAGCTTGTAAAGCAACAGCAAGCAAAAGCATTAGCTTCCCTTCTCCATTCGCATGCTGCCTGGTCATATGTCCCTGAGAAAGGAGATCTCCCTGACAGAGGGCTGCAGGAATGGCCACCACCTGAGCCAGATCCTCCCAAAAGCTTACAGATGCTTCCCTCCTACCTTCCTCTTCATTTTCCCCAAAATAGACATCCACCCCCCTTGAGTCACCCTACCATCTTTTCCCAGCTCAATCCTCTGAAGACTGTTGCTGACGTCTTTCCACCTTTTTTTCTCACTCTTGTGGCTTTTTGAATGGACATTTAGTGTTGGCCATCTGCGTCTCTGACAGCTCTTCTGCCTTGTTTTCACTGTCTTCTCCTACTTCTCCTCCCTAACAGCCCATAAATTAATTTCTGTAAACTCTAGCTTCTCTTTCTGTGAGAAACACTGCTGCCAACAAGCCCGAGTGGGGAGGCTTCTCCCTTTTACTCCTTGGCAAGCATGAAAGAGTCATTTGAGGAGACCAGTTTGCTCAGCTGCATCAGGTCATGGTGCCCCATGCCCCATGGAAACAATGGACAAAACCAGGAGTTGAGCATATTTTATTCAGCAGGCTGTTTGCATTTTGCACCTTTTCTGTCCATGAGACTGGTTGCTCATGCAGCCTTGCTAGCTTTGGAGCTGTTTGAGGGGAACATCTGTTATGCTCTTTTAGCTTCTCTCCCAAAGATCAGCACCAAACCACAGAGCAGCTTTGATATTCCCATACATGCACGCACACAGCATAACAAGCTACTACTCTCCATTGCTGCTGATATTGAACAGGCAGTTGGATCAGATGTTAACATTAAAATGAACAAGAGATTACTTTCTCCCCAGCATACCAGAAACAGCACACCGCTTCAGACCCAAGAACTCCATCTACCTTGATCAGAAGCTGAAACCAGCATGCTGGAGTCTAACAGGACAGCTGGTAAAATGCTCATGACAAGGCTGATGCTGCCAAGGCACAAGAGGAGCCTGAGTAAAGTTTTCATCAGGGACTATGACCATACATTTGCTTCCTACTTTTCTCCATGGTAGCTATACGTTGAGATTTTATTACAACACTGAATCTATATTCTACTGCAAAAAAGATTACCTGAAAACACCAACATTCAACAACTTTCTGACATATTTTCACATTTTATTTCCCCATCATCATGATCATGCAAAATTTTTACTAATATTAAAGGAAAACTTTAAATTTTGAATTCTGAGCATGAAATAATGGAAGGACTTCACTTTCCATTTCTTCCTTACAAATTTGTGTACATAGCAGACTGAAAAAGAAAATCTGGAAATGCTCTACTAATTTAACTATGGGTTTTTTGTTCTAAGTCCATCAATACAGACTAGAGGTACTCAATTCAGGAACCAACTTCTCAGGCAAGAGGAGAAAAAGGTACTAAAAGGGTCCTAACCTGTTACCTTTGCTTTCTTTTACATTAAGTAACTACATAGCCTTGATAATATGTTTCGTTCCCCTTGCCTTAACCTCTCTGTCCTATATTACAGAATCACAAAATGGCTGGGATTGGAAGGGACCCCTGGAGACCATCTATTCCAACCCCTCCGCTAAAGCAGGTTCACCCAGAGCAGGTTGCAGAGTATGGCATCCAGGAGGGTTTTGAATATCTCCAGAGAAGGAGAGACCACAACTTCTCTGGGCAGCATGTTGCAGTGCTCTGTCCCTCATAGTAAAGCTTTTCCTCATATTCAGATGGAATATCCTTTTTATGTTTGTGCCCATATTGTCACCTCTTCCACTGCTACTTGCCAAAGATTAAATTCTAAGACTTTCAACACAGAGGCTGGACAAACACCAGCTGCACAAACACCAGTAATTGTCATCGAGTTTTTAGTGGAACATTCGTACATGAGGATTGAAACACACACCCATCTTGGGTAACCAACTTTATCACCTGCAAGAGTTGACTATTTGTCTCCTCAGAAGCATTCAGTAGTAGGAGGACACTGGCAGTAAGTACTCTGCTTAGCAGCTAGGGAAAATAATAGGTTTTGTTAGCCTGGATTTACTTCATTGGGCAAATGCAACTGGACAACCATCTGTAGGGCTTCTCTTTGAACCAAGCAGGTTGTTTTCTGCACTTGAATTTGTCTGTCTTTCTCACTACAGTCTGACATTAGACGGAGAGCATAGATGCAGCTTTTAGTGGGAAAAGGTTATTTTAAAAACTCTTTGATGTAAAGTTAAATGTGATTAACCAGAAAGCATTTAAGGTGAGGACAGTTAAACATTCTCTTCCAGTATCAAATAGAAAGGCTAAGACTAAACCAGAAAAAACACCTTGCTTAGGTTTATCACGGTTCCCTCTGCAATTTCTTTTTAATCAACAGGTCTCTTACTATCTTCAGCTATTGTACAGAAGTTTTGTGTCATTCAATGAATAATGCAGTCTTATTATTACCCCAAAAGCTGAAATATTGAAGTGATGCCTTCTGACACAATCTGAGGCATGAGGAAATTGTTTGACTTCCACAGAAATTAAAGGAACTTCCAAAGTTCATTAAGTGGGTTTGGGGTTTTTGTTGGTTTGCGTGTGGGGGGGGAGAGTTATTACTGTTTTGATTTGGGGGTTTTTTTGAGGGGAGTGTTTTGTTGTTTGGTGGGGAGATTGTTGTTTTTGTTTTGTTGGATATTTGGGGGTGGGGGTGTGTGTTTGTTTTGTTGTCCCCCCACCACTGCTACATGTTTTCTCCATCTATGGAAGGAAAGTTGTTTTCATAACTACCTATTATCCCCCCAGCATACTTGAGTTGCTAGTTCTTTCCCAAATAAATGAAGATGCTTACAATTCCATCCTGTAAGGTAATTCAGGCAAATCAATACTAGAGGTTGAATCTCCAGCATACAATAAGCATACCCGCAGTATTTCTTGTGAATACATACATAGGTACACAAGGCCATGGCATTTCACAGCTCTCCAAATTGATATGCACTTGTACTTTTTTAATTCTTTCATGAATAGCTCATTTAACCCTACACAGGCCTGTACCTTCAAGTGTTTCCTGTTAAACAAAAGCAGCTGCTATTCCCTAAGCAAGAAGCATCAAAAAATTATTTTTAGATGTTTCTGATCAAGTTCCTGTCTGCTTAATTAGTCTTGTACCAACATGACTTTGTCTACCACCAGAGTCTGAAATGAGATATAGTGGATGCCTTCCCATGTTAAGGAGTTGTTCTTTGAGGAGGTGGCAACAAAAGACAAAGGGCAGACATGGCTGCAAGATCTCCTTGATTTTCAGAACTCAACAACACATTCTGCTAAAGACTCCCGAAATAATCCCCTTGAGATTAAATTTAATTTTTTTTTTTTTAATTAAAAAGCTTAAGGAAACACCAGTGTCTGTAGCAGTTGCCTTGGTCATTAATGGACATGTGTAAATGTACCTTTATTTTACAGATTTAGAGTGCTTATAATTTGAGCAAGCAGCTAGGAAGGTTATTTTTTGGGTTTTTTCAACAGGGCTTCTTTTACTCTTGAAGAAGGAGAAAAACAATATGAATACTAAGAAAGGAGAATGGGAAGGGAGAATAAAAGGGAAAAAGATCCTACCAACATCCAGTCATAAAGAAGCAGAACTATTTGCTTGCTGCATCAGCCTTCCACGATAATACAGTACCAACTCCTTGCAGCTAATGCCCTAAGAGCTCCATCAAATGAGTAACCTCACGCAAGAGCTTTGTTTTGAAATCTAGATTCATTTTCCATTTTGGTAGCTTAAGTGACTCACAAATATATTCATATATCTATAATGCAGTGAACATGAAACAGAATTTTAAACCAGTTTGGGATGAGAAAAACTTTCACAGAAATGATTTTTATACAAGTCTATCACCTGGCTTGTAGAGTCTCATTTCAAACAACATCAAGCAATGGAGCAGCACAGAAATTGTCACTTAGGAAAAACACATATTATGATGCCTGTAAGGTTTTTTTTGTGTGGCAGTTTTTCAGAAGTGAGAAGTGTAGCACAGCATAATGGAGGGGAATGAATAATGTAGCACAGAAAGAACACACAAGGCAAGTCCAAGTTCTAAACAAACTAAAAAGCCATAGTAAAGTCCATTCACTTTGCCTTTGTTATTTAACTACAACAGCCAGAAAAGTGGGGAGGAAAAAATCATGTTGCATAATATGATGGCTCCTACTAATTTACTTCTCTGAAAGCAGAGCTGAGCAATATCTGAATCCTGAGATCTGTGAGCAAAGCAAGCAACTGCAACATAAAACTTGATGGTAAAAGAAGAAAAAGCTAACTACAGTTCAAGCTAAAGACATGTATTGTAGTTCCTTGATAACTTTATACTAATATAATCTAACAGATTAGACTAATAGTATCTACTGGATTCTAGTATTGTAATGCAGTAAAGTACTGCCAATCCATTTTAAGACTTACTGTCTTATTAGATGGTTGTTAAAGACATTCTAAGATTTGCTTTTCCTTCAACACTGCCTACTTCTCTTTATGTTTTAAAGTTTAAATAAACATCTCTAATTTCAATACAATCATAAAGTAAAAACCACACTTGCAAACTTCCGACTCCTCATCTTAATGAGCTCCCCAGCCCACAGACTTTTCAGAGATAATTTTGAACATGACCTGGTGCCTACTTGAAAGGGGCTTCACTGCTTGCTTTGGGAATGGCACAACTTCCACCAGCCTGTGGGCAGAGCTGAAAGCAAATAATCTCCTTTGGAAAATAATTCCATTTCCATTTGGCCAGAAAGCTATTTTCCTTTTTGGCCCATGTCATGGGGCACTGACTTTACTCTAGTCAAAGGTTGAAACACTGTAATTAACCCCCAAATGTATTAAAAGGGGCAAGGAAATTCACATTAAACAAACTATATGGTCTGTGCTGCAAATCTTATTTAACTACCATCACAAATTCAATTCAGAAAGGGTGCATCCTGGATTAGAGCCAGTAAAATAACAATCTTACATTTCTTTCACACCATCCAACCCAACCTTGCCCCCTAAGGACTGTTTGTCTGAGAGGTCTTCCTAAGGTACCTACAGTGGGAGCTTGTGCCAAAGACCAATCCCACAACTTCCGTACAGAGCATCACCGGAGATTTAATGTTGACCTCACAGCCACATCTTATCATTCCTCACTGCTGAGAGTATCTTTTGGAAACCACTACAGCCTTGCAAATACAGCACACAGTATTAAAAAGCTAGAAAAGTTAGAAAATACTAAATCCTAGCTTATATGCAAATGCAATGTCAATAATTTCTAGTGGTTTTGATGGAACATTGCTCTGCTTGGTGCAGGAGACCAGTTAGAGACTAAATGCAGATAATACCCATGAGGGAGCTGTAAATGAAGATACAGCTCAGACTTACTTTTTAGGTTAAATTAGATAAGTTACCTCTACATCCACACAACTAGAGTGTAGATTTATTACTTGCTAGAAAACATGGTATATATGCTTATATTCCCTCTAAGACTCACCCAGTTTGGTAGCCTGCATCAAGCTTAAGACAGGTGAGAAAAAACCCAAGTTATGCCTTCATGGAAATGTACAGGAACCTACCTTCATTGCATGACTCATACCTTCCTTTATATAGTAGCACCAAAAGTCATTGAGAAGAGATTTCTGCCAAGATTGCTGCTTTTACTTCCTGAGAGTTTGAAAACTAAATACTTGCATGTTTCACCCTTTTAAATATAATTTCTGAAGGTCAGCAATGACTGCTGAAAGAAGACACTGCATCACTCTGGAAAACTACAAAAAAGGTGAAACACGTCAGTGCTCATACCTACTGGTCCCAGTACGGCAAGAGAAAAATGCAGCTGCCTGTGTAGAAATATAAATGGATTATACTTGCTGCAGACACTTGATACCCATGTTCAAGGGGATGCAATTAATTAACTGGAAGACCACCCTAATTAAAGCAAAAAGGCAAAGGCAGACCACACTGGCAAAAGAGTAAGAAAAATTAACTTGGCCTGAATGGCATTCAGAATATTGAAACAGCTAATAAAAGGAAGGATGACTTGTGCTTGCAGCAGAAGGTGCACAGCGTGTGTGCTCTGCTGTTAGCAGCAGTGCTGAATCCTGGGTACAGACAAAACAAATGGGAAATCAATGCAAAGAATTCAGGGATGATGCCAGAGGACAAGAAACAACCTGAATATTCTGCAAAGGAAGAAGCTAAAGCCTCATTTAGGTGAAGAAAAGGGAGATCCATTTTTCAGAACAGCGTCCCTTGGGTGTAATCCAAGGAGAAGGTGCAATAGAGTTGACACGAAAATCTCCATGTTCAGCCACTAGCTTTTCCTTAAGAAGAAATAAATGAAAACGTTGCTAAGTTTGAGGTGCCTTAGATTCATTCTGGGAGTGATGTTTCTTCTTAAAGTCAGAGAAACAAGTTTTCCAAAATAATCTATGTTTTAAGCAAAAAGGTGTCAAGTTTTACCTGTCTTTGTAGGAAGGCTTTAGTACTGAATGATTGCAAGACAAAGTTGCTTGGACTTAGATAGAAACCTTTTGGCAAAACAACAATACCACAAAATCTGTGTTTGCTGCACATCAAAAGAGTAACCCTTCAGCAACCACAACACATGCAAGACTGAACCTTACAACATTCAGAGGACCTGACATTGAATGCATTTTGGAGGATGCTACTTACATTACATTCCCAAATTTCAGCTAAGGAAGATACCTGAAAAAGTAAGTTGAGAAGAAGGGGAACACTTCAAAACAACAACAACTATTCTTTAATAGTATTGTCCACAAGCTTCATTTCATAAAAGCACAACGACCACAAGCTAAAAGTTAAGGATGTTGTGGCCCAGGATGCAGAAACATTAAACCAAAATATAACAGAACAAAGCTAGCAATGGCATCAAAATATTCTCACGTGCAGCCCACTATCTTGATCCTTGCCTTTCTTTTGGGTCTCCACAAATACTAAAAAATAAACGAACAAAAGGTGAACTTGACAATACTCTACTGTTTGTACATTTCAAAATTTCTAGGTGAGTCCAAAGGCACCAATGATATTTAAGGCCCTGAGCCTTCAGGCATGCTACAAACTATTATGACCAGACATAGTTACTGCTAAAAATTTCAACAGAAGTTGCACTGGACTAGCAATTTGGTGCAAGCATCCAGCTGCACCACAACTACAAGTAGTATTTAAATTATTTTGCATATAATAGATAAAAATGCCTGCAGGATTTTTGAATTTCTGTATGTTCACATTGTTTTCCTCTACACTTTATTTAGCTTACACCTAGTTATATGAGTACTTTAAATTTAAGTGCAGGTGTTGAAAATGATTATGCTTGAATATCATGCAGCAGTTGAGGTCCCTTCTCTTCTTCCCTCCTCAGTCTGCCTCAGTTTATGCAACAAGTCCTGTAAATATCAGTATAGATGAAGGTACAAATTCAGTTCATTTCCAATGGATGTACAGAACTAGGTATAATCAAAGAGATAGCTAAAGAAATGCACAAACATTAAGAATAGAAAGAAAAAGCTGAAGCCTCCATTAGCATAGTTCTGTAGCCTGAAAAGTCTTCTCAGGTGCAACATAAGAGGGCTAAGGTGTTGGAATGGTCACATATGTATCAAGTACAAACTCATGAAGAACTTTCTGGCACGTCAATAAAAGGAACAGGAAAGGATCTGGGTTGTTAAGTCACAGTCAGTGACAAGTGGAGTACTGTGGCTCTGAAGGTTTGGTGTAACAAAACTCATCATTTACAACCACCATTGAATTAGCACAGATAATGTAACCCTAAAGCTAAAAATAAAATTATCAAAGGAGGCAGAACAAGTAAAAGGGCTCAAAGACAACTGAGAACATTTACACAGACCTGGCATCAATGTGAGTTCACTTCACTGAACTCTGCTATTAGAAGTTTATTGTTTTCTAAAGCTGAAGAACATTGACTGAAGAAGATTGACATAAAGAAACATATGAAGTATAATAGACCAAAGCTTTGAAAAAAGTATTTCAAAAAGTCAGCCAAGAAATAGAGCAATAAATTAAAGAGGATTAAAAAAAAAATCAAAACCACGTTACTAACTGCTCTTGAAGATACCTACAAAGGAAATGGTGGTTCTGAAAAGAAAACAACTTGCTCACACAAGGTAATCATTAATTGTTTCTGAAGCTGCTAATTGCTTCTCTTCTCTGAAATACACCATGAGCTTTGCAGGTTAACAAAGGGTAAATAATTTGAATGACAACAGTGCACAAAGAATTTACAGGTACATTCCCTGACAGACAAATTTCCATGCAGGGAAAAGTACCTGTTTGAAGCCACTGATCATCAAGTCATTTGGGGGAGGGCTCTGATTTTCAGAACAAGAAACTGATATTTATCATCACAAGGTCTAGTTAAAACAAAGAATCTAGCACACTACCTGTGCAGAAAATAAGAACTGACTAACAAAAACACTATGAACAGTGCTGCCAGAACTTATGCAGAAACGTGCACTCCCCTGAACCAAAAAAATCTCTAATTCTTTAAAAGTTACAGCTTTGGAGAGGAATTTCTGTATTTCAAGTATCTTTCACACAAACATCACTTTCTGCCTCAGACTTCTCTTCCAGGACTGTAAGATTTCTCAGTCATTTGAACAGGACTTTTCTACTAAGAGTTTCCAAGCCACAATACATTTTGCTTTTTTGAAAGGCAGTATAAACACAGTAAACACATTAAGCTCAGATAAACAGGCTACAGAAAAAAAAAAACAAAACAAAACTGCAGAATAAGTGTGAGGAAAGCACATCAATTATTTCATACTGACTTTGTCCCAAGAAAAGCTGCTGAGCTATTCTTTGCACACAAGTTCCACTCCTATGTCATATTTTCACGGTAAACACAGAAGCCCCACGGAATAAGACGATTACTCCAGTCTGAGTCAGGTTCTTGAACACCAAGCCTGTGCCTGTCCTGATGTGACGTTCTGCTCCTTCACCATGCTCCATTAAAATTCCTCTTCATCACAAGTCCTCACAAATTCTCAGTGAAGTGTTTTGGAAGTAGACAGCATAGGACTACTCAGCAATGGGAGAATTCAGGAGTGCATCAGAAGCTAGGGCATGCACAGTGCTCAGCCAAACTACAGAAGAGCAGTGTTAAAAGCTAGGGAATGCTATTACTGCCGGCCCTGGTATCCATGGAAGCTACAGAGGGGAACAGCCCTTTAAGGCATAGGGCTATTTTAAAAGTGCTATGAGAGGTGCACAATTAGGCCCAACGCACTGCAAAAGGTACCAGATATGCTGAATTCTGTTCAGCATTTTCTGCTACGAACTGGGTCTCAGAATCTTCTGCAACAAGCTGCGGTAACCGACCTGAGCATAACCACAATTAAGAGTCATTAGCAGAAACAAACCAAAAAAGGCTTCTCTTCACAGAAAGCCACATATTTACTCACAACAATCTTCAAAAAATAATTAAAGATACGGAGAAAGTCAACTTAATATGGAAATATGTCAGCTGTTTCCCGGAAACCCACCAAGGGACTACAGTACAGGTGCACTTGACAATGGCATTGTATCACATTTTCCCATTTTTCTAAAATACCAACATCAAGTACACTGGGGAAAAGAACAGTTCTTATGCAATACTCACCTAAATTCTGTGCTTTCATCTGATATTATATACAGGTATGTGGAAGATCCTTTCAGAAGGCAATTACAACCCACCACAGACTCAGAGGTATTTCATCCTACTGGACAGCCGAGCAGACAGAGGCTGTAGGACTTTTCAGATTTCCAATTCCTCATCTCTTGCACATTTCTCTTACTTGAGATTCAAAGCATATTCATAACAGTAAAAACAGTATTGATTTTGCTTTAAGAAACAAATACACATCCATCTTTGTGTATCTTTGCAGTAAAAGTTAACTAGTGAGTGCCTTTGGGGGTGTGCAGCAGGCAGCAGAGTGCAGCCACACAGGGAGCTTCTTTCTGAAGCTCAGAAAAATTTTATTTAAAGGGTTTACACTGCTGTAGCATTTGCCCCAACACACAGAGTACAGGGACATATTTGAAGCCCTGAGGTATTTCCCGAATGCCAGTGGCAAGATCTTGGTGCTCAAAGCACCTGTGCTTGCCTCCAGCCAAAAGGAAAAGGTATTTCAGAGAAAACTTTAATGAACTAACATTGAATTAATCATACAATCTCTTTTAGAGACACTGCACAATGCCAAGCATATTGATAAAGGGCAGAGAAATGTATAAGAAAACAAGGAGGAGAGAAAACTGCGATATACCGTACATCTCCACGCCAATTTTAACTTTTGACTGCAGATTTCAATAAAATGCTGTACAGTGCAAAAATCTGCACAATACTAGAAAGCTTCATGTAACAGAAGTCATCTTTTCTGCACACTCAGCAGTAGGCCCTCAGGCAGTAGTTCTAGCAAATAATCTTCAAGGATATTACTACAGTTCTGTGCTCCAGGGTGGAATGTCATTACTGTGCAGGAAGGGTTTGGGGGGGAACATACCATATTATTCTGATGCACATCTATGTAAGGCAAAGTTTAGTATATTTAAGTGTGTGACACTGTGCATAATTGTCTTTTGTTGATTTTCTTGCATTTCATCTTACAGTGGTGTTTCAGGGAGTCCCTCGTTACCTACCAATTCTTTAAATAAGTTAAATTATAAGACATATTTAATAGACATATTAAGCTAGAAATGGCAAGGAAATTCACATCAGTTTTATAAAGGTTAATGTCAAAATCCCCATTCTGTTCTTCAGCCCATCAGTGCTTCTTCCCATCTTGGAGCCCCCCAGCCAGATTCCTCAGTGATACCCTTTTCCACAGCCTTCCCAGTCCTACCAAAATGAAAGTCTGTTGGTGAAACATAAGCTTCAGGAGACAGATAGAGCAGTCCTTCATCCTCAGCGAGGGAGGCAGAAGCACTGCCCTGTGAGAGCACTCCCACACCCCCATGCATCGAGGTCCTGCTCTCCCCAGAATCTCTCCCAGCACTCCCGGGGAGGGGGAATTGTGTGTCATGGCCAGGAGAGACGCCCAGTGGAGCAGAGCAAGGCAGGAAACAGGCTGGTAACACAGCCCAAGCCATGCTGCACGCAAGGAACACAGAGCGGTTGTGGCAGGTTGAATGCAGCAATCACCTGGTAGCATTTAGCATCTCCAGGCTTTTCCCTGGCCCAAAGCAGGACATTTCTCAAAGCACTACCAAGGTCTGTCTCGCACTAGATCACAAGCTTATTGAAGCATTATGAGAGTGTTAGGCTCCACATAAGCAATTTTATAGGAGGTCCACAGGTACATCTAAGAGATGGAAATCGGCTGGCATTTCCACAGGTTCTCCTGTATCACTGTCATGTTTTAGGGGGTTTTTTAATTTGTTTCACATGTTTCTCTGTTTGGGTTTTTTTTTTAAAGAGGGGGAAGAAGGAAGCCTGCACTAAGTTATCATTAAGAACCATGGATCAGCCCCATCGAGCCTTTGGACTTGGAAAATACAGCTAATATTTTACTTCCTTAATTCATGTCAGAAGTCCAGGGAGCTTTTCATATTATTTATCAATCTGTTGAACATAGGTACTGCTATTCCATGGTTTGTCCTCAGTAGCACCAGTGTGCCAGTTTAAAAGAAACCTATTTTTTCTCCACCTCAAGTACAAGAATAAAAAGTTTCTTGTCTGCCTGCTTCCCTATTGTTCTAGTGTTTCTAGACCCTACAGAAATAATTGCTGTATCACGTGTAGCAAACGGCGTGCCAACACAACTCCACCCAGGCAGGCTGCACAGATGCATGCACATTCACCACATACAAATTCTCAAACTGGGCTTGATTTTCATTTGCAATCCAGTTACATAACCCATGGACAGCAGTAGCTGTCTCACTGGCGTATTAGTGGTATGTGTAAGTAGATATTTCTGAGCTGTGCTCACAGCCTTGGGCATGGCATTGCTCAAGACATGCAGCTTGGGAGAGGAGGAAAGAGTGAAGACAGTGCTCAAGAGCTGGATTGCATTCTTGCTCAGTGTTGTGGCTCCCAGAACGCCTCCACAAGCACCACCTCCTCTTGAATTTACTGATGTACCTCTATCAAAGAATTATGCTTCAGTTGCTTCTATTTCTACCAACTCAAGTCTATTTAGACTGATGTTCTCCACACCAGAAGATTGCCTCAGGCTCAATTCTTTTGCAAACTTGCAAGCTTGACGAGTTCAGCTATTTCTGAGAAAAAGGTGAGGAGAAGAAAAACAAACCTTTCCTCGCTTCCCTCAAATGAAACACTCCTTCAGAACACTGACACAAGTACAAAGGGCAGACGCATGTACAGGTTCTGTAACATGACGAAAGGACAGAATAGAAGTATAAAGATCAGCTCTCATTGTAATTTTGAAAGTGATCAAACTATTTGAATTCAGAAGACTTTTATATTCAATCCTACTATTCCTTTTATATAGGGATACAACTTTTTGGCTGTAGCATGCAAAAGCATGTGCAGTGTTTATACATGACTGAAGCATATTATTTGTCTTTTTATTAGTTCTATGCACGTATATTATATGTATTATAATACACACCTGTAGCCATGCTAAACTCCAAATTTTATTGCTTTCCTTTCAAAATTCTTTGCCCTGACTCGAATAGAAATTCCCTCTTCTTTTGTGAACAGCCTGCTTCATTCTTTGTTGACACCAAGAACTGAACAAGTACTTCAGCTACAAGAACTACACATTCAAAAGCATACTTGTCCTGTTAGTGTCTTGTGAAGTTTACGAGACTTGTACACTTCAGAAAGCTTCTCCTGCATATTTTCAAAGTAAACTACCAACAAAACAAAGTTGCATTTTCTGTCACTCAGTGCTGCAAAAACATATGAACCAAAAAACTCACAGAGCTTTAATTCCTGCCAGTGCCACACAGACAAGTCCAAGACTTGTATTCCGACAGCGAAGGAGGCAAGCCTTTCCAAATGACCAGGAATGTCTCACCAAGAATAAGAGAACTAAACTGCTCCTGCTTGTAGCTTTTCCTTTTAAAGCCCAACCAGAAATAACGTCCTGTTGTTCCTTCCTTCTTCTCGTCATAAAACAGATGCTTCAAAAGTTAGCGATTTCTGTGTAATACTGTGATCTCTTGCTCCAAGTGATCATGCCCTATCCATTACCTGTTCTGGGAGTCAAGGAACTAGATTATTTTAAATAATTACATATTTCCTAGAGAAAAACTTTCAGCAAGGTTCGTCGTAAAAACATCTATGGGCTTACAGTTAATATTGCATGTTCAAAAGATTGCAGTTATTCCTTAACACCAGTTTACAGCTGGAAGACAATACAGCACTGGGGTCAACTCTAGGCGTAATCAAGGCATGCAGTTGACTAGAGAAACGGGCCAGTGTATGCAGCAAAACAGTCTTCCTTCCTCCTCAATCCTGCCTATACCATGGTCCCAGAGAGAGACAGATGGATGCTCCTGCAAAATGCAGGATAAGGATCATACGACAGCAGTTTGCTTCATATATGCAGAAGTGACAAATGGAGCACTCTCCAGCCTGTTTCATCCCTCAAGTCCTCCAGTAGCTGCAGCCACAACACAAGGCTGCTTTTCCCGAGCTCTGCCCCTGACCTGGTGGCCCAGCTCCAACCTGTTCTTCTCCCTTTACCAGGGGGGAAGATGCCTGGCTTGACTAGCCTCAGATCCTCATACTCAAGAACAAGAGTCATCCTCAAAACCCACCCAGCAGCCTTACTGACCCTAGACTACAACAGCTCTTGGCAGCTTAACAGTCTGAGGCATTGTAAGCTGAGTGTGACAGATGGAATCCTTTCCCATATCTGGCTTCAAAAGCATCCCTACAACTGCCAAGCTGAAGTAATTTTGCTTGGCTATCTTAGTCTTAACAGTAGTAAAATGAAGATTCATTAGCATGTACTCATAAGACAAAGCAATATCAACAGTGATCATGATGTGCCAACCTCATGCACAAATCAAAGCCCTCATGAATCAAACATCTAGGTCCTTGCAGCCTGAGCCAAGGAGGCTGCCTCCAGCTGACAACTGAGGCAACCTGTACCTTCTCTGGACCAGATACAGGAAACCCCCTACACACACACACCCCCCTATTAGTAGGTTATTTAGAAAACAAAGCATGAGAGAAATCCCACACACTTGTTTGAAACAGCTCCCCAAGTTAATTCTCATGCCTTCTATGATCTCCATTTTTGTCTAACATGGTCCCAGTCATGACAGAAAGCAGACGTTTTGCCAGATCAGGAACTTTTCACTACCTCAACACAACGGTCCTGCAATAGTCCCACAGTAATATACAAGTCAGTTAAACACCACTAGAATTCCCTGCATTCCTGAGAGCTGACCTTGTACTGAACAATGTCATCACTGAGGACAGGAACTGTGACACTGAATAATACAGGTGGTGTGTGTGCATGAGGCAGGAGAGTCTTTGAAAACCCTTCCTCTATGAAGGGTTCAAATCCCCCACCCAAAATGGACAGGCAGCATCACCACGATAGAGCAGCTCCCTCAATGCAAGCTGACTAGGTCCTTGAGAACACAACAGATAAGCATGCATATGACAAACAACTATTTTTATAGACATGAATGAAATATATTGTTTTACATAAAATATGAACAAGTACCAGAAATAAAAATCACAAAATACCTTGCCCATGTGTATGATTCTTCCATGTGAGAATGCACAGAAAGACATTTAACAGGACCGCACTGTCAGATTCTTTTGGTGCTAGGTGTCTTTTCATTCTGCTGTCCTTTGCATCAGTGACTCAGTCATATATTCCTTAAGGACAGAAACTTCTATTGGTGGCAATGGAGAAAAGGTAGAGGCATTTATCACAAGCTACAACAGAGCAATATTCTGCCAATACTGCAGTCATTACCAAATTGTTTTCCACAATGCTGAAAAAAATTAAAGATCCTCCTTTTTAATGCTACAAAGAACATATGCATCTCCATAAATCCTGCAATCAGCATTTATAGCACCAGATCCCTGTGAAAGAACGCATCAGCTGAAGTCTTAATTTGTTTTCCTTAAGTGCTTCTCTCTTATTAGGTGACAATATATCTTAAACAGTAAAACTCTAAATTACCCATTTTTAATAAAATCTATTTTTTCTGTCAGAATGCCATTCAAAATGTTTTTCACTAGCTTATTTTCATGCTGACTCAATTACTGAATTATAGTTTATTACAAGCAGCTGTTTTCAGATCCATTCCTTAAATCAAACCGTTTATGTGATACTGTATTTTCTACGCATACCAATTTTGTAAAGCATACTAATTCAAGAATTAGTTAAAGCACTACAGGAGGAACACCTCTGTCTTTACATGATTGTTTCAGACAAAGCTTTCAGAAGAAACTGAGTAGCACAGATAAGTTTACATGGAAATGCAATTTACATTTACTGTCATGTGTTAAGCAGCTGCCCTTTCTTTGGAAGGGCAACAGTTCTTTCAAGGTTCAGTAGGCAAAGAAGTTGTTAAATGTTTTCTTCGCAACTAATGTTTTCTGGTCCTGAAAAAAAATTATTTTAGGAGCCACTGTGTGATTCTGGGAGCTTGAAACACAACATGTCCTTTTTCAGTCACTCTCCAGGCCAAAGTCATGTTGTCAACATAGCCATTGAAGACTCAACTCTGAAACCACCCCTCATGTACTCAAGAAGAATCATTCACTTGTCTAAGAGCTGCTGGTGCCTACACAAACAGCAAGCTGGGAAACATCTGATAAGGTGTTTGACTGCTGCTTTAGTATACAATACTGAAGAGTAAGCATCTGAAGAGGTTCGCTACCATGATCAAATGCAATGTCATTCTTCTGTAGATACTTTTTTCCAGAAAATACAGGACCGTGCTTAGGTCTGATCTATCAATTTGGGGCATTCTTTCATACGTAAAATTAAAAGCATATCCTTTCAGCTTAATTGCACCAACATCTAAACAATATTCATGTAGGTTAGCCATCAGGTAGATGTATATATTCACAAAAGGAAGAAGGGAGCTATGGGTCCTTCTCAAAACTTGCTTCAAAAAGATATTGCAGTGCGAGTGGCCACAGTAAATAAAGAAAGAAATCATTAGCTGAACACCACATTTATCACAGCAACCCCCCTCAAAAAATATCCATAAGTTCTGCCCAGTCACCACTCAAAAACTTAGTTCACCTAATTCACCTTCCAGTTATTGGAGATTACTGTTTTTTTAACCACAACACTACAACCTCATTAAAGAGGAAGGGAAACACAATTCTCTATAGTAACTAGCTGTGGTATATTCTGGCAATCTAGGATGACATAGGTTATTGATTCCTGTGATTCAAATGACAGCATCAGACAGAAACTTGACTCAGTCATAATAAGTTCATGCACTCGAGTGCAAAGTATGCACACATAATGGAGGGCAGGATCTGGCCACTTGTTCCATGGTGCCGCCCTTTCTTAGCATCTAGAAAAAGGCCTCTCCAAACTGAACTTGTACATGACTTTTGGAAGGGTTACAGATGTTTTCCACCATTTTCTTTTGCACATTATCACAAATAAAACCAGTTTGTTTAAAATACTCCATCCACCTCCAGAGAAAAACCAGGAACCAGCAACACAGATGAGCACATGAATGATACATGATTTCTGTTGTGTGGCACCATACAGGCATCTTTTTGAGAGAGCAAGTAGCTGTGGGACTCCTGAGACTACCAATAACCTACTGCTAATTTCATGTTAACTTATGCTTATCACCACCTTGGTTGTACTCACCTTCACTTTGTCACTTCAGACCAGTAGCTCAATTAATTAAATTTCCAACAACTACATTAAAATAAAATCCAGCGTAAGTCTTCTCTCTTGCACTTTAATCCATTTTAACTGATTGGGTGCTTTCAGTCCTATATTCAAGAATATATTAAAAAAAAATCCACCACTGTTAATATATCCCAGTGGAATTACAACCATTTGATCGGGTATGCCAGCATTAAGGCATGTATAAACTAGCAAATGGCAAAATTCTTCTCAGTCAACATAAGAAACCCTAAAAGGATAGTTCAACAGCGCAACGGTGATATCAACATTTAAACACTGAAAATTTACTCCAGAGAAAAAGGTACAACCAACCATCTGCATCTGTGAATGCGCCAAAAATCAGTGAACCATGTACCCGATCCAACTTGCATTGAAATGCAACTGTCTTCTCTTGTGCCCTTTTAAAACTGCTTTAATTAGTATACAAAGAAGTTGAATATTTTATTTTGAAGAACCATATTGCAGCTTTCAGTATGATCTCATATATGTTAAATTATACCGCGTGGTGAAAATACAGAATTCCAACTGACTAAGATTGCAAATGCCCTGCATGAAAATTGGGATGCTCTACAGAACAAAGAGACTGCACTTCTAATCAACCACTAATAAACTCTGTGTATGAGTAGACAAGGCAAGAAGGAGAGGGGGAGAAAAAACCCAGTATGTTTTCACAACCTATGGGATAAATGCTTACATGTTGCCAACAAAGGATCCAGATAATGCAGACATTAAAATTAAAGAATGGTGTTTCAGATAGCTAATTACCACAGCATTCAATACCTAGCTAGGTAAAGTGCTTTACAGAAACATATGATCTAGGGATGGTTTTAAACTCAGTTTTAAATAGAGTTCTACCTGTAAGTATTCAGTTTTCTATTAGATGTATCCATATCTCTACTGATGCCTGTGAATATATTTGAAAACAGTGCAAATATACAGCCTACACATGACATATACATATATCTTCTAATACCAACACTTTTTTAAAATGAGAACCCATCAATGAGCAACATTCTGTCTTGTACACTGCAAAAACTTAGCACTAAATTGCTTGGCACATTCAGAATATACAGGGCCACTAAGTCAAGGACCAGTGCTAAAAGCCAGCATAACACAACAGGGTGACAGAACCTGTAAACTGTATCTCTAATCAAACTAACCCCTGTAGCATGCTGCTGAAGTCTGCTTTTAATAGATATTAATTGTGCCCCAGACCCCAAGCCAAGAACAACATTACACTGACAGAACAGTTCAAGGCATCTCAGTGCAAAGAAATCACAAGGCTGACAGCACAAAAACAATGCAATTATCAAACTTTGTCACCAACCTAACTAAAGCAAGCAAACAAAAAAAAAAGGCACTTTACCTTTTTGAGGAAAAATTTCTGCAATTTCTTGTGAGGCAGCTTTATCATCTTTTTTTCACCATCCAGGATACAGGGCAGGCATTGCAAGTACTTGAGCCATTCTGCAGGGGCTCGACACCTTTTGCCTTCTCTATTAACTCGCTGCAGTCAGCTTAGCTCAATGCGTCACCAAACACCAGCCCAGCCCCGCAACAGATTAAAAGGCAAGAGCCAGGCTGGATCTCATTTTTGACTCAAACAAGGAAGCGATAATACAGACACTCCATCTCCAGTCAAAGCCTTCAGTTGTGTTGTCAGCACAAGGAGGAAGAGAATAGGTATGAGGTCTGCGTTGCTCCAAAAAAAAAAAAAAAAAACCCCAACCCTGCAAAGTTAAAAAAGGTGCTTATACAGGGGCAAGAATTTACAAGAGGATGAAAGAGGCACAGAGATGCTCAGTATCTCACTGATCCTTTCAAATCCCGTGCTACAGAAGAAACTCAATGTCCAGGACTCTGAACACAACCCAGCACTGCCTGCTGAGTGCAGCTTGTCACTGTGCACCTGTTAATTAAGCACATTGTATGTGATTCAGCCAAGCACAGGAAAGAGCCTGTCACTTACATTCTCTTCAAATCATTTGAAGACTTATTTCCTCTGAATAGTTTTTAGAAAAAAACTCTTCAGAGATATTGCACGCAAAGATGTTATATACAGATACACACGGAGGTATTTATAGAACGCACCAGTGCTGGGTTTGATTCAGTACCATAGGAACCAGCGATCATGGGCATCACTGCCTTCCCTTTGGGAATCTGCAACCTAAGATCAGCTTCAGAAGGAAGGACAGGGCTCAGCAGCACAGCAGTAATGTTGTGTCTCCTGGGCCACTGGTGTCCTGAAACAGCAAGTGCTGTAGGGTCACCTGATCTCAAACAGTGTTCACTCCCAGTTATGCCAATAGGATAATCCCTATGTGCAAGAATGAAGACCATGCTGAAGCAGCTAGTTTTAACCAGTTTAAAAATCACTCCCATGGTCAAGCTACCTCCATGATCAGTGTTTGAAGAGTCAGCATGTGTAAGAATACACAGAAATGTACTATGAGAGGAATTTCTTCCAAACACTATCAGTTGCTCCCAAATCTCCATCTCCTGTTTTTATGCTACAAATGTTATTTCACACAAGCTGCAAATCTGTAATAGTCCATCTCTACCTGTAGCCTTTTCCTGCCATTTGCATAATTTTCTTACCACAAGGACTCTTGTTTGTTCCTCTGCCCTCTCACTGCCCATTCTTCAGGAGGTTAAGTACCACAAGCCCCATCGAATGTCACTGCAAATTTCCGCTCCTACAAAGGCACACGTGCTTAACCTCCAGCAAGTGGCAAGGTCTGAGGCAAGCCAAGGAAACAGGAGGTTAAGAGAGTTCAGCACACACTTAGCTGCAGAGGTTTGTATTTAAGGGAAGGCCAAACATGACAGGCAAAGGACAACACTGCAGTAAAATGCAGACCCAAACTCTGAGAGCTAGTGCCGCTATGCGCCCCAAGTCCAGCTGAAGAGGCAGCATACCAAAAATGCCACAGAACAGAAGTGCAAGGTATGTCAGAATATTGGTCAGGAGAAAGATACAGACCCAGGACAATCACTGTGATAAACCAAGAGCTGAAGATAAGCAGCAGACCTGGTAAAAGCATTTAGATTATTCTGGCTATCAGGCAATCAGACTGACGGTGGAGAATTGCAGACTAGTTTTCTGAGAAGCATCCTGCACCATGAGGATGTCTATCAAAACAATATGGAGAAGAAGATTCCAAGTCCCATTTCAAGAAATTGTTCCAAAACTGACAACTGGGAAACACAAGAAGCGAGATGGGTAATTCTTCGGTGTGTTATATGTTTGAAGACTTTGGGTTCAATTTTGATAAAAGTTGGAAAAAAATTTCTTAGAAAAATCTCACTGCATACTGTGTAAGGTGGAAAAAAAATCCAGGATACCTGTAAAAATGGGATGGTGAACACACCATAAAACACACCTGGATGCATGTAGCAGAAACATAAATTGCAGCCATAGTATCTTTCTCAACAGCTTCTGCTACAAATGGGCAAGTTTGGTTTTGAAACTTGAAGCCCTTCAAGCTACCCAATTTTAAAAACCCTGTGATTTTGGGGTATGCATTACCAAGAAACATACTGCTTTTAAAACTAACAATTCTTACTCCAGATCACCAGGATCTCCATCATTTCTCAGTATCCGAACTTCTGCCTAGGAGTTTCCTCAGAGTCAAACAGCATTGACTTAGAATTTCATTTTTCCTACTATAATTATTTGACTGCATTTTCATTTCTGCACTCACATCCACAAAAGTTGCAAGGTTTTCCTCCATAAGAGCAAATAAAAATACTTGGAAGAGATCTTAAATTCAAAACTTCCTTCCTTTGAGATAATACATGATCATCCCAGACTCTATATTCATCTAGTTCTTTAAAGTTTAGCTCAAGCTAAACAATTAGATTTAAGCTGAAAGTACCACAAAGACACTTCCATGACTTCTAATACATAACCAGGTTTTGGAAAAAGGCTGCATTACAGTAAAGGTCAAAGGTAGGCTTTCAGCTACCACTCTGAATTTCTGTGGTTTTGTTGTTTGCATTGTTTTGTGTTTCTTTAAAATCAAGAAAAACACTGGGGACTGAAGACACATCTTTAGTATTATTTTTAGGTATTTATCTATGTCTGTATGTCAGAATACATTCTGAATTCTGTCACGGTTACTATGGTAGATAATTGCTTTTTGTTAAATCTGACAGTGAACAGATGTAACACATACAGTCCCTGCTTATTCACAATCCTCCCAGCTAAAAGCAACGTTTCACATATAAACAAGTCCTCCAAACTCCATGTGCAGAAACACCTTTCCTTCCAGACATAGCTATCTGCCCTTTTCAAGTCAGTGCACTGTTACATACTATACAGGCTTTGCTTGGGCAATTTAAATGAAAGATGTTTCATTCATTGATGAATGCTTACCCAATCTTTCTGACCAATATTTTTAAAATTGTTGTTGCTGTTGTTGTTTATTTATTTTTGCTTATGAACTACACAGTTCTCAGCAGGCCTGCTCCATCTAATACTAATTCTCATTAATATTAGAAAGATGGCATTAGCAACCCAAGAGAAGCTGGCCATAAGCAAATTCTGCAAGACTGAAGGAATAAAGCATCCTGTGGCTATATTTAGTTCTGCATGTAGAGCATTTATGCAGTATTTTATATTAAAGAAAAATATAGCTCAGATTTTTCTTTCAACACAGTGCTACTCTTGACTGGAGCCAATATTAAAGAGTTCCATAAAAATGTAGGTGGTGTTACAGATGCCCTTTTCTACACCTACTGAAGTTTCTACTTTCCTTAGTAACTCAGATCTGAAAAGATAAAATACCTTCCTGTTTTAACTCACATGGGTAAAAAAGAATAAGAAGCATAATTTTAAAAAATAAATTATTTTATCACAATTCTAACTAAGTGTTAGTCTTGTAGCTAACAAGTTTCTATTTTACCTCATGTTTTGATTTAAAAATTCAGACTTACAAAATATCAGGAGAATTGTTTAATACAAGCTAGATTCTGCATACTCAAAAATCCAAACTGACATTTTTGTCAGCTTTTCCCCGTCAATTATTTGAAGTCATTACATAGAAAAGTGGATTTTTTCCTTTTTGATGCTGAAACGATTTCTCCAGACAACTGGCTAATGCAAATCTGTTTAAGCTTGCTGGGGTTGCACAGCAAATGACTGATCCCGCTCTCTTACCAACCATTAGTAACTTAGTTCAAGAAAGATTCCAATATGATTACCTGTTTTCAGGCTTTTTCTCCCCAAACTTACTTAAAAATAACTAAGCATATTTGATCAGGAAGTTTGGATTACAGAAAAACATTTTTCTTTCCCCTCCCATTCCTCAAAAGCCTAACGGGATGATTGTATCACCTTTTCTGTCCTGATGTACCAACTGCATCTCCTCAAGAGCCACCGCGAGGGATAAACAAGGAAGCAGACCACAGAGGATAGATAGACCCTGTGGTCTGCATAGCACTGAATACATGAGAGCAGGTCAAAAGCACTGACCTCGGAAAACAGAACTCTACTCCCTTTCGAAAATAACTGGTGCCAAAAGCCACAGCAGTTTGGGCTTGGAAGTGCCCACTTCAGGCAGCAGCAATAGCACAGGATTTTCCTCTCTCGTTCCAATTAGCGAACATCACTGCTTGGCAGATCCTGCTCAAGCTTTTAAAACAACTCTCCCCTCACACCTTCCCAAACACCCAACACACAGGCAGTCCTGGGGGACTGATAACAAGGAGTACTGCAATAAAAGCAAGGAATTCATTTCTCCACAGAACCCTCTTTGTCTTCCTTGCTGCCCTAAGAATCCTTGAGCTACCCTTTGAGATGCTCTCAATGAAAAAAATGACTGCATCACCTTTACACCAGAAGCAAACAGATCTCTGCAATTAAAAATAGAAAAAAAAGAAACATGACTACATCACAGCTGGGAAATACCTAGATGTAGAAGTAACTAAATGGGAAAGGAGAACAACCTCTAAGAAAAGAGAGGTATATTTTATCTCCTGAAACTTACTATATCACAAAGCTTAGGGAGATTTATGGCCAAGGTTTTTAAGGGATTTGAGTTCTGCTGTGAATTTGGACATTGTGATCAAGGTTCAATCAAGATTTTCCTTTCTATATTACACTTTCATGAGGGTAAAACAGCTCCGTGTATTTTCTCTAAAGCTTTATTATAAATGCAAGCCACCTTCAAGTTGATTCCTATCCAGAAGCCTTTTTAAGCAACATCAGTACTCAGCAGCTGTTAAAGTTTAGCTTAGTCTTTTGCAAATCTTTCCAAGAGTCAATAGTTTTGTTGAAGTTGTTTGTTTGGTTTTTTTTGGGGGGGGGGGCAGAATATTTCACACAAACTCATCCATGCTCTTTTTTTCCCCTCCTCATCAGACAAAAATCAGATTATCCTCTAAAGTTACATTACAATTCACGGCCCTGCTGAGATTTTGATCTGCTTTTAACAAAGCTCAAGTTATTTAGGACTCTACACTGTGCATACTGGTTACAAAAAACTCACATTACTTAAAATATGAGGCAACCCTCCCTTATTTCTACTATAGTCAAGGCCTGTGCTGAAGTTTGGAAGAAGACAGAGGGGTACACCTCTACATAGGTGACAAGGTCAAGGAGTATAGCAGGGAAAAATACCTATATCCATAAACATGCAGCTCTCTGGCCACTTCTCAGAGTCTCCCTGTAACTTCACATATACTCTACTAGAAACATCCCTTGCTGGAGGCAGAAGAAGGGGACTGAAGTTATGAACAAAGCAACAGGACAATAAAAGGCTGTAGGCTATAAATAAGTCTTAAACACCATGCTTCTCTACATGCAGGCATAGTTTATCTGACTACCAAAAGCCACACATGCTTGAAGATGATCATAGGGTGATTCCCAGTCCATTTTACTCTTCAGTTTCTACTGTGTTGATCAGTGAAAACAAAGAAATGAATTTACAAGTTGTGATGGTATTTTCACTATATTCTAATGTAGTAATTTGTTCTTATTTCATAAATGCCGCTAAACGTTCTGTAGTGATCAAATGCCTCTGCTGATGAGGTAAGGTTTGTAACACGGTACAGAGGTGAAATTACTTACATCTGGACACCTAATCCAGTGCCTCTAATAAAGCTCTCCTCATTAGAGAGCCATTTAGCAGATTTGTCAAGAGTCACTTGTTCTCTAGATGAAGGTCTACACTTTCAAATATGCCCAAATCAAGGAAATTTATCAAAATGTGTGATCATATCACAGCTCATGAAGCTCTGGTGTGATTTAGGCAGCACAACACTAACAGCCATGCTGTGAAGCTCAGTCTTGACAGCACCCTAAATTTTCAACCCTGAAATTGTGATTGGGGCTTCTTTGTAAAGGTCCAGTGTAAGCCATGGGACATTTCAGAGAAGGACCCTCGAAGAAGTCACTCATGGACAAGATTACATGCCTATCAAGCTTTCAAAGAAATTTAATTTCTGATATTTACAAACCTTTCAAATATTTGCACTTAGGCCCCTGACATTTAAAGAATTGCTTCTGGACAGAAACAAGTTGAATCTTTTCACATATAGGAAGAACATCAAGGAAGCGGCTGACACTTTTAAAGGAGTTTCACTCCTCACCTACAACGAGGAGTCTGCAGCAAAGGTCCAGTTGCCACACGGGCAGCAAAATGAACAGGTGTACATTCCAGAGGAGGCTGCATGCAGATTGCTAAACTCTGCCAGCTTTAAAGCTGAGATGCAGCCTTGATGAGTTGTGCTCTCCTGATGACCCAGCCCTGAAGTACCACACACACTGTGGTTCTGCAATTACTGTCTCACCAAGCTTGCGATGCACCATGTCTGCCAGCTAAGTACTACACCCTAGCTAGCAGAATAATTCTTAGCACTAGGAACATGAAAAGGGCACAGTGCTCTCTTGACAAGCAGACTTTTGGTGGGTTTGGTGGAAGGTTGTTGGGATTTTATTTTGACTCTTAACTTCATCTTTTTTTTCCTTGTTTTTTTTAAGATCATTATTTGGTATTATATAATCTCTCTCTAGATAGAGGTTTCTTTGACAAACAATGGAAACTGTAATTCAGCAACTTCAAGAACAATTTAAAACCTTATTTTTGTCTACAGATGACACCTAAATTACAATTTGGGGAACCCTGATAGTTTCCACCATAATCTTACAGCCAGAGCTAAACTTCCAGCAACAAAAAGGTTAAATCCGGCACTTTCACCAGACAAACATGAACCACACTACCCTCATGATGAACAGGAAAATATGCCAACAGGTAATATGTTAAAGGAGATATAACACTGTATGCTCAAGCTCTGATCACAGAGGAAAAGTTCTCTAACAACATTTCTGAGCAAGGACTGAATTTTTTGGACTTCAGCACCATACACTTCACTCCTGAGCCACTGCTTTTGTTGTGGCAGCCAGCTGCTAGGATTGTCTGGGTAAAGAGAACCTAATTTGCAAACTAAGTTGGACTTTGCGTATTTCCATTTCTTTCACTGAGGTACAGGATTCAGCTTGTTTTTTCATTTACTTAATTTTAATAAAAATACAGTCATTCCAAAACTCAACGTGAGAACTGTATTAGAAACACCTGGAAAAAAAATAGACTCAGAAGTACCAAGTCAAATCATTATCTTCCCACCAGGATAGTGGTTCTGACCTCTTACATGCAGATGCAGGTGCACGGATCCACTGAAAGCAGGACTCTAGGGCAACACAGTGCTTGGAACATGCTTCTACTTCCAGGTTCAAGTTTTAGGCATACATTTTACAGCATCCCAAGGGGACAAGCAGAGCAAGGTGGGAAGAAAAGGAAGCATTCAAAATGTCTTCATGAACACAAAGTCACTGGACAAAAATAAAAAAACAAGACTGCTGCAGAAGGAGGGACTGATAATTCATCTGAGGCTACAACCTGAAATTGCCTAGGGTTTCTATTGGTTTTCCATGTCTTTATGGTAGATCTGTAATTTAGATATATACTGGAAATACGGCACATTAGTAAGTTATTTTGAACGCAAATTCATATCTTCACCTGACCTTTCCAATAGACAGAGTAAATACAATGAATAACTCACGCAGTTAAGTTGATATGAAAATGGAAAAGCTTTCATACCATATACTGTTCTTATTACAACAATCACTGTAAAGATTAACTCACATTGAGGGCAATTCCTTAGCACAGTGAGGCAGGAAAGCCTATTGCTCAAAGTGCCTGCCTCAAACTCAGACTAAGATATCAGTGTATAATTAGAGTGCTCTAACAAGTTTTTTTTTTTGAGGGGGGCGCATTTTAAATATTCTAAGTTTATAGATTATCTAAAAGCATACACTTTCAGAGTTACAAACATACGTATTATATTGGTGACTCTTATGCCTTCCTCATAGCTATAAAGGATATAAAGAAGTAATACACGACTTAAGCCAGAGAACCTGGAGAAAAACAGAAAAGCTCAACTGGAAATACGTCACATCTTTTCTTTAGGATGAAATACAAACTTAGTTCTATTCTCTTTGCTCATTAGTATTCATTTCAATCTACTTGCATTTCAATTTTGTCATTCTTGCACACTTTAGACATACATATAAGGAAGAAAAAAGTTGTAATTTAAGAACTTTCTTAAATTAGATGACCTTCACTTCCCCACACAAAAGCAAAACCACAGAAATCAAAAGAACCATCTCCTATCTGTATCACCTTTACTTAAAAGAGGTTTAATATTCTTCCCATCTCCTCATATACGTTTCTCTCCACTGCTCTAATAACTTTCCACCAACTCTTTGGTCCCAATAAGCATGTTTCTCTATGCTTTTTTGAAGGTGAAATGGCTGGAACTGAAGAGAGGGTTCCAACTGAGAAAAATCAGCACAGTGGCATAGCTCTGCTGGTACTGCCTATTCACCTCCTCCTGCCTACAGTACACCCCCCAATGCTTCACAAACAGAAGGAGAATTGATGCTCCAAAGTCTGTGTTCTGCATCTCCCACAGTGCCACAGTGCTTGGGACAACAATGCTGTCCCTGCATACTGTTCGCATTTTGAAAGAGATTTCCAGAAATAGCTACACTACTGACTTTTTGAAAAACAAATTAAAAGGAAAAAAAAAAAAACCACCTCTTCACCTTCAGTGCTTTTTCTTGTGATTAAAGATGCTATTATTCTTCTATTAAGACACATACCAAAAACGTGAATGTAGAATATAATATCACAATGACAACATAAAAGTTCTTTGCTCATGGATTTAAAAAAAACCCCATCTTCCCACTGACTTTATTATCTTATCTCATGTAAGGTAGCACAATAATACTCTTTTTAATAATTCCAGTAATTTCTGCAGTTGGTCATAACCTATTGTAAAACAAACTGTGCTAGATAAAGTCATCTCAAAACAATGTGCTAGAGGGTGAATGCTTGGAAAAGGTAGAGCTTCTCACAGGAGTTTTATCTTTCAGATGAGGCAGAGGATCCAGAATTTTAAAAGTAATAAGGCAGCAAAAACACTGTCAATACAGGGATGATTCTAAAGTTATATTTGCAACATTCAGTTAAACCAAAAAAAAAAAACTAGGAAAAGAGCAACAAAAGTTGCAGCTTGATTTAGGCAACTGCAAGGTCTGTTTAATTAAGGATTAGCTAATGCAGGACTGTATTTTCAGCTATTAACCTTCCACTAAATTAGAATTAGTATTTTCTGACTGAATTTATGCAGAATTTTACACTGTGTTTACCTTTCAAAATTTCTATACAGATAAGTACCCAAAGAATTACCATTAAGACTTAGTAAATTTGGTCTGTAACGCAAGAGAGCAGTTCACCAATTGCCTCTCAAATTCTTATCTACAAAATTAAGATCGATTATGAAAACAGGATTTTGAAATTTATATTGATTAACAGCAAGCTTGCATTAAGTTTGGATAGAGGGAACAAGAGGACCATCTGTATGTTGTGTACTTAGCCAAGTTGTAGGATGCTTTACAGGATGATTGGCAGAAATGATCATAGTTCTGACTCGTAGATGGTAAATTAGGAGTTTGGGCTGAAGTAATTCAACTTTAGCAAAATCAAATATAAGCTTCCAATAGCTCAATGAAAACAGCACCACAACATGAAGGAAAATATTATTCCAGAACAGTACAAGCAAGGGGCTGAAGAAAAGATTGCATACCTCAATAGAAAAATGATAAACTAGAGATGGTTTGAGTTAAGTAACAAAACCCACACTAGAGACCTGTGCTTTTAGGAGCTTGTGAAACCATTTCTAGACTGTACAGAATCCCTCCATTCATGGATGTAACAGATAATTGGATACGGAGAATACTTAGAGATGATTTGGGTTGAAAGACACAAATTCTGGCAGAAGCTTTGTGAATTAGCATTAGAAAAAAACCCCCTACATTCATCTGTTATAACAATTCCTGTCTTAACATTTGCCACAAACTTTCATCCACTTGTGCCTGTCTGTAGCCAAATAACTGGGGTTTGGCTAAAGCCAATTTTCAAGAAAGGAATTCAGCTCTGACTTGAAAATTATAAGAGAAGGACAAGCTCACTTCCCAGCATCTAAAAAATCACTTCCACACTTCCAAAAATCTGCCAGCGGTTTCTATCTCTGTTCTCAGTACTAAGTCTGGGGAGGGGCACAGGCTGCAGCATCCAGTTACAGCTTCTCACATCAGCTCAGTGATTGTCAGAGTTCTCCAGCTACTGCAAATGTGATTCACTTAAGTGCACACTGCACTTTCGGGCCAGCTCTTATCATTAAAAAAAACCTTTAAATTGGTATTCAAAGAAACAAAAAGAAAACTCCACCCTAAAAACAACTGAAAAGCTACCCAAATTCTCATACAAGGATTCATTCTTAACTGATAAAAACCCTTTTGCCAAACAAGACAGACCTCTACTGTTGGATGAAGTTATTGCAAGCTTAACAAGATTCCTCATTACCCCAGAATAATTCCTTTGGGCTGGTTATAGGTTATAACTTGCAGTGCAAAGCAAGGCTCTTGCTCCAGCATAGCGGCATCTGAGGTGGCGTGTTGGCAGAGGCAGCCACACATAAGATGAGGTGGTAAGTCCCTCCTTCCTAATGCATTTCTTCCTAAGGGGCCCATCTCATGGAAACAAACATGCTCAGAATCATGTAACAAGCTACCCTTCGTGCCACTGCTGTTGCTCCTTCAAATAAGGTGTTACGGATCTCACAAGCAGCATTAAAAGATGGAACTGCCGAGACTAAGAAATGTAAACATTAAAAATGAATGTATATACCACAAATACCAAAATGCCTGATTGCAGGTCAGCTTTCCATTGACCTGAACTGAGGTCTATGACACTGGGACTAATATGTGTCAGCCAGTCACAACATCCCAAATTGCATGCCAATCCTGTCAAAGTTAAACTACAGCTGTACTCCAGCTACCCAGTGCCAGTCTCCCTGCCAGATCCCCATGCTGCACCACAGTTACTGTGGACTGCAACATTGCTGTGATGGTGTTCCAAACATTGGAGTAGAAAATGTGGTTACTTATTTGGTTAAGAAACAACAAGCAGAACCCCCTTGCGCCTTTCATTGAAATAGCAGGCTATGATTTAAAGAACACAATTATCCTTCCCCACCATTCAAAGCAAGAACAGGGGGAAAACAGTGGCTAAAACCCCAATTTTTAAAATCATTTAGGTTCAAAGCAACCACTAGCAACTAGGCGACCTAGATGAAACATATGCTCAAAGAAGTCAGTCCAAAGTCAGATTTGACTCAGACTCTGTGGCAGAAATAAGATAATTATCAGCTGGGGCATGTTTCAGGGAGAAACAGGATCTGGAGAAAGGGAGAGCTATTTCTTTTAATACTTGGCTGAGGTGTGTCTATACATGTAATTAAGATAAAGTCTTGCTACAATAAAGTAAATAATGACAGCTATGATACTTATTCTCTATGACAAAACTCAGTTACCATCTGCAACAGACTTACACCACATCCAGTTTATCAGAGTATAGCAATACAAGACATCACAGCAATTTAAAACACAGATATGAAAAAAATCTCTCTGGAAGCTCTGCAATAGCTTAAATTAAAGACTAGAAATATTTAGCTGCCATGGTTAAGTTCCACCCTGCTTTTTGGATTTGTTTCAACCTTCCAAGACCTGTCCTCTTTTCTTCAAGAGGGTAAGACACTCAAGAGTTAATTAAAAGTAAGTAAATTAGTAAGTAAGTAAGTAAACTAATTAAAAGGCATAGTATTGCATTAGTCTCAGCAGTACAAGTACCATCTTCAATGCCTAAAGTATGACTGTAACATGAATGAGGCAGTTCCATCTGTAGAAAATACAGTGAATTAGTCTTGCATCATGCAGAAATGTGTCTGATGGCCTAAAATCAGCCAGCTGGGGAAGGAAGTCAGGTAAAAAGAGGACCACATTTTCCAGCTGCCACGGTTGTTCACTACAGCAGCATCTCTGCTAGCTCCTGGGAAGATGAGCGAGGAGGCAAGTGAGCTGTCAGATGACCAAACTGAAAACTTATATATCAACAGCTCTGTGACATCCAAAGCTTCAAGTAAGTTTTACTGAGCTTTGCAGTAGCTTCACGAGCTGAATGTTCAGTTCTACCCAGCCCACGCTAGGTGTCAGGCCTGCCCCAGCATGGCCGGGTTCAGGCACACACAGCGACACAGGTATTCCCAAAGTGCTGCGTTTTCCTTCCAGACTCTTAAGGGTCACGCGTGCATAGCGGTCAAACAACAAGAACAAAAACAGCTTTCTGTTCTCACGGACAAAAATAAAGAAACTACATGTTTTGTCTTTAAAGTGTGTTCTCTTAAAGCTGGGCTGGTCTTGTAACTAAATCTAAGAAAGGTTAAAAAACAGGTCAACATGTAGCCACAGTAAGTGCAACCTGATTTATGTGGGGAAATAAAGCAGCTAACAGACTTCTGTCCCTGTTTTTAGGAAGGTGAAATTTGTAAGAAAAAAGGTAAGTCAAAGTTATTCTGCAAGAAGCAGAACTAATAGAGCCTGCTTCTCAACAGACCTATGGCTATTGCTTCTCGGACTTCTTTCCTCCGTCTGCCTTTCTGGACAGAGACATAACACACAGATTTCCTAACCTGCTTATTATATTGAACAGTACTCGTTAACTTGTGGCCAGGTACAGGTCCCTTGGTAGGGTACTGCTTTGCATCTCTCTACTCACTTGTGAACACTCACAAAATCTTTGAGAACAGAGGTCCAAGAGCCTACTCCTCTTTCCTGATTGAAGCTGGCCGCAGTATTCATACTGTTGGCATGTCTGATCAGTGGGATTGTACACATTGCTTCCCTAGAACAGCTTTAAGATCTAATCAAGTCAACCAACTTTGACATCCTTCAACAAGACTGCTGCATAACTGCTTGCTAACAGGTCACGCACTGCCAGGGTACAGCACAATTTTCAGTACAATTCTATAAAATGAGACTTATCTTTGTCCCCATGGCAACAGACGGCAGTCATGTCCACACCCCACTTAGGAGACGTGATTGCAGTTTATTTGCCAGCTTCAGTCTTGCTAGTTCAAGAAAATATTACAATACATCCTAAGTAGTATGAGTTAGGGTCTCCACACAGAGTACACCCTCATTAGCTAAATCGCATGCTGTCATCACATATCTACTCCTGAGACTGAACCTTTCTGTCCCACAGCTGCAGAAATATCAGAGCCAGCTGTGCAGCAGCACCTGGTAGGAAATGTACAACGTGTTATCTGAAATTATTTCAGCATGCACTTTACAAGAACGTGATGTATTCAGATAAAAGGCACAAAGTGCACACAGTGTGCCGGTGTCATTTCCACCTCACCTCCGCAAAAAAAAACCCCAAACCCACAACCCAGTTACTTAAGATGTTTGTGACTAATATAAACACAGGACAGAAGAGGCAGTATTTCCTATACCACAGATGGAGGTGCACTTTCCTTCATTTGGCCCCTTTGCCTATGAATGTTTCCAAGTATCATGTTATGCTAAAAAGGTCATTGACCTGAGCATGAATTCATGTCATCAGGGTACTATTAAGAAACCTCAATTAAATCTCTGCTTTGCTTAAACAAAAGTCACATCTACCCATCACAACACAGTCTGGTCAGAATGTAAAATTTCATGTTGTGCCACAGCAGCACATGAAAATTATTTAATCCTTTATATAGAGCTGGTACCATCTTCAGTCACTGGATATTTCTGCTGATTCACACAGACCAAAGCAGCGAAGGGCAGTCAGCCTCCTCAGGACACTCACTTGGGGAAGGAGTTATGCACATTCCATGTCTTCAAGCAGTGAGGAAAGTCGATCCTGGTCTCACACATTGGCTTTGTTGTAAGAATTGGAAATGTCACACAGCAAGAGCTTTCGCTTCTACTTATCAGGTTTTTAGTATTTATACTGCCATATATGAAGCAAAAATGTTTAAGAAAGAAGAAACCACTAGGTTATTCATTTCAGGCTTGAATTGATCATTTAGTTACAATAACTTGCCATATGCAATGTGCAGACAGATTCGGGTGCCCAGATCAGCAGTTACCTGACTCCCCACAGACAGCATGCCAAACACCTTCCTTTTTCCTAACCTCATAAGGACACAATACTTTTCCAACAGGAAGAAAAAAAAATTCTTCTTGAAATCTCCATGTCAAACTTTGGGCCCCAAGGCAAGTATCCTTTCTTCATAGACAGGACAACTATCTCTCCCCTAAAAAGCTGCAGCGTGCAGTCTTCAGACACAAGTTTCAGCAAAAAAAATCAGAAACAGTCCCTACACCGGAAACCCAAGGGCTAAGGGGGGGGGGGGGGCTTGTTGTTGATGAGACCATAAATAAAGAGACTTGAGTACAAAACACTATACACTCCCAACCCCAATAAGCAAATCTTCCAGTATTACTTATCTTTAAACTATACAGTCATAAGATCAGGTCAAACTCCAGTTTTCATTGTATTTTCTGAAAACGTTTATCTTGTTCATCTGTGAAAAGCCTAACAGAAAAAAATTATCAGTATTCTACTACATAATCTTAAATTTCCTTTACTTTTACCTTTTAGAGGTGAAAGACAGTTTTAACAATACAAGTTGGTGGCCCTAAATTTAAGGGATCAACAGTATATCTGGACATTGCATGATGCCTAAGTATAACTCCCAAAGAAATAACAGCTAAAAGAAACAGTGCAGGAAGAGCTACCCCAATTTTTCCAAGACGCCTCCAGATACCCCGGCAAAAAATCAAAAGCACAAATCTCAGAGGGTTTCTCCATCCCCTGTGATAAAAACAAAAAGTCTAATTTCCCTGTCAGCTGCAGACAGAAGTTCAGACTGTAATCACCCTGATCCACCACAGGGAAGGCATCCAGCACCTGTATTCTTTGCTGAAGAGGATTTGCAGATGCTCCCCATCCTCCAGGTTTTTTCATTACTAAGAAAGAAACACCCTAATCCAAGTTAGATTTCCTGTTCAGAATTGCACAAGCCATTATTTCCAGACAGCTAGAGACTTATTCTACTTCTCATGCTGTCAGAATCAGCCTCAGATAGCACTTACTGTGCCATTAAAAGCTTCCCCCAGCTGTCAGCCAGAAGCCCAGAGCTGCTTCATCTCATAAAAAGCAGCTCTTCCAAGTCTTCATGCAAGGTCCATCCACATTAGTTAAAGAGTAAGAAACAGGCAGAAAGAACAAGCTGGGCAAAACAGTATTTTAATGATCCACTTCTCTCCCAGGGCCTCACCTCATCCGAGCTGTACAGCTGAGAAACTGTATGTCTTCTCGAGGGGAAGATTCCTGCTCAAATCAGCCTCGTAAGTACATTGGAAGCACTTGGTCTGCACACATGCTTTTTGTGCAGGTCAGTAGTCCTATAAGTGGTCAGCGGCCGTGTAAGTAAGTGTACAGCTGGCTTTCTAGCAGTCAAACTGACATCTAAGACTTTCAGCAAGGGTAAGGAATACTACACCAGGCACAAATTATCAAATTTAAGAGGAGGCTCTGTAGATTAACATAGGACAACAAGCTTTCTCCTTTAATATCTACAGCAAAGAAAAAGTTGCCAGAAGCACCTTTACCCAACATTTGTAACTGAGTCATAAGAAAAGCCAGTGGAAAAGAAGGCTCACAAAGTGTTCTCTGATAGTCACAGTTGTTTAAGTCACTAGCCAGATGGTAACAGCTGTTTTGGCCACTTGTTGCCTGTAACTATGATTGCAATGTACTTTTACAGACTGCCAAGATACTAAGAAATACAGTGAAAGAGTTGTAATGCCTTCAAGGCAAAGATTGGTAGTAATATTTAGAGAACAGGTATCAGATACAAAAAAAAACCCCACCAAACCCCCTCCCCAAAAACCCAAAACTACACACACACCCCCTCCTAACCCCCAAAAATAAAAAAAACCCCACAAAGCCACAAAACCCAAACACAACAGCATAAAAGCAACATGGAAGGCGTTTCTGTTTTTTAAGCCTGCTTCAACCCACTCTGCAATAGCCAGGAGACCTTCAACTTCAGGCACAGTGGGTGGGAGCTAAGAGTCAGACAGTTCAAAATAGGCTGTGCCTATGCCCTTACACCACCTTCCAAGAATCAGCACCAAACCTGGCAAACTGATGAAGTCATCACTTCAAACCCGCAGCAGGAACTTTCCATAGCTCTAGATATTCCAGAAAGTGAACTCTAGTTTAAAGATAAAGCATTTCATGAGCAAGAGAAGTTGCCCCACCAAACCCCTCAGTACCTGCAATCAGAGCCCAGTGTACAGTTAATTAGCATCTATACTATTAGAAAAGTTAAATATGAAAAACTCAGGTCCCCGCAGTATGTTGCCAGTCTACAGGATTTGGAACTACATGCATGTTTCAGGCTTTTCAAAGAAGCTTGGTCAAATTTTCTCCCAAAGCTGATAGAGCAACTTAGGAGAACTGTTAAAAAGAAAAAAAGTAGGATTGGGCAAAAACTGTAAGAACAAGACTAAGGAAGGATAATTTTGTACTGATCTAATCAATCAAAATAGTTAATCATCAAGTTAAGAGATAAACAGTTATTCCATGCAGGAGCTGAACTTAAAATCTCTTTTCTCCCAATTCAGACATTCAATAAAGTTTTTTATTCCTTGCCAGTTACATCTAAAAATATTCATATTCTTAAAGCTACATTTACAAATGAGTTTTCTGCAAAATCAGAGTTAGAGAAGTCAAAATAAGGATCCAGGTATAACACTGTTAGAGACCCCTGGCTGCTCTTCTAATGTGCATGAAAACTCCTGTTTACCTGTCTGGAAGATCAATTTTTTCAATTCCTGTTTCAAATCCAGGAAACCTGGTGGGCTTCAGGGACAAGAACTGGATTAAGCCAAGCTTCTTCATCAATAGGATTTCATAAGCCTCACCTAGACATCAAAACCTCTGGGGTTTTCAAATTTTATAACAAACACAAAGCAAACAAAAAAAACCTCATGTTCTTCATTTGCACTCTAAGTATATATCTGTTCATCTTGAGCATTTTTAAGTTATTAAATATTCTTTTTACACAGATGCTTCAAGGCTGACAGTACGCACACCAAATACTTCACCTCCTGCCCAAAGTCTATTATTTATTCAAAGCTGGCTCTGAGAACCAAAAAGGTGGGCAAGTCTGCCAACTACATACAGCATATTTCAGGAAAATGACTCACTAAGTTCAGAATGTTTTACACATTTAATTAAGCCTTACGCTCACTCCAGTTGGCAAGCAGGAGTATGAATCATGGAAGCTAGATCACAGGAGCAAACTCAAAGCAACACAAAAACTCAACTGCCTACTTCTGGAGCTGAACAGTTACTTACTGAAGCAGGGATCCAGGAGGATACTCTACTTCATGGGCCAGTGTAGTACAGATAGGAAGCAAGGGGGAGGGAGAAGAGCACTGCCATGACTTGGAGCCCAGAGGCTGCACCAACCCATCATTGCCAAGGCAGTGACATCGAGCCCTCTGCTAACCCTCACTGTGCTGTCAACTGACGCTGCAAGACCGATTTACTGCTCTCCCCCTTCAGTGTCTTCTGCAAAGAAAGATGTCTTCTTCCCACAAAGGGTGGAACATCGAGGACAAAGAGGTAATGATGTCATTAGCACAATTTTTGTGTCATCACTGTATGTACTCAGTGGTTACCATGCTGTTACTTATGCACTGCACTATCCTGAGCTCCTTTACTGAAATAAACTACTAGCAAAAGAGACCAAACTTGCACAAAATAGTCCTGATGCTAAAATAAAAACTCTTACACACATATAGTGCATTATCCTGTTGTCCACAGGTTGCCCACTCCCACTGCTGACAGCAATGAGCTAAAGGAATTAAGAACACAGAAGAGAGCTCTGATGTTCCACAAGACCACAGAAAAGTGTGCAGCAGACATTCAGTTTAAAAGGATCCACAGAACATCCATAAGATGTGCTATAAATCAGCCCTCATCATGCCCTTAACAAAAAGGAGAGCATTAGCACATGAAAAAACCCCCACATACACCCCACTAGTTGGCTGCAAAGAAGCACAAGTGCAGTCATTGTCCTCTGCACCCTTATAAACGACTTTAGATATTTCATATTGTAACTAAATTCCCACACCCACAGTGCTATTAGTGTATCCTGTTCTATCCTCAACATCCTGACCTGCAGGATGACTTGCTTACAGTGTTAGACAAGGGGACACAGACAAACAATCTTCACACAGTCAGGATCTCACTGTCACCATTTCAACCAGCACAAAGTTGTACAACTGAGGGCATATGCTCTGCAGAACAAAGGTACAAGATCATCAGAGGTCTCAATTAACAGCAGTAGATGAGGTTTTTCACAGGCGTGCTTGGATTTGCTTCCTTGGTCAAGTTGAAACCATTAAGGAATATCCTGCCAGATGCTATTTCTGCCCTTCCCTTGTCCTAAAGGGCACTGGTGTTAAACATGTGGCTAAGAGAGATGTTTGTGGCAGAGGCTGTACTGACTTTCAAGACCTGTCCCACTAATGCACTCGAGGCTTCAGGTGGCCACACCTACCCTGTAGAAGGAAAGATTAATCCTTCAACCCTTCCCACACTATTAATCTGAACAATGCTGAACTCCTCACCATGGCTACCAATACTGAGCTATCAGACAGCAAAACTCTTCATGCAACCCTAAGCCAAGCCTGAATCAAACAAGTAAGTAAGAAAGGAAAGGCTGTCACCTTCTTACACCTTTGCATTCACCTTTACATCCACAATAATATCATCTTGTACAAGATATGCATCAAGCCTGGATATCAAGTCATATTTATTTAGCATTGTGCTCTACTGCTTAAATATTTGTTGGAGACTGAAATCAGATGTTTACGGGATTTGATCACTTATCTTGTCTGTTTACAGACGTAAACAAACTACACACTGCAAACTGACAAATACTATTCAGATCTCTGAGCTATGTTAATCTCCCTTTCAACAAGCCTGTCACCCACAGAAACACATTAATATCGGCAATAAGATTGCTTCTCATACACCATTTCCAGGACAAATCTCTGTGAAACCAGACACATACTCTGAAGCTTCAGGGCTACCTTCCCCTCCCTGAGGTGTTCTTATACCAGGCTAGGAAAACTGACACAGGGCAATTCAAGATAATAAACCAACCAGATATAGAAATAAATCCAGACACACAACACAAATCTCCTACCCCAACAGATCTTGTGACTCAGTTCTTCGGGTCAGATGCACCCTGTGCATCTAATCTACATCACTCCTAGCAGATTTCAAAGAAATGAGTAATCCTCCAGTTTTCTCCTGAAAGTTAACAGCGTTATACATCCCAGGTTTAGGCATACAGATTTGTCATTATCCTCAAGTACTTCATTGCTAACAGTACAAGAGGCATCTGTGGAGAACCTATACAGTTTTTTGAGAAGGAACTCCCAAGAACACCTGTGTGCATCAAGCTACCTAGCACACAGCCCTGCTGGGATAGAGCCCTGACCTTGCCTGACACCCACAGGGCCAAGGAACCAAGGCTCCTTCTGACAAGCAGGACAGCCCAAAGGATGCTGCCCTAGGAGAACTTCCCTCTGGAGGAAACCCATCATCTCCACCTCTGCAAACAGCTTTTTTGCAGGCTCTAAACAGACCTCACCTCAGAGGCCTGTTGTTTCAGGTGCAGTCAGGAGCACTACAGTTACAGAGCCAGGAATCACTAAGTATCACCTTGCTCTAGCTGATTTTCAGAACAGAACTTAGCCCTCCTTCTACTACTACTGTCCCCCTTCTAAGGGGCCTCCCAAAATGACTTGAAAAGAGAGGAAGGGACCAAGCATTTCAAAGACCTTTTAAACTAAAATAATAAATAGATAAATAAATATAATACACCCCCCTCATCATGCCCTCCCTATTCAGCTGTGCAGAGTGCTCAGAGTGGCCTTCAAGACCACTGCTGCAGCATTTCAAGCAGGATTTCAGCAACAGTTTTCAGATGACAGACACTCAGAGGAGGCTCACTGACATAACCATACCACTACTTATGCAGTTTAATTCTGTTGTAACAGCTTCCTTTATAGGAAGGGTGACTCACAACCCTTAGCTTTCTTAAAAAAGAAATAAAGCAAATCACATTAAAAGCTGCTGCAATATATTCTGTACAAAAAGTCTCTCAAGACTGTTCATCATAATAGGAAACTTTTTATAGGGAAATGCAGGAGATTATACCAACTAAACATGCATGATTAATAGCACAAACCAGGAAGCAATCCACTCAAATAACAGGTCTCAGATACAAGAGTGTATCAACTTTAACGGTACCATGCTGCTCACTGTTCTGTTTGGAATGTTTGCTTCCATAGGAGGTATTGCTAAGCGTATATTAGTATTATCTTTTCACCACAGTCGAAAATTGAGAATTGGACTGAAAAGATGAAGTTTTAGATTAGTAAATACTGAGGACCCCTCAGTTACTGATTACTGGAGGTGAGAACAGTGGTTGCTAGTGTACACAAGGATCAGATTACTTGTTCAAGTGCTAAATATGAATAAATATGCCTAATCTGCACACTTAAAACCCAGACCACCTCAAATAACAAAAGACACCCATGAAAGGGATAGACTGTACTTCAACCATCTATCATATATGTGAATGCCAGTTAGTACCCATATGGCTTTCCCTCTCTTTTTCTTTTGTTTGAAGTTTGTTATCAGAAAGAATAATTCTAGACCAGACTAAACAAACCTAGTAATCACTCTAATTACTGACCTCACACAATTAAAAAGGGGAGAAAACACAAAATAAAGACTAAAATAGCAATCAGGAAATCCACTTCCACTTTTGATGAGACAGGTCTGAGCAGGAGTAGAATTTGTCATTTACTAAGCTCCTCACATCCAAAATTGAAACATTTAGAAGACCTCAGGTTTCTACCCTGTATAATTACAAAGAAGTCATTTGATCATGATACTTACACTTCAAGAAACTTAGATACACCAGGAATTCTACGTAGATGCTGGATCAAAGTCTCAAACAACTGGGAACTTGCAGTTAACTCCACAGACACAATACTGTAAAAACACCCACCTGCAACCCTAGACATCAGGTCGTTATATTCAGCCCCAGACTTCTCTGGTGTTGAAACAAACCTCTTCCACAGAGGTGATACACAGCGTGACTTTTCTGGCCACTTCTCAGACATAACTGGCCGGATGAGACAAAGCATCTGGTAGTTTTAAGCATGCGGGTGCTTAAGAAGAGATAATTTGCCTTCCTTCTTGACTTCTAAAACTTATGCAGTGTTGTTGTTGTTGCTGCTCTGAGTATTTCACATGCCACTTGTAAATGTCAATACAATCTTTGTGAAACCCTGAGTGCAATAAACATGCCCACGTGCTGATCACACATTCTACAAACACAGAACTTCTGCAAGTGTAATTCATTTGTTCAAAATGCTGCCAGACTAATTTATTACCAAAAGCTCCCTTTCTCATCAGCAGGGAAAACTAGTCAAGTCTTGAAAAAAATAAATTGCACCATGAAGCACATAACTCCCTAGAAACAGAAGCTTAATACTTGACATCTCCAGTAACAACATAACTCTTCTGTGTCTAACCATGCCCATTTGAGAATATACTTTTTAATATTTTGTTCTTTTCTTTTTTTTTTTTTTGATCTAGAACTATCCTCTGATTTTTCCTATCAAAACTTTGGAAGAAAGCAGTCAGAGGAAGACTTTCTTCCAAAGTTTCAGTGCTCATCTTGCTTCTTTGTCACATTACTTTTCCTTTGGTGGAAGTTATTCATAAACCTTGGAAGTAGCAGGAAAGGAAAGAAGAAGATTCAAAGAAAAAACTCTCATTTCAACACAAAACACTATGTTCTAAGGCAAGAACAAACCACAGCGGAAGCAAGAAAATTAGAGCAATCTAGTAGGAAAAAAAGTAAAACAATTGACTTTCACTTCATTGTAATGAAAAAAAAAAAATTATTTTCTCACCCTAGAGTTGTAACCATCTGTGTGTAAATTGTAGTTTGTTTCCACTTTAAATAACACAACTGTCTAGGAGGCACCCCTACTGATCACAGAAACAATTTATCCTTGACTCTAGGGACTGCCAAGTGACTCATCTCTCCTGATGACAATTCGCTCACAACCAGCACACTCTTGGGCACCAGCTGTCATTATGGTACAACATTATTTTCATTAGGGAATGGTTTTCCCCAGATAAACTTTCATTTGTCTTAAGTAATAACCCTTGTTCAAAATCAAGGGGTCTAATTCCATGAAGCATTTTACATCTTGCAAATACTGTCAGAATGTTTTTTCCCTGTTCAGCATGACGTTTGCTCAGTTGTGACCACTGCAGTGCAGTCTGCAAAGTTCATTTTAAAAGCTTCCAAACACAATATATTTGTTGTGCACCCAAGTGCCTGTCTAACTGATTAAATCAGAGTTGGTCATTTTAGTGTCCACTTAAGGAAAAAACATTTGGTTGGTTGGCTGTTTGTTCCATCGCTAAACACGGCAAACTTAAAAATCCAACACGCAACCCAAAACACACCAACAAAACCCCTACTCCCCATGCACCATCCTTGAACTCTGCAGGTAGCAGCACCCCACTGCGTCAGTGCTTCCTAGAGCACCAGGAACAGAGGTGCAATCACCACCACACCAAGCTCCTGATTCTATAAAGGCTCAAGAAGGTCAGAGCCAACACGTGTAAAAGTTACACTTCAATAGGAGGGAGCATCAGCTATTATCTCAAGGGGAGCTCTTCTGCCAGCTACAGTTATCAGCAACTTTCTCTACAAGATGAAAATCCATCACCTTCTCATTTACGGTCTCAAGAGATACCGAGACAGAGTCCATTTCTGGTTCTGAAAGACTAAGATTTTGGAGAAACAGTATCTGTCACCCTTTGGCCACAGAGAGAATAGTTTCAATGCAGGTTGCCACTCACCACAGATTGCAGCATTTAGCAATGGCTGCAGAAAGCCAGAAGGGTTGAAAAATCCTGAAAAGGGTTCACAAACTTTTGAAGAAGTTTTTTTAAAGTGCTGTTATCTTCTCTCTAATGCACCTGAGCCACAACAGCACACTGTCTGAAAGCAGTAATTCAAAAAAGTAACAAGAGGCTGTGCAATAAAAACAGCTAGAACTGAAGGGTAACGTGAATGGGATATCATATATAAATATGATGTTAAACTCTTATGTTTAAGTTCAAATATCACAAGTCTTTCAGTTTATAAGTTTTCCTACACACTGCTTACCCCCCAAAATTTAAAGTTCTCTATGTCTCTGTTTGCTGTATGAAATGTACAAGGGGGACAGGAAAGAAAAAAAAAGTGAAAAAAAAAAAGTTTTCCATTTATATTGATACCTCCCCTATGCCTGTCTTAATTCAGTTGATGAGGACAGTGACAACAAGAAATCGATTTACAAAGAATCAGAAGTTACACAATTCTATTTCAGTAAGAGCAGCACAGCTGTTGTCCTGCCAGCTTCCCTTCCATTGCTGGAATTCTGAGCACAGGCCCTGGGGTGCAAGAGAAGGAGAAGACATTTCATTCATTCCATGATCCCAGCTGACCCCTCTCACAGTTTAGCCACACAAAGTCAGTGACAAAAAAACTTTTCATCGTTATCAAAGAAACACATTTTTATACACCACTTTTCATGGAGTTAAATACAAACCAATATTCTGTTGGCTGCCTGATCAACTTCATTCCAAAACAAATCGCAGTTATTTACTCTTTTTAAAAGTGTTAGGCAGTAGGCACTGTAGATTCATATATTTTGGGAATTAAAACAGTTTCTAAAACTCAATTTACAAAGTTATTACCTACCAAATCCTTCATAAGAGCTAAATACTAGAGATGATTTTTTTAAATGGAAAATTTTAAGTAGAATAGCTCACACTGCCTACGCTATATGCTCAAAGAACTGTGGAAAGGAGAAATAATTTGTTTCTTAAATACATCACCGGTGTGATTTTGTAAGAATCTATGCAAGGTCATAATTTTCCAGTAAGGGCCTGCATTTGAGTTCACTCAGCATCTACTTCTACAGAGAGACAAAAGTCATCCCAGATAGACGCCTACAAATCTCTCTTTTAGAAAGGTGTGTAGCACAATATCTGAACTCACAATTACTTACATACTGTGATTACAAAGCATTACTTGATACAAAAAAAATATTCATTACTTAGAACCTTTTCCTTAAATAAGGTTCCTCAATTCTGAGTGCTTGGTTGTTGTTGGGTTTGGTTGCTTGGTGTTTTGGAGGAAGAAAAAAACCCAGTATGTTCAAACATGTTGCTGTCATCTAGCAATCTGAACCAGGCTTCCCTCCTCAAAAGTTTTCACATCACATTACAAAATTGTACTTCTCTACTCTTTGTGCCATACCACTCATTTGATGATAAGCTTCCTATTAGTTTTGCCCTGAAAAGAAAAGCTCCTCCCATAGCCCAAGTTTTTCAATAAGGTACAGCCTTCTTGTGCATGTGTATATGTGTAGACATATACACCAAGAAATTTCTTGTGTTCTCTGATCATTCCTGAGTACTAAAACACACAACTCACGAAGCACTATAAAACTAAAGTTATTCTGTTTGAAGGACCTCAATATACATGCTAACCTGTGACCTGCAAGCTCAGCCACTGAGATGTAGATATTTTCCTTCACTACGCAGTCATTTGTTATTTCTATTAAAAATCAACCCAAACATACATCTAGTTTTATAATGGATTGAATACTCCATACCAGGTATATTGAGACCTTTAATTAATTGAAATGGGAGACACAAGGGAAAGTTCACTAGGTATTACTGGAAAAAAACAACCACCTCTCCAACTTTGCAACAAAAGCCGCTCTTTTAATTGCAAATCAGAATGTTCTGACCTGCCTTAAGTTCACTGCTGGCTTTTTTGTGGGAGAAATAGATATACCAGCAGCTGTAGTGTTTGTGTGCACTGGTTAAGCTGTTTTGACATAATCCTAGTGAAAATCACAACAAACAGTCCAGAAACATTCCCTATTGTCTCTGTAGCTGAATATGATTCCAGCCTCTTCAAAAGAGAGGCTGCTACTGGTGGTTCAACATTACAGTAGCACAGATGTGCCGCAGCACTGTGGCAGGCACCTACTACAGACAACCTGTCTAGGCAGAAGCAGAGGCCTTCTTCAGAAAACAGGAGGAAACCTTATATGCACAGAACCTAATCCTCAAAGAATTCACTTTATCCACTCTGGTACCTTCTGAAAGTCAAAAGCAATGCAAGAGATTGCTGCATTGATGAATTCTTGATACAGGGGATCTACAAGCCAATAAGGAAAGTTGTTCTGCTGGACCTGATCCCAACAAACAAAAAAAGAACTGGTCAAGACTGAAATTCAAGAGTAGTTTTCCTTGCAGTTATCATGAGAAGAAACTCAAGATTCTGAGACAAAAAGAGCAAAGCAAAAGTCAAGATCACAACTGCAGACTTCATCAGAGCAGATTTTGTTCTCTTCAGGCACCTGCTTGGATGAATCCCATGGCAGATGAAAAGAAAGAGGAGTCCAGGACAGCTGAATAATACTCAAGGATCACCTCCTCCTAGCTCACGATTTNAAATAAATAAATAAATAAAATCACACAAAGGCAGCCAAAGGCCTGCATGAATGAACAAGGAGGAAAAAACCTCAGACAGCAAAGAGAAGTATATATAAATGGAGGAAACAGAGGTGCCGAGGAGGAGCAGGAAGACTATTAAGCATGAAGTGATGGTGTCAGGAAAGCCAAAGCCCACGCGCAAATGGAGCAGGTGACAGAGAGTAACAAGAAGGACTTCTACAGCTCTAGCAGCAGCAAGAGGAATACCTTTGGTCCTGCTGCTGAGTGGGGTAGGAGAGCTGGTGACAAAAGTTACAAGAAAGCCAAGGTACCCAGTGCTTTCTTTGCCTTGGTCTTTACTGGTAATTCTGAGCCTTAGGACTCCCAAGCCCCTGAAACAGGTGGGAAATAAGGATTTGGCTTTGGAGGAGGAGGGTCAGGTTAAGGGGCATTTAAACAAACATGACATAACCTGCAGAAAGAATATGGGACTTGATGAGATATATCCATGGGTGCTGAGGGAACTGGCCAATATCATTGTATGGCCAGTCCCAGTACTCTGAAGACTCGTGGCAATTGGGAAAGCTTCTTGAGAGGTGTGAGAAAGCATGTAGTTCCTCTCTTCAAGAAGAAAGATTCAGCAAATTGCAAGCCAGTCAGTCTTACCTCAATACATGGAAGGGTGATGAATCAAATCCCTCTGGAAAGAATTCACAAGCATTTGAACGACAAGAAAATTATTTGCCGTAGTCACCATAGATATGTGAAGAGGAAAACTGTGCTTAAACAACCTGATAGCCTTCACCATTTTGAAGAATGAAGGTGCAGGCTTCAAGTAAGACTTTTGACTGTCTCCCACATCATCTCAGGCAAACAGATGAAGGACTTATTGAAGAAGGTAAGCGAACAGTGAGATGGATCACAAACTGAACTGCACTACCCAGAGGATTGTGACCAGCACAAAGTATCAGCAGAAGTTACATGTCTTTGGAAACTGCACAGGGGTTAACAGTAAGCCGAGGTACTGCCATTTTCAGTTCTGCCATGCAGTTCTGATTGTGTATCAGCATTTCCACTGCGTATCTCCTCTACTTTCCCTGAGAGCCCCATGCAATGCTTGAACTAGAGCGTACAAATTCCCTTGAAAAGGGTACAGCAGCTCAAAGCAATGTTACAAGACAGCTTCTGAATGCTGTAATTTCAAAGTACTGCAAGGTGTTTTGCACATAGTCTCATTATTTTAAAAATGTGACAAAGAGTTTTTCTGCCAACTGCACCTTCAAGGAAGCTTAGATAGAATGTCAACACTTTGACCTAGACTAGACCACAAGACACATCATCCTAAAGTACGTCAGGGCCCCTAACCAACACAGGTGGTCAGACTTACCCTTCTCTATCAAGAAAAGGCCATTTTGTCAAAAAGAACCTCTTAAGGAAAAACTGCATAAGTCTAAGCAAGAAGTGCTGCAGGAGTACAAAAGCCTCTGAAGGAAATTTCCATCCACTAATCTGCTTGCTCTTGTGGCAGGACAAACAGCACCTGCGGGATGTTCTTCCTCCTAGAAAAAGCCCTCATGATAGCAACCCTGAGTAATCTGGGTGACAATTCTAGAGCAGAGTTGACACAGTGCTCTAGGGCAAAGATGTGTCTCAGGAACACTTATATCCAACAATCCCATTAAGTTATGCCCCCAAGACATTTAAAGAATTTATCCATCAACAGGAAAATCAGATCTCAGAAAAAAATGAGAAGGGCAGTTTTCATAATGCATTTTACCACCATCTCATTTGTCCATACTATACACAGGATGGGAGAAACAGCAGGAGGCCAGCATAGCCTAAGGCAGGTTATTTACAAGAACGTCCTTTAAGCAGGTATGAACCATTGCATTACATGATTTAAATTCACTCCTTAAGTCACGCTTCAATGTCTCAAAAAAAAAAAACCAAACACCAAACTTTGGGGTTGGGCACAGTACAGCTCTCAGCCACCTGAAGAGTAAACTGTTCTTTCTTAAAATACCACTACAGCAGGACACCAGCTTTGTAGAAATGGAAGAGGCTTACAGACTAAGCCAGCAAAGGGCTGAAACACCATGGCAGCAGCACAGTAGGGGAGAAAAAAATCAGATTTTCTCAATGAATTTTTCTGTAGTACTGTGTAGTGAAGGCATATGGAAAGTTAAGTGAAAAGGGGGGGGACTTCTGCACTGGACAGTGGTATTTCACTGTCAATTTGTTAGTGGTCACTGTGTATATGTTTTATAAATCAAGTGCAGCAGGCTTTTCAGTCAGAAAAATACATGCTGCCACTTGCCATCCAGGCACTGCAACTGTCCTGCTGAGGCAGGAGTAGACGTACAGAAAGAAACATCATTACAGATATTAAATTGCACACTGCAATGCTTACATCAGAAAATGAGAACACAGGATTAAGGTTTCTACCCAAGCAGTCATTACCTGCCTTTTTTTCCTGCCAAATTTAAAAGTTAAAAATTATAAGAAGCGTCCCCAATGAACACTAACTAGGTTTAAATTGATTTGGGAAATGAAGGCTATATTCACAAAAAAATCCTCCCAAAACCCACAAACCAGAAATTTTATCTTCAGCCATATATCCTCAAAGAAAGTGATGAGCCAAGCTACCTGCACTTAATTTCTTCCTCAAGCTTTTTAAAGAGTAATTTACTGCTCTTTTTAAGAAATGGTAATGGAAGGGGAAAAAAATCCATTTGGAGCTTGCGCTCATTTCAGAGATCAAAGCTAAGATTTCTTCCTCCTTCTTATCATTAGGGGGTTAAACTATGCCTTTAACATAGTAAAAATTAACAAAAACACATCCCTGCACAGAAAACCAGACATCAAAGGTAAGTTTTATATTTCAAGGAGTAAGAAATACCAGGAAGCTGATCTTCAAAAGGTGGCTACTTGAACATGCATCTTTGCAGCCTCCCCGCAGTCCTGAAGGGATTCAGTCTGCTTTGCTTTGTGACATCAGCAAATGGCCGATGAGCTATCGAGCACACGTGGCTCACTCTACACAAACCAGCAGCACCTCGCACCAACACCTGGGACCAATATCAAGCTTTGCCCTCAAATCATCGTAACAGTGAATGATGATTTGATCTTACCTGCTTTATATCTTCATATCACTTATTTGGCATCTAAACACTTTGAGGCAAGACTTACCTTTTCCTGTAGGTTTGGATTTGGCTTGTTTGTTTGTTTTTTAATTAGCACAATAGTACAGTGCTACAATAATATAAACAACAGATTAACTTGAAGCAAAGGGTTAGCTCAGTCTTGCTCTGGTGAAGAGCCAGCCAAGGGAGCAAGCAGTAATGATTTCAACTTAATAGTATGTGGAATTAACTTAAGCACAATTTACATTACAGAAATCTTGTTAATATGACAGCTACTGTTTTTAAGGTCATTATAAAATCTTCTCTGCAGGAGAACTATATAGCTCAAGAAGTCATGCGCTCTTTCTCAGAAAAACTGCACAGGCAATATTTGTGAAATAAAATCCCCTAACCTCTAGTTGAACACATTTTTATTCCTCACTTGACCTTGTAATAAGAGACAAAAAATGGGTTGGCTTTGCATCTTCACAGCTAGAAACATGTGGAAAATATGTACCAGAGACATTTTGTTTCATGAAGATAGAAGGTGATGTTATAATTTGTTAACATTTGTGTGATCCATTAATAAGCTGATTTACCTCTTTTACAGGTTCTTCATCCAGGGCAGCATCTTCCACCACACTCTAGTGAACAGACAAGAGAAAAGAGGAAAAAATTTTGTAAATATACATTACCAAGAAAGACAATTCTAAGCCAAGACCTAGTGCAAAATACAGTCAATTTAGTTTTAGACATTTAAGTTGCTCTCAATTTATACTACTATAGCAGGCTTGTTCAATTCTTCACACTTTGCACAGGTAAATTAACCTTTGAATCCATGGGGACCTGCTTTCTCCAAGATATATAAAATGTTAAGAGAAGAAAGCACAATTAAGGAACTATTGAAATTGATGATGAAGACTTAAAGTCAAATTTGTCATAGAATGGATAAAGAGCCAAAGATTAGTACTGAAAAAAACTAGAGAAATGGAACAGCATTTCTTGCTGAGAAGAGAGAATATATGTGTATATATAGGACCAAATTTTCTGAACACTCAGCTTCCATTTAAATGTTGTGCTCACCTAAAATCCATTAAGTGATGAACCCTTTGGAAAATAGGTAGAAAGATTACACAGAGCTTGATCACACAACCCTTTCTCAGGAAAAATATTCCCAGGGCTGTAATTCACTATCCTATCCATCCAGCTTGAGAAGGATCAATAACTTTGCCTACTCTCAAAGAAATTCTAGAACAGCAAATATCCCAATTTTCTTGCTTACTTGTCAAAAATGATTAATGACCTCCTGAGTCAACAGGTGAAAGCAGCAGTATTTCACTCTAATCTTCCTTTACACAAACATAATATAGAACATGCCCTCGATGCACTCTTCCTTATCAAGAGATTGATTTACTATAAAAGCTGTCTTTAATATCTGCAAGTCATTCACCTGAGTCATGCACAGGCACTCATAAATGCCTCTGTTTTAAAAGGTTTTTTGGCATTAAGGAAGGGAAGGAGAAAGAGGTCCATATGCATCAAAGAATTAAACTGTCTCCCTCCTTGTCTACTATCTGTGAAAAGCTTCCGTGAAAAAGAACAACTTGCAGACAATCATGAAAACATTTTATCCCCCACAGATTCAGAGACCATGACAGCTCCCTTGAATCAGTACAACCACCAGTGTTTAAGCTGCATTCAGCTCATTAAAGAGTACACGTTTCTATTGTTTGAAAATGTCTTCATGGACAAGAGCCCACAAGAGATGAAATTAATTTCTATGTGCTTTTACTAGATTTGAGCAAACACTACATTAGTAATTCTATCTACAGCACAATCTAAAATGGTCTGAAGTTATAGCATTTCTTTATCGTGCTTAGAGACAGCAATAAAAGAGCCAATAAATGGTGCTTTATCTGTTGTTCTCATCTAAACTGCATGAGTTAATGCCTGTAGTTCTTTAACCCTCTAAACTTTTTGTAAGTGAAATCTCAGCAAGTGATAGAAGAGTGTAGCTCAGCTACACTATTCTTTCAAGCAGGAAATGAAAAAAAAAGCAGTACCAAAACCTACAAACCCACACATCTAATTAACTATCATTGCAATGGGTCAGTCACACTTGGTAAGGAGATCCACGTGATTTCTTCTGAAAGAGAGGTATAAATAGTCACCTACCAGCAAAAGAGGTGACAATACAAAGATGTTTTCCTTGGCAATGTACATTGGGCTTTAGTGCAGGATTTACCCTATGATCTAAGGGAGTTTTTCCCAGAAAATGACAGCAGAGAAAGCAATGACTGAAGTGCTTTCTGTCTCGGCCAGAAAGATAAACACTGGGCACACACAAAAGAAACTGATTTTAGGAAGAAGGAAGAAAAAAACCAGCCATGTATATGCTCTTTGAATACCAGTCAATGGAAAGGTAGACTTGGGAGGGGAGCACCATTTTTACGATGTTCAGCAGAAAACTGTTCACCATAAATATAGTTACACAAATCTTCTCATTGTGCAAGTGATTTAACAAGATGTCAGCTGACTTCTCAAACAAAATCAGGAATGATACACAGTTTCCCAGCTACAGCCTGTTTATTAGCACTCAGATCCCTTGCATCCCACCAAGTGGAACAAGTGACAGTATTCAGAAGTGAATTACATCATTTAAACCTCTGCAAGCCCCTCACAGCCTGTTTTTAACCTAGGGACTCCAGAATGAGCTGTGCTGGTATAATCTATCACGTTATCACTTCTGCTGTATTGTTTACATGTACAAACTAACATCTTGCATGAAACCTTTCCTGCCGTTCAGCAACCCCTTTTGAGTCAAGTGTTTTGTGTTCTCCATAACCTGTCTGGCTCAATTACACTCCCCTCTGTCCCTCTCACCAAAGCCCTGTTACAGTACTTCAATCAAACAAGGGGATGGGGGGGTTAAAAAATAAACACAAACCCCCCCACATCTCGCAAGTTTCACTCATCTATTTCTACCACCTGTTCGTTACAAATATGCATTCTGTGCTTCAAACAATTGACCTGAAATACTTTGGGTTTTTTGCACTACTCAACAGTCCCAGAAATATTCAGGAATCTACCTTGTCCCATTACAGTACAGAAATCATAAAATCGTAGAATAACACAAGGACCACAGAGTGCAACTCCTGCACAGGACAACCCCAAGAATCACACCATGTGACTGAGAGCAGTGTCCAAACACCTCTTGAACTTGAATGATGCCTTTCTTGACACAAGATAACCTTGGATTGAAGGTAAGGAAAACACTACAAGACAAATGGTGAGCACAAACAACACAGCAGCCAGCTAATTATCAGAGTATCGGATTTCCAGTTTGATCCAGAAAGCACAGTCTTGCGCTAAGAGGTAACGGGCAAATGGGTAATCAGAACCCAAGTGAGGTCCACAGACCTATTCGAGCCTCAAATTACAGATTACATATTTCATGTTTTAATGTGAGCCGGAGTCCGACTCAGCCCGCTTTGCGGGTTTCCATCTGCGGTATATGCTCTTTCCTTTCCAGCCACGCCAGTCCCCCGGGGCACGGTTCCGACCCGAGCCCGGTGCCGCGCGGCGGGCGGACAAGGCAGGTCAGGACGGGACATCCCGCACCGCCCGGGCTCCGCGGCCGCCGCTCCAAACCGCTCGGCGTGCGAGGCAACAGGTTCCCGAGCCTCGCCTGGCTCCCCGCCCTCAGCAGCGAGCAGAGCGGGCGAGGGATGCTCATCACATCCCATTTCGTGAGGTCTGGAGCAGCACCGAGGCGGTCCCCCGGCGGGAAAGGGGGACCGGCAGCACCGCTGCGGCCGCACGACCCCGCTGCCGCTCACCTCCGTCTCCATGGGCTCCACCTCTATCCCTTTCCATAGCTCCAGCAAGTGGGCGATCGGCATGCTGGGCGATTCCTGCGTGAGGACGGGATCAAGCAGAAGGAGCGCGCGTCGGCCGCCGGTGAGGGCGGGAGCGGAGAAGGGAAGGTGTCAGTGGGAGACGGGACACGGCGCCGAGTGGGACCGGGACTCTCCGCGCACCCGCTCGGCAAAATGGCTCCGCGCTGNCCCGCAGCGCCCGTCCCGCAGCGCCCGAGAGGCGAGAACGGCGCCAGGGCCGAACTGGGGCTCGAGAGGCAACAGAGAAACCAGCCGGTTTGTAGCCACGATTTAGAACGTCGGCATCGTGATAGAAAGTGCAGCTAACAGCAAGATATCTAAGGTTTACAAAGCCCGATGTTATTCCAGTCTTAGAAAGAACTATCTATCACTTCCTCTACTATTTTATCTCTGTACTGTGAAGCCTGTAGTAAAGTCTGTTTATTCAGATGCCGTTTCCTCCTCCTTCAGATCTCACAACCTTACTATAACAAGCATGAAAATACACCACATGCCCAGCTGCAGAGACCATGATTTATGCAGATGCTGACTTGAATTCTCCTCAAATTTAGGACAAAACATGCATTTTAACTTTTTCAGACAACTTCATCCAGGTCCGAAAGGTTTTACTGTCAAATAAATCACTGCTCTTCAAAGAACCATTTTGAAATGAATAGTCAATAAGCAGAGTGCATTTTCCTTCTATTCCATCCTCAAAATGCCATAGTTTGCTTCCATATAAGCAGTGCTGTACAAATTCAGAACAAGTTTTAGTTAACAATAAAAATCCTTCTGCCAGTCTACAAAGGAACACTTGAAAAGTGTTGCTCCTCCAGCCCCAACTCAGATCCCCCAAACTCTATTTAACATGAATAAGCTGCCCTGTAATTCCAAACGCTAAACACGGTTAGGAAAATGCAACTCACAAATCATAATAAAGAAAAAAAAACCAAAAAATCAGACCACAAACAGATTCACAAGCAGAGACATGCATTCAGACACTGCTGCAACAACTCAGTCTTTTAATTCTGTGTTAGAATACGAACACTTTTTTTGACATCTGTGACAACAATTAAGTAACAACTTGTAACACCAATTATGCCGTTTCATCTGCTTTACAGATTGAGCAATTAAATATCTAGATTACTGCCTTTACTCACTGCTCACCAAGAAAGCATAGTGGGAGTGATGTCAATCACATAAGAGACACATAACTGAGGTCAGAAGCTACGGTACTGTAGCTGTAACATACTTCCTGGCTCTTGTGTCCTGTCTCTACTTCTTCCCCAGCAGCCCATGAGAGACAGAGTTACTACTTTTAACTTGACATACAGGCACTCCCAAACAGCCTCACAGTACCAACAACTGTGGGGACAGAGCCAGGACCAAACAACAAATTCAGAGCACAAACCACACTTGTTTCACAAAACCCAGAGACCCTTATCAATCAGACACATTATTCCAGAGAAGATACATGAAGATCGTACATGATTATATCACATGCCATCTTGATTTTTAAAAATTCTGTTTAACTCCAATTTACAGGACTATATTTTAACCTCTGAGATACAAGTCTTGGATGCCACAGGCTGAGAGCAAGAGCAAAGTGTCTGTGACAACAGGGAACTGGGGAGATGGGACATGTCCAGATAACCCCGGGAAGGAAACTCCAAGGTTTGGGGTCATTGCACCGGCAGTCAAGTGAAAATATGTGCATGCAGCTCTAAAGTTTTTACTTTTCCAAGAACTTCACTTAATTCTTGAGACACACAGTTACAGGCTTCCCTAAGTATTAATCTATTATCGAACTGGGACATCAAAACCCACAAGTTTATTTCCAGATCTGTTCGGTCACTCTAAGCATGCATAAATTAAAACCTGGGAAAAACAAGTGATAAGATCTTGTTATTGCTTTAGCATATATACTTCTGCTCTAAACATGAGACATGTATTGTGGGATGGACTCACTGTACTCATTCAGCACCAATGTATCAATTGGACCCAAATTAAATATTCAAGTTTACTGGACTAACTAAAGCATGCACACCATACATTTCTTATCCCCACCTAGCGAAGAGAAGAAATTTTTGACCTCAGCTCAAAAGAAAATGTGGGTTTTGGTAATTTTCCCCTTGCTCTTTACTTTGCTGCATTTACTTGAAATAATCCCACTGAAGTCTCCGGAATGATGTTTGACTAGAGATTTTGTAAGAACAGTGTCTCCTTCATTAATATGTATACCTGATTTCATTATTCATTAATTGAGTGTTCTGCCATGATCTTCACTTGTGAGAAAAAACATTTTTGTGTGTCCACAAGCTTCAGATTCCTAAGTATTTGGCAAACTAAATTCCTCATATAAGAAACAGGCATATTTGTAATTAAGAAGAATCTGAAACAAAAGATTAATTACGTATTGCTAGAAATAATTGTGTTACTACAAAGGGACCAGTCATTTTCATTATGGTAACATCTAATGGACAACAAAGACTGACATTCTTTTGTGTGAATAGAGTAGGAGAAAAATCCATGCTTCACTCCCCAAGCCCCTCTATGATCCACTTAAAGATATTGGGTCAGGAAAAGACTGAATATCACAAAATCAGAAGTAGTCCACTTCCAAAAATACCTCATTAGGAGCAGAATAAAGAAATAGAAGGGAAGGGGGGATGGAACATTAAAGCAAAAAAAAAAACACACAAAAGAGCAGACAGAAGTTCAAAGTAATTGGTCTCTGAGGACACACAAGAAATCTGATCAGAGCAAGAAGTAGTTACAGATTTTTTTTCCTAGGAAAAAATATTAGTTAACCACATTCACAATTTAGCATAAGTAATATTTGCAGATACGCTAACTAGGCTGAGAATTGAAAGGAGATTTGCTCAACTTGCATCAAGAGAATAAAAGCATTTTTATCTCCTGTGTGAGGAAGAACTGGACTACTTGCATCATGATTTTTCATCTATTTTTACCTGTCTCCTGAGTGGTAGCTAATGGTTGCTGCCAGATGCAGAGTGGGGGATTAGACACATCCATATCCTGCTGGGTTACGGTAACTCCTACATTAGCAGGAGATACACAAGGACAGAACAAAATTTCTTAAGATCATTGTGTATAAATTACATTAAGATATTTTAATAACTTACATGTCCACTGCTTTGTGAAAAAGGAAAGTACTACTGCTCCATTTGATGCACAAAAGGGAAGAAGCATGGAGAAATATTATTTTATGTTGCTGGCTCAACACACTTCTAGGTTCATGACTTCAGTGTTCAGTTGAATGTAATCATCCCAAAACACATGCATTCATCTGCACAGAGCTTGAGCTCAAAGCTCACTCAAAGCTTGAGCTAGATAACTTCCTGCCTGTCCAATAGCCAAAAGAGATACTACTGACATAGAAGTCAGCAAAAAATCCTCTCTCCTTCAAAGGCATTCCCAAGGTCCCCCTCTGCATTTAAATGTCTCTTTCTGGTAGCCACAGTACAAGCACCACCTATTATTAGGCTGGCTACACTGCCAGACCAGCATCCTCTGCCCATTTTTTTTTTCTTTTTTTTCTTTTCTAAATTTCAGTTAAGTTTTCACTCAAGTGAAAACTCCTTCCCTGCACATAACTTTTTGGGACAAGTCTGACCACTTGCCTGTCTGTTCATCTGCAGCTTTATACAAGCAAGACTTAAGCTTCATGTTCACCAACTCCCAGGCAAACAAGAGCTACATGGAACATTTTTGTAAAGGATGGAATCCTCCAAATGCCAGCTAAGAAAATGTCAGATCTCCGGAGTGTCAGGAGCATCAGTAAAAGTGGGAGGAAAAAAATTGCTAAGAGCAAAGTAGTAACACTCCCCTGTCCCTTTCACACACTGCACTAGAGAGCATCCATTGAGTGCATTACTTGTCTGATGCCATTTTTGGCTGCTAAAAGACTCCTGGAAAGCCTTGAATACTCAACTACAAAAGACCCGACCACTGATCATCCCTTAATCTGCAAAGAAATCAGACTGTACAATATGTGCTTAAGTTCCCCCAAAGGTCACTTAAGAATAAAATCAGAGCAGAACACTTGCAGCATTTCCTGAAGATTAATTCACTTTCCCAAGACACAAAAAAGGAGTTTCTTTGGTCCTTTTCAATGGTTCCTGCTACATACTGCACCCTAAAAGGATGGACCAGGGGCAAAAGGAACTCTGTCCTGCAGCACATAAACACACATTTCAAGCAAGCAGTTATCTTTTAACCTCTTTAGTCTGTTGAATATTTGTACCTATGGAATAAGCACATAGGGAGGGATGCTGAATTGCTCTTTCTGTGAAGAAATGCCTCCTAATGTCCAAAACAGTAAAGAGCAAGGCACACTGAAAGAACACTTCAAAATACATTACCTGACAGTAAATGCATGACATAACCTGGAGGAAATCACAATAGAAGTCCTGCTGGTTGAGACCCTTCAGCTAAAGGATTGGGCACCCTGTGATGACAAAAACACTGCTGGCCACACACAGTGGCAGAAGGTGACACACACACACAGACCATGCACAAGCAGAATATCAACAGCAAGAGGAGAGGTCTGAGCACATGCCAGTGATGGTGTTAGAGCCACACAGACCACTATAATCATGTATATCCGTCATGATGACATAACCATCAGCTGCCATAAAGTTTACCATAAAGTGCAGCCTTACGGCAGGGAGGTAGAAAGCATGGTCCTTGGTGCTAATATGGGACATTCATTACACCATCCCAAATGTGAAAGAAACATGCTGTGCATGACTAGTTTCCCATAATCTGTGCAGTCAAGCTTGTGTCAGATGGATGAAATCTGTGGCAAATGGGTAAGTGTCAAATGCTAGAAGTAACTAGTAAAAGTAGGGCAGGTTTTAAACTACACAGGATCCATTCTTTGATGGAGGGAAGTCTAAGTTGCCTATACTTTTTTGGTTTTTATACTAAAGTTACCAAAAGCTACTCTACCGGGTTGAAAGTAAATAAACAAAATCCCTCACACTACTTTTTATCCCCGAGAGCAGCTGTTGAAGTGCTTTAAGCTCATTCCTAAACAAGATGAATACATTTCTCCTCAGCTTCTTTGTTCAGTGCCTCAGCATTAAGTACATCAAGCTCAGCACTTGGATAGCTTACCATCGTTTGTGCAGAACCTGAGAGAAGCAGAAACAGTATCTACACACTGCTAATTGCACCAGGCACAGGGGAAATTTTGTTTACTCCAATAGGAGAGTCATCCCCTAGAGCTGCTAAAACAATTTACTGTTTAGTTGTGAAGTACATGCCTGAGAAACACAAGAGGAAACGGTGGCAAATAAGGCATTCAGTATCAAAGCAGTGTGCATCTGTCCACTGCAAAGCTTGTAACATTTTCAAATTAAAATCATGTCTGCTGAGTCCCCTGCAATAAGAAATGCTCAAAACTGGAGAGAAAGTCAGCTTAATTCCTAACCTCTGCAATGCACTGGCTTCACCATTTGTGTTTAATGAGAAGGTCTAGACTGAACATTAAAATCAATATGCTTAGAGAGCAACAATGGTAATTAGACTCCTCCAGTTTAAAGGGGGCAACAGGCAGCTATTACAAGCCAGCCTGGTGTCTCTGCAAAACAGGGATGAAGGCTATTAGGAGCTGCAGAAAAACAAATACTTTTCTCATCTGTTAGTTATCTGCATTAAGGCTGCAGGTACTTGTCACATTCTACATTAATCAGCTCTTAATATTAGTGAATAGTTAAATACTGGAAGAATTGGAAAACAGAAAACCTAGTTCAGATGTCTGCAGCAGACCAGCTTCCATCAGTACAGACATGGCTTAGCTGGTGTCCCCAGCAGGCATAATTGGCTAGAACAGCAGAGACCCCAGCCTGTTCCTGCACTGACCCATCAGTTTAGTTGAGGTGCAATGTTGGGTCTGGCTTCAATAGCCTGAGTGCCTTGGGGCTGGTGAGCCAGTGCAGAGTACTGGAAGCAGCACCAAGTGGCATCACACAGCATCAGCCAAGCTCCAGAGTGCCACCTACACAACCAGGTGATGACTGGTTTTTCCACAAGCCAGATGGGTACCGGCATCATGTTTGCACTGCAAGCCTGCACAGCTAGAAAGCCTGAGCTGATTTGCTGACAGTTTGCCCAAAATCCAAAGCCTGTCAGTCTCCTTACTGTGCAAGGCATTAACCACTCTCAGGGCTGAGCTGCCAAACAGAGGGTAGCCTTACCCACCACATTCTGTACCTAATAAAGGAAAAATGGAAGGACCCTTGTGGCAAAGATGCTGACCCTCAGAAACATTTACTCAAGTAATCTCCTACGCAGCCATTCCCTGTGCAAACTTCTGGGATATTCTTCACCAAAGCTGTAATTCCCGATTACAAACTGGTAAACAGTTAAAGATGTTTAATAAAGATAAGCTGTAGCAAAAGCTTTCCTGCTACACAAGGTTACACTAAGTTTTGTGACTTCATGTTTTCATCTTACAAGCACAGAAGAGACTGTTTTGCCCAAAGCACACTGCATGCAGCTCTTCAAGGAGCAGCTCACAATGCCCTAGGGCGGAGATTTCCAAGGACACATTCCCATCTCTGCCAGTTCCTACTGCAGCAGCAGCATCTTGGCTGAACAAAGAGGCTTCCACTTGCCTGCTGCACACAGCCACTTCTGCCAGAGGTTGGAGAGCCAAACACTACAGCTCCAGTCAGGCTGGATCAAGGCTTCTCAGCAGCTGCAGCACAGCTTGAACACTTACCACAGCCAAAATGAGGGGATGGGAAGGGAAAAGGACAATCACATTACCCTCAACTCAGGGCCAGGAGAACTGGTTTGGAGGCAATAAAGCAATTCAGGATGATGGGGGAGAGTGTTTGACACTTCACTTACTCTATGTGCCACACTCACTGCATCCAGAGACAATCCCACCCCAACATACCCTTCTTCCCTCCCCAAAAAACAAGGAAAAGCTCTTCCCTGTCACTTCAATGCCATAGGAGTGGGGCACACAGCAAAAAGATAGTAGCTGTAACCTAGTCTCTCCAACTGCTTAAACACTTCCTTACTGAACAGAGCAGGAACAGCTTTGCTACCTCGATTGGACCATGCAGAAGGGGCAGAAATACCAAAAGGAAAAGGTAACAGGGCTGCATCGCACTAGGGAGGTTGTGACTGCACTGAACAGGGTAAGAGCACCTGTGTTACTCCAGCATACAAAGGAGGAATTATCCCCAAGAAATAAATTTAATTCTTCATTAGCTTTCTTTGATGAAACAGACTACTTTCATACAGGTCACTGTTTCTGCCAGTAGTTATATTTAGAAGTCCAAGCAAATCATCAACTTAAGTACATAATGAAGTTATTATTTTAGATCTAGAACAACATGCTAATGACAGAATTCTCAGGAACAAATTTTTTTCATATAAACTCCCTAAATTTAAAAAAAATAGAACTAAAAAGCTTACTTCCTTAATTTTCTTTCTATAACAGACTAGGAAACATTGTGATAGCAGAGAAGTGAAGATTGCCTAAAAATACAGAGAGAGGACTGTAAGCAATATCTAAAGCATAATTCAGTAAGAGTAACATTAATGTGATGTAAGATTACACATCACAGAAAACCTCACAGTAAGCTACCCAAAAGCAGTGACACAGCCACTTTAGGGGACTGAGGACAAAAGCACTAATTCATTTGTCAGCAGACTTTCAGTTTAGATCCTGCTAGAGACACACTCTGCCTAAACACATGGAATAAGTGAATTATAGCCTTCCTAAACGAAGATCCATTTTTCATTCAGTATTAGGGGAAAAAAAATCAGTGTCAAGAAAATAGACTTTATTACTTTCAGGATGTCTACTCAGACAAAAGACTCCCATCAAACCCGTACACAGACACGAGATTTCCAGCAATTGCAAACTTATTTGAAGAAACAATGGAGAAACAAGACATTCGAAAGATGCACACAGAGCCTGAAGATGCCACACCCTTGAACAAAGGATCAGAATATTTGCAATTCATTTTGAAAGCTTGTGCATGCTGCTAGGTTTTCACTAAGTAAATCACGATCTCATGCACTAAGAACGGGAGTGAATGCAGCACTAACTGAAGCTGACATACTTCAGCTTCATAAGTTCTTCTTCAAGGGATCTAACCTAGTCTGGAAACTAATAAAGTCTATTCAACATAAACACTACCAATCCTCTTATCACAGGATCTTTGCAATATCAAGTGTCTTTAGTATCAAAGGGAATTATTACCTCTCAAACAGAACAAATATTCAAATCAATAAAGACCACAGAAATCATACACACAAATTAAATCAGAAATCAAGAACTTCTAATCCAAAACCAAATAGGCAGTGTGATTTCTTCCCCTTCAATCAGTTCACATTTGTCTTTTTAAAGATGGCTTTAGCTTGAAGATGAGAAAGGAAAAGGGAGTTACTAAACTCTGCAGGTGCTTTATATCCAATTCTGGTAAAAAAACAAATCAGACCCCAAACTGAGTTAATTTCTCCAGTGTTTTGAATTTTAAGCAGACAGAAGTAACAGCTTTTTAGGTTTGGTATTTTAGGCATATGACATGCTGTATTTTCATTACTTTTTCCAAATGAATACCACAGAAGCTGCTTATTTTTATAGACAAGTATGAGATAACAGATTCAGATTTGAATATCTGAGCTCAAGAAATGAAGTATATTATGGGTGATGATTAAAGGTTTTTTGATTGCAGCCCAGCCTGCACCTATCAACTGTGCAATTCCAGAAAGAATTCCACCTCATCATAGCAGTTGCCATTAGCAAAGGCAAGGACAGAGGAGAGAGCTGGGGACAGAAAGCCATAGACGAGAGCTAAAATCCTCTCATGCTGTGAGACTGAACAGAGAGCCAGGCTACACAGCACAGCTGCATACCACCCCCACATAACTCACATTTCACATTCCTTTTGGGAAGGACTAAAAAAAGGTGAAAAAAAGCAGCTTGATGGGCAAGTTAAAATCGTGCTGCACAAGAGACCATACCATTTAACACTTCTGGTGCCTGCGAGCAGAGACACCAGCTGTAACATAGCAACTCTTTCCAAAATAGACATTAGAGGTCAAGCAGGTGCTTTCAACAGCAACATCACTGAGATGCGTTACATGCACAAACCAAAAATCCTACCTACTGGTGGGATAGAAACACACTAGGCTGGGATGGGGTGTCCACAGGTGAGCCTGTTATGCCACACAGCCAGGCTCCCGCTCCACAAGGCACAGCAGGAAGGCCCAGACAGAAACAACAAGCCTGCCTAGACACTTTCCATACCACTTACCACTTTTCAAGATGAACAAGTCAGGAAGCTACATGCTACCAGCCTATCTCTAGGTGCCATTCCTCCCCCTCCTGAGAAGCAGTAAGGAAATGATGCTACTCAAAGCGAGTTTCCCACCGTCACAGGTCAAGGTGCAGCAGTACCACAGCCCCAAGAGCCCACAAGGGTGGTGTGCTTCCATATCCACCATCCAGGCAACATTGCTCCCCCACAGCACCAGTGCAAACTACAGAAGACCCCACAGCCACAAAGGCAGAGAAGGCTTCTGTATGCCCAGCCTGCAGTAATTTATAGCCCCTCCTTCACATAACAAGTATCACCTGGGTGAGGGCTACCTGGAGGAGAGCCACCTGCTCCCAGGTTCCAGAGGGAAAGAACTGTACTCCTGGTGTTAGTGCCGGCAGCACTTTCCAGGAATGGCTTTCTGGCAAGAATGGAACAGTTGCTTCCCTTGACCTCTTGCTGTGGGTCAGACACACATCCTGCCCTGAGCAAGGGCAGAGAGTGTTTGCAGTGGAGGAAATGCAAACAGGCATCTACTCTCATATCTGACCCACGGGGCTGTCAGTCAGATGTGCACTGGCTGACTGATATTTTGATTCAGAAGCATATTAAATTGTAGTAACTTACTGACAGTGGGGGTTTTGTTGCCAGCAAGAATTATTGAGAGAAAGAGGGTACAATAGAATAAATCCCAACTAGTAAAAAACCCTGATGTTTTAAGATATGGATTTTCTGGGTTTTCTTTTATCATCCATTTGCTGTCCTTCCATTGAGAGAGTTTGAAAAGCTCTGGAACAAGTATAGCATATTATTTGTTCCAAAATTAATGTTTTTCTTGACTGTAAATAAAATTAAGCCTGCAGTAGAATTTTACATTTCCCTTATGTTCGATGTTCCCTTATAAATTATGATTTCTGTGTTCTGCTTCAAGAACCATTGTATGTCCCTAACTTGCCTTTGTAATCCTGAAAAAAATGTAATGCAACATTCGTGAAGCAAGGCATGAAAAGCGAAAGCTTGCCAAACTTGGTGTATGAGTACTGATCAATAAAAGGTTATTTATAGGAAAAGAAACACAGTTGTTCTGCAAGAATAGCAGAATTTAATATCATAAGTTACTTTTAAAGCAGGTTAAAAAAAAGTTTCAAGACCTCATACACAAGTGACCAAATGAGCCTGAGCACCAGCTGGCCAAAGACTTAAAAAACAGACAAAAATCAGAGCAGGGTTGCAGCTGTTCCATAGCAGTACTCAGCCAGAGAACGCAGGGCAATGGTGACCAGGGGCAAACCTGTCTTAGATTGTGCAAATGTGGCACAATTCTCCTTGGAAAGAGCAGAATTCTGCAAGAGCAGTCATGCTGCTAGATTTCAAAACAGTTTCCTTGGCCTCATCAGAGCCTTTCGAACAGTCATACAAGGATCTTGGCTGCTGTTACCCACTAGACCTGCCATTTGCTTTTCAAGCTCTAGCAGATTTGTATAATACTGAGATAACAGCAGGAGGAATAAAAGCAAAATGTTCAAGTTTAGCTGGATTGCACAGTTTCTCAAGTCAATTCGAATCTGGAACAAGGTGGTAAAACTCCCTCACAGCATTTTCATCTATACCAATCAGCAATAAAGCAAAATGCAAGAGATAATTCCTCCTTCATTTCCCAAATTCACTTAACTTATCCATACTCACGTTCATTCTCTCAGAGGTCTAGTATTTCCCCACTCTCTAGCTTCATTATGTCTATCTGGGTCTTCAGGGTTCAATTAGCTCCTACACAGAATAATTGCCTTCAGCTGATTTTTGGAGGTTGAAGTTGGGAATTAACCCTGAATGTTCAGCTGTTCAGCTAACCTGGACCATCCTATGAGTGCTGCTGGTAAGGACTTCAGGGCCTTTACAACGCTGATGAAAGTCCTATGCATCTTATAGCAGGAACTCCATGTTCAATCAACTGTTCCACAGGGAATATCTCCTTGGCCTTCTCCAAGAGCAGACTGTGCTGATCTCTTTGGGATACAGCCTTTGACTGGAGTGAGCTCCAACTTTCCCCCTCTCTGGGCTGTGCACGTGGAACTGGCATCTGAGAGGACACCACATCAACCTGCTGTCACCCTCGTGCTTCCCAGGTGGCTGCCAGGTGTGGGCTGCCTGCTGATACCTCGTGCAACAAGTGCACAGTGCCCAGGCCATGCAGCCCGTGCTGTGGAAATTCTCAATGAGATGCACTGAATCTCTTTCCATCCTCTCAACTGGAAAGCTTTTTTAACTTTTTTTCTGGAGGCAATTATCAAGGTCAGTGAAGAGGAACTGGATTCTAAATTATTTGCATTGCAGAACCACATCCCTTGTAAGATTAATAAAACCAAACAAACCAACCAACAAACACACAGGAAGACAAAAAAATAGTGTTCACCTATAACAAAATAATTACAAAAAAATGAGTATGCAGATTAATTGACATGTACTTCTTACTGTATCTACAGAGCTTACCCCCAGTACTTTTCTACCCCATACTCGATTCTTTTATATTAAAATGCTTTCTAGGAAGCAAACGGACAGAAGTGCATTGCAGGATTTGCATTTCCTTTTCAGTGCTGAAGATCCACTGCCACCTTTTTGCCCTGGAGACACTTTAACCCATACTTCACACTCCCCACACCACGTGTCGTGTCTTAATTGTTATTTTCTGGATGGAGAACCACCTCGGTCTTGCTGAAAAAGCTGCCTAGCCTTTCATAAAACATCTGAAATTTCACCAAGATGAAGAGAAGAGGCAATTCATGACTGTGTGTAGTGCCTCAAAAGTTCAGCAGACGGATAGGGGTCCCAAGACCCAGTCCTGTCAGCAGAGTGCTGATTTGTGCAAAGGGAAAGAGTAATACCTACAGTTGATGTAATCCAAACCTGACTGTTCTGCCAGGTGAGGGACTTTCATGAGAAGTGAGAAATGTGAATCCTCTTGGCCAAAAAAGGGAGCTAAATAAAGGATCCCTACATTCCAAGCAAGTGTTTAACCCCTTAACTAAAACAAAGCAAGTGTTTAACCCCTTAACTAAAACAAAGTGCCACCTCATAGGGGATTTTTTAGTATTTGTGTTGCTTTTTTCTCATAACTTCCTTATATCCATCTTTCTAAGGGTATTTGTACTTTTTGAAGCCATTGGGATCCTATGCTTTCATTCAGCATTAGCTGGAGTATTTTTCCACCTTCCTGCATCAAAGATGTTGCTCTGTCTCACACGTCCTCACAGTTCTTACCGAAGTTGTCACACTTCAAGTATCTGTTTAACTTCCCTAAGTAATCTCACAGAACAGTATCAGGCAGTATCACGTTACAGTAAAAGCAGGGTTAGATCCTATCTATCTTGGCTTTGAAAATGAGCCTTCAGTCCAAATAAGATCATTAGGATCAGAGTATTTTGCAACTAGAAGGTCATAAAATGAGGTTAACTGCCAGAAGTAAGCAGGAATTTCTGTCAAGTAAAGAAAGACTCTTCAATACACTGTTCAATGCCAATCAAGTGAAACTGCTACTTAAATCATCTTTACCCACTCTGAAATTGCTGTCAATGTGCTTAGGATTGGGAATGGTTTTACACATGCTCCACCTTTCCTAGACCTTTCCTGGTATCATAAAAATACAACAAAGGAAAATTATGCTTAGGGATCCTCAAAAGTTTTTAAATTTAATTACTTACCTGAGGATTCTACAAACAGGACTTGAAACTGAGGGTCAGAAGTACCTTTGTCACATGATTTACATTTTCAGTGTCGGACAGAAATACAGCAAGGAAAATGCATTTTGTTTTAATGACTTGCTTGACTTCATACAGACCCTAACACACTGCAATCAGAAATCTTCTTATATTTTTTTCTATGTAGACAAGTCTACATCTTGCACAGATTTCCTCAAATGCTGCAATATATTAGCATAAATTAGACTTGTTAAAAAAACCTTTTTACACTTTCGAAGTTTTCAAGATAGGAATAGAGACTCATGTATGTGCTAGAGGGACTGTTCTGATGTGTGAATCACTACTTCTAGAAATCCGTTCAGGTACAGATTCATAATGTCTTAATGATCTTTCTTGAAAAAGAAGCTCTGCTAACGCAATGAGAATCTCATGTCCTACTCCCTTCCTATTGCACCTGATATTCTGTGCCAAACATTATAAAAATATGAAACATTTGTTCTTGTTGAGATGCTTCAAGAATTATACTTAAGATAATCATTAGCCCTCGTGGTAATTTCCTGCATATGATGGAGTCATGAAGTGACCTCAGGAATCACCTGTACAACCTGAGCTGGTTTCACTCCTCACATTTAAGAGTGAAGCAATAGAAGTCAAGGCTCACTAGTAAACCTCGCTAGTTCTGTATGTAAACAATTGTAGCTTTGCAGCTGAACAGGACTGGTCAGACAAATAACTTTCAAATGTTTCAGCAGTTTGTGCACTTCTATGAAACCAAATCTGGAATTGCATTGACAAAAACTTCATGCTAGCAACCAATATCTACTACATATAACATTTCTAGCCCATAAACCTGTAGGAGAAGACAGTTTCTCGGGGACCAGAATTACTTTGCAGATGGCATAGACCCAGTTATAAAATTCCTAGACACATTTTGTTCTGCCTAGTTTAGTTAATTGCATTGATACACTGAAGAAAGCCAGCCTTTTTCCTTTTCCAAATAAGGGTACAACCAGTTTTTCAGAAACTGAGTTTGTGTCATTTCCCTAGAGCTCATTAAAAAGTATTCCACTTAATGCTTTTATTTAGGGTGTTTGCTTGGGTTTTTTTTATGACAGTTAACTATATGTGCATGTCATTTTGCAGTGGTTTCCACAACACTTCTGCAATGCTTAGTATTGAGATACATGTTTTTAGGCACCTTGTTCAATAAAGTAGATACACATGACATTATTAAGTATCTCTAATTTATCCTTTGATTTTAATACCATAATGATGATGGCTGATCTGTGTGTTGTGTGATGTGGAAAAATTATATTTGCTGTTGCTACTTTAATAGTGAAATTGCATAATCTCGTCTTTTAAATTGTTCAAAAAAAGTAGTTTTATCTTAGTATTTTGCTGTTTTCCAAATCCCTAAGTTCTACCTCACATTTAAAACCTGCTGTTTTAAATACTTCCTTTTACTGCTTCTACTGGAAATAGTCATAAGTATGTTTCTACTGCTTAAGTATCTGCTGGTTTAAATGTTCTAGAAATAATAATACATTTGTCATTTCTAAAGGTCACCAATAATACCCTGTACACTGCTCTGAATCATCCTTCAGTTCAGTTAATTGGGGTTTGAGAAATGTTATTTTCTCAAGTCAGGGTATTCTGACCTGAGTAATTACTGGTACAATTTCCACTCTAATATCACAAACCCCATTACGAGCAATAATACAGCTCCACAATAGTCTGCTGAAACAAAAAAAAATATTATCCATGTTGAATAGTATATGAGACAGTATTATTTTCAAACAGTGTCTTAATCACCTGTCTGTTATCACCGGAGAGGAAAAGGCTTACTTGAATAATTATGATTTCTCAGTATCATTAAAACCAGAAAAATGTTGTTTATGACATCCTAAGTAATTTGCAAAACATTCTTTCAAGCTTTGCTGCAATTTGCCTTGAGACATTACTGTGACATGGTTGACTAGAAGTTTCCTACATAAAACAATTAAACCATTGCTGTGACTGCATTATCTTCTCATAGAACATGACCAAGTGGCTAAGTCACACAGCTAAAAACAATCCCAGGCAAACAGCTGCCCCAACTTAGATGTGTATCTAATTACTAGACCTCTCAGACAGCACTCTCCAAACAGTTTAACAGAGACCATTTTCCTCCTTTGTCTCCTGCTCTGCTTGGTTCCACCCAGAGAAATCTGGTCCTGATCAAAAGCTACAAATTCCACCATATATCACCAGTGGAGTCAATTAACTGCTTCAGATTTGGCCCAGCCTGTTCGTTGCAGTCATGCCTATTTCACAATGTAAGCAAATAGCTATTAAAAAATTTCTACAGTTCGTTTACTTCTTTCTCTCCGGATGTAATTGATTGGATAAATCCCTGTGAATCTGCCTCCTGTTTTCAAGTCTCTAACACTCAGAGACCTAGAATCAGGAGTGTGACATTCACCAAGAAGACCAGTCCCTCCCAGTCTCAAAGTCCTCCCTTGCAGTAGCTCTCAAAGTGCAGAATTTATGTGGAAGAAAATCTCAAACCTCTAGCACAGCTCTAGGGAAAAAGGCCCACATGTGCATCAGGCTTTGAAGACAGAGGCTGCAGGGAGGATCTCAGTCTTTGGGAGAACTTGACAGAAGAGCTTATTTTGCTTGCTAACTAGGAAAACTTGTGAAGTTTAGGAAAGCTTTCTAAGGGGCCAGCGTTCTTAGTTGGTGGGTACTTCATAGAAAAAAGCCCCTCGGGATGACTGGCAGCACAGCTTTCCACCAGCTCCAGCGTACAAGGCTCTCAAGGACAGCAATCATTCATCTCCACATGTGCAATGGGGGAATTGGAAGTCTTATAAGAAGTGTTTCAAAATGCACACTGACTTGCCTTGATGTTATAAATTAATACATTTTGAAAGCAGATACATTGCACATTATTTTCAGACTCTGTTTCTCCTGCAGTCATTTTATTTGTAAAACAGCACCTGTAGGAACAAAACATTGTTATTTATAACTCTGCTCACTGTCACATAAACAAATCCTCTGCCAAATCCCTTACAATGCTGTGCAACAAAACAGAGCAAATAATGCTGCAAATCTAATTTAAGCTAATACAGGCAGCACTAAATGGGGTTCTGGTCATGGCTGATTTTACTTCTCTGTAATCTGCAGCAAGTCACTTGGTCCTTTGGTTTCTTTCCCTCTTCTGTAAAATCCAGAATAGGAAGGCTAACATAAACAAGACAGAAGTTCAGATTGGAAGTACAAGTAGTCTCAGAAGTTCAGAACTGAATTGTCTGAAATGCTAATGTTTTGATCCAGCTACAACAGAATAAAGCACAGGTCTGCACTGTGATATTCTTGGAATTGCAAATATCTTGGCTGCATTAGGGATGTTTTCTGGTGGTTGCTGAAGTCTAGAAAAGGGTCACTGGGAAATAAAATTCAGACTTGTGGAAAATGGTTGGCTTGAAAAGTTGTTCTTCCGGGACAGAAATGCAGCCAATGACCACAGTGTGGACAATGAGATGCAGAAATGTTCTGGATGAATCCCGGAACAAATCAGCTGTTTGGCCAACCTGGACACATCTAATATGTTAGCTGGATTGATAGTCTTCTCTTCTTTTTTCTTATCTTCAGTTTTCACTTGACAAACTGGAAAAAATTTCTCAAAAAGTAAAATGTTTCCCAAAAAGTCACAACTAGCAGAATCTGGAATTGCTTATTGTCTCATATAAGTAACACCAACTGTACCATTTTCTCTATTTTATAAACTGCCCTGAAATGCTTCTGAGAGCAGGCCACATGGTAGTTAATTCCAGAAAATATATAAAGTCCTGATTAAAATTTGGTAATAAACTGGTGCAGTCAGGCTGCATCATGGCACACTCACTATCTCAGAGTCTTTACCTCTAATTCTCTGTGTGTAATAAAGAAAATGAAGACAAAACTTCTTCCTATGGAAATGTAACTACTTTTCTAAGGCAAAACTACCTCACTAACATGGTCTTCTCTGCAAACCTTTCTGTTCTGTTATGTGAATGCAAATTCCAGCTGTCTTCTAATAGCAATGTCCTTTAATGAAACTGAAGTTGACTGTGACATTTCAGGAAATGTTCATGTAAATTATGTCTTCACAAAGAGTGACTACAAAACTCAACCTCTCAGCCTAAACGTGAATGATGCCAAATAACCTAGAAGAGAAACATGCTGTTGCTGAAAGTAGGGAGATAAAACAGGAGCTTTATTGCCAGTCATTCGTTAGGGATTAACAGAGTCTGACTGTGGTTTGTTCAACTGATAATAAAAATTTGCCTTCATGCAATAGGACCCCCAAGTGCTATAGGTGGAGCCAATAGCATTGGGCTTCTGTGTTGTATAGAAATTGAGGGGGAAAAAAAAAGTTAAGCAAGTTTCTGAAAAGCAGCCTCAGCCTGTTTTCTTTCTCTAAATCTAGCCATGATGCTACTTAATATTTCATCTCAAATCCTTGGCTAAATGGAAATAATGTTATTCCAATTGCTTTGCTACAAAGCATTAGTATTACCCCAATATTGGTAATTGGGTCTTGGCAGTTTTATTACAGCTAATTCCATCTTGTAAAAAAGATAAATATAGTACAAAGCTTACAAAGATGGATGGTATTAAAATAATTAAAAATTGCGATCATAAATAATTGAATATCTGTGTTGTGTATTTAACTAAGTGGTGTTTGAATTACTTATGTTACTGAGCTCTAAAGTACCGGAAAATTCCCAACAGTTTCTAAGTTAAGCAAACATGATGAACTAAGCATATAAAATCTCACTATTTCTTTTTCTGTGTTGTTGGTTTTTGTTTGTTTATTTGCTTGTTTGGTTTTGTTCTGTCCAGTGTACAGGACAGTGGCTTCTGAATCAGGTCCTATTGCATTATCTAAAGTAAAGTTTTGTCTCCTTCTAGCCATCCCAATTGCAAAAACTTAAAATAAATTGCTAAGAAGTTGTCAGTGTGATATATTTGTCATGCTCACTATCTAATTTCACAATGACCTATGATGACATGGTGCAGTCAGATTACCATAAAACATTAGGATTGGAACAAGAGCTCATTAGAAGGTCGTTATAATGAAGGCAGTACTTTTACAGAATAACAAAGCAGCAGCTTTTTCTTTCAAAATAGCTAATAAAATTTTCTTCTGAGAAACTGTGATAAATATCTGCAATTTAAGTTTGTGTAATTCTCCCTGATTGACTGTAATGAGTCTCAATTTGTCATGTAAACCGAACACTTAATTGCTGTGTTCAAAATGACATCAGGTTATTACAGTGCTCAGTATGTCTAAACCAAAAAGTTATTAACTGGCTGATTTGCAAGCCTAAAGGGACTTCAGCATCTCCATTAGGTAATACATTATTTATAATTTAGGGTTATGGAATTAGCTCTGTCTGGCTCTCTGTGGCTTATAAAATAAGCTGCCAGTAATTAAAATTTCCACCAGTGACCACTAGCAGCTTCCAGCAGAACTCAGCTGGAGAAGGGGAAATGGACGTAACACTGCTTAGCCAAATTTAAGAGATGGAGGAGAAAAAGCATGTGTGCTTCTTGAAATTTGGGGGAAATTAGGCACGAAAAGCAAAAAATCTCATTTTATGAAATTCTGCTTCACCTGGCACCTCATTCTGCAAGGTCCTCCCACTCACCATTTTATTCTGACATTCCCCAGGCACTTGGATATGTGCTGCTGAGGCTCATCCATCTGGGTGAGGATGAGGAGTTTCAGCACCCAGTGCACTCTTTCCTTGCCAGGTAGGTTATTTCCTTCACCTGCCAGTTCCTGGGGCAGCTTCCTAAGAGTCCACATCACTTGTCCCAACAGGACAAAATTCATAGCAAAAGACAACACCCATTGTGTTTGTTTAACATACAGATGAAAGTGCTGGAGCTGTTTGTAGGAGTCAGCAAGTGAAGCAGTGGTCCCAGCCACAGGAAAGGAGGTCCCTTGTATTCTCCCCTCAGACAGGGACAGAGACTTCTTTTTCCCCTCTGAGCATCCAAACCACTCGACTGGGGGCTTTTTTTTTGCACAAGGTCTCCTCCAAGTCTCTCCTTGTGAATCTGTGAAGAATACTGGCTAGATTGCCTGAAGTGGGGAGAAGCCCTGGGTTCTCATCTCTGCCACAAAAACTGCTTTAGCAAATTCTCCAGAGGCCTTTTGTAGCAGGAGAAACCTCTCTGGGGTGACTGGAAGAGTGTGACTGTGCCATATGACTAAGCAGTACTTACTTACACTAACCAGTGCTGCCTGGGCTCCTGCCAGGAATGCCATACCTGGTTTATCTCAAAAGGTTTAGGAAGGGCTGCACCAGAGCAGCAGGACATTCCTCCTTGCCACCCTGGGAAGAAGGTGGATTTAAGACAGTCCAACTATTGCATGAGGCATCTCTCTGCAGCGCCATTTAGTTCACACCATGTAAGCAAAAGGAACTCAGATGCTTAAACCAGGGATTTGACCACTGTAGGGACCAGATGTTCTATTACCTCCAAAAGCCATGATATTTTTATGCATTTAGACTTTAATTACTTATACAGGGCTAGGGAGGATGAAATGGTCCCCTGCAGACAGCAAGTGCATGGAAGTCTTATTTAATTTGTGATACTTAAAATTGTCATCAGATTTCAAGCTGAATTTCAGTTGCAGGGGAGATAGTGGCAGAGCTAAGAAAACATACCCCGATTTCCCTGTTCTCCTGTCTGCCCAGACAGACCAGGCTATCCATGCCATATTTCTGTTTAAGTAATTGTGGAGGCCCCAGACTGTTAACTGATTTAATAAATATCCATTTTCCCCACCTTTTTTAAATTCATTTTTTGAGATATTGTTCTTGGTCAGTTGTGAATGTGTCAGCAAGTCTGTTAATCAGCCAGGCTGGCCAAAAAAACAGGTGCCAAACACACAACAAATAAAGGATTAAAAGCTATCCATCAATACACCTACCTTCATTCAGACCTGCAGGGTTCCTTGTAGTCAGAATCCTTCAAAGTCATAGAGGGGGGGAAATGGGGAGAGAAAATAGGTGTTTATTTTGAGACTATTTTGTCCATGAGATTTAAGAGATTTTTCTCTCTTACAATATCAGTGCCTTCAATTACTCTGTAGATCGTAAGCATGGTCCATTCATCCCTCAAGTCACTGAGGATAATGAAGGGAATCGAAGAGAAAACAACACAAGGCATTGGAAATGAGAGGGTAGTTTCTGTCCCAGAGCTATTTTATTACAGTGATTATCCTGCAGTAGGCTTCACAAATGACAAGCTGCTCACTAAATCTCACAGAATCTGTGAGACTGAATCTGAAGATATCCAGGGGCTGAAGGATAAAAAATAAGTCAGGGCCAGCTGTTACGTATAAAACAACTGCCTCAGTAGAATACAAGTATTCTAAGCCTCAAACATCTGAGAGTCTGGGAGACAACAAAGTGGTTCCCACTTCACACATCAGTCAGCCAGCCTCCTGGCTAATAAATCCTAGACAAATGCACACCCCAGGCATTTAGCAAATATCTGTGAATTAGGGTTTATAAGGACGGGCAGCCCTTTCACAGTGTTCTTCTGAACACAAGCCCACAACAGCTGGCACTGGGAATTGTTAGCGCAAATCATCTGGATATGTGTGGCCTTCATAACTTAACCTATGAAATCTTGGTAAGGGAGATGGATCTGTGGAAGACTGATGGGTTAAAATCACAGCAGTCAGGCAACATGACAGCTCTTCCAACCTCTGCTAGAAGCACACGCAGCTTCTCTACCCTCAGCTGAGCACTTTGGAAAGGGAGAAGTCTCTCCAAGGCTGACAGCAGCAAGTTTTACTCAATACTAAGCAGAAGTATGTGATCCAATAGCAGGTACCTGCTGGGATGCATCGTGCTTGTTTATAGAGCTTGGAATTGTTACAAGGTAACTGCTGTGCTTTTAATTCTTGCTAATTTTGTTTAGCTCGTCTCTTCTAATTTGCATGCAGAGCACAGGTCTCTAACATGAACAATTGTGTGAGTTATAGAAACAGCCTCTTTTCTGGTAAATGAGGCTGTGCTCAGAGAAGTATTTCTTTTCAAAACAAAACAGCACTGTGGTTTTCTCCAGCTTGCTTAAGAATTTTATAACATCTTAAAATTGTTATCAAGTATAGTCATTTTTGCTTCTTTTATTTTAGAAAAGATTACTGAAGTATCAGTCCTTTAGACTGAGCACTGCAAATGAATGTCAGCCCTGGGATTTTCATGCTGAATGAATTGATGTATTGATTTACACCACCAATCTGTGGGCATGGTGGGGTTTGGCTGCCCCTGGGGGCTATTTAATGCTCCTCCAGTCTGTGATGCTCCAGTGTACTTTGGGGTGAGGAATAATGAAAATCACAGCACAAACACAAAATAATCTGCCTGTCTCCCACATCAGGTCTCAGTTAGCCTGTATAGTAAACCTCTTATTCTTCAAAGCACAAGAAATTTAAATACTTTCTAAAATTAATTATTTATATCAGCTCTGGGTAATCTATGGCAACTTCGTGAAACAGGGAATATTTACAGGAACAGGAGGCATGCAGTGACCCTTGTGAAGGAAGCTGCCATGTCAGCATGACAGTCTGAGTTTACAATAAGTACAACCTTCTTCATCGATTGCTCCGTTCCTGGGAAAGCAACTTGCAAAGTCCTGACAATTTCCCTTTGCATCATCAGAACCATCATCAGGCATCAATAACACTGTTAGCAGCACCATTAACCTTCTGTGGCCTTGGCTTAACAGTCCTCAGTGCCAGATCCAGAGCACAGCTGACTGAAGCACAACTACACCAGAAATGAGGTGCCCAAATTCAACAACCCATTCCAGTCAAAATCCCCCTTCCCAACCTGCTGCTTTGCAGCTGTAGATACCTAGCCTGTCCCTTCTGTGGGATTTGATGTGCAGCATATTGACGTGCTGCGTGGACACTGCAGTCCTGCCCCAACTCTTCTCCTTCCAGTCAGCAGCAGCTGGGGCAGCAGCACAGCCCAGCACTCCCTAGAGAGGCATGGATTTGCTGGATGGACCACTCAGTGGATAAGGAGTTGGCTGGATGGTCACACTCAAAGAGTTGTGGTCAATGGCTCAGTGTCCAAGTGGAGAGCAGTAATGAGTGTTGAGAGCCACTGAGGGTGCAGAGCAGGGACACAGCCAGAGGCCGGTGCCACCTCCATTCCGGCCTGCAGAGGTAGCTTTGCCTATCCCTTGGGCAACAGCAACCAGCTGCTGCCCCCACTAGGAACGAGAGTGACGGGGAGAAGTCCCCTCTGCTTCTCCCATCTCCTGCTGCAGTCGGCAGTGGCAGATCAGCTGCCTGCTGGCAGGGAGAGACAGAAGTGCCCCTAAGCACAGTATGCATGCACATGAGTAGCTACCTCATGAAACTGAGCAGAAGCTGCATTTTCCAATCTCCTGTTCTGCCCCACCATAAACTTGGCTGAAGCTGGGCTCCTGTGCAGCTGAGAAAGGCTCAGGACATGAAGAGACCGAAAAACAGCAGACAGAAACAAACCTGCCCACGCACCAGGAAGAGGGGCTGTCCTTGGAAAAGGGACACACCCCCATGCTCTAACCTACACACAAAGGGATGCTCAAGCATTTTGCATGAGAGAGCACATGGACAAAAGGGTATAAACAAGCTAAGTCCCTTTGTGGAGTTGACTAGTGTTTTAAACCACCGAGACTGCACACACATCTCTGCTGGAATTTAGTTAATTTATTCAATGATGTAGAAAAGAATACAGGACCCATCATCCCCAGGCTGTGCTGAATTTTCAAGGCTGACAGAATTTATATGCCATAAGGAAGTGAGTGACACTTTTTAGAACTGAATTGTATGGCTCCCCATATACCTTTGTTTACTTCTTGTATTTCAACTGCCTTAATCCAACACTTGAAATTATAGACATTCTGATGGAAAGCAACTGACAAGGCTCACAACTGGCTGTGAGCCATTGCTAGAGAGAACACAAAGGGCTGGGCATGTTCTTTGGTCTAAAGTGGTGACAGCATTCATTCACCTGCTCTCCTAGCTGCCCACATACAGACCTTAAAGCATTCCTTAAATATATCACTTAAAACTCCATAATGTCTTGGCACATCTCTGTATAAAAATCAGCCAATAACTTTTAAAGACATTTGAACCTTCCTAGAAGTTAGGCAGGTGGGTTTGCCAAAACCCATGCAACAGTAGTCATATATATACGGTTTAATTGATACTACTGAAAAGTTCACTATAGCAAATTTAAATATTTAATGTGTAGTAAAAAGTACGTGGGTGTGGTTTTTTAAGGCAAACACAGTACTTCAGGTATGTCCCTTTAAATGGGACTTCAGAGTATGTGAGGTTACTTTAGCCAACCTTTACTTTTTCTCAGTCAATTTTTACTCAGTTGCAGCCTGCTTGTTTTCTCCCTCATTCATTTTAGATTGTTATTTTCTTCTCAAAGTTTTAAAACTTATCAGCTCCTTCACATTCCTTTCATTTGAAAACGAGGCTGAAAAATGCATGGAAGCATATCTACTGTGCTGCAGAGTTTGGTCATTTATGACTCGTGTGTGTATCTGCTGACTCCCTTTGGCAAGAGACAGCTTTACCTTTGAGCTTCTCACTGTGAAGGCTGTTAAGTGTCTATGTCACTTGTAAAGTTTGTATTTACAGTTACTGGCTTTTCTTGAATTAATGCATTACACTTCAACTGCAGAGAACTCACAGTGATGTATATTTTATCTCCCTAGGCATTATTTGGCATTATAAAATATATTTCAATATATTTTAATATATTTAATATAATTTATCCTGCAACTAAAAAAAATAGGGTATTGATTTGATCTTCCATTAAGGTTATCACATAGAACCACACAGGATCAACTAGGTTGGAAAAAACCTTTGAGATCATTGATTCCAACCTACAACCTAACACCACCTTGTCAACTAGACCATGGCACCAACTGCCACATCCAGACTTTTCTTAAACACCTCCAGGGACAGTGACTCCACCACCTCCCTGGGCAGCCAGTGCCCAACCACCCTTTCTGTGAAGAACTTCTTGCTGATGTCCAACCTAAACCTTCCCATGTGCAGCTTAAGCCTGCATCCTCTTGCACTGTCGCTGGTTGCCTGGGAGAAGAGACTGACCCCACCTGGAGGCAACCTCCTTTCAGGCAGTTGTGGAGAGTGACAAGATCTCCCCTGAGCCTCCTTTTCTCCAGGCTAAACAGCCCCAGCTCCCTCAGCCTCTCCTCATAGGTCTTGTGTTCCAGACCCTTTATCAGCCTTGCTGCCCTTCTCTGGACTAACTCCAGCATCTCAACATCCTTCCTAAACTGAAGGGCCCAGAACTGGACCGAGTACTTGAGGCGTGGCCTTAACAGTGCTGAGTAGAGTGGGACAACCACTTCCCTGGTCCTGCTAGCCACACTACTGCTGATACAGGCCAGGATGCCATTGGCATTCTTGGCCACCTGTGCACACACTGGCTCATGTTCAGCTGCTGCCAATTAGTATCCCCAAGTCCCTTTCTGCCTGGCCACTGTCCAGCCACTCTGTCCCCAACATGTAGTGCTGCAGGAGGTTGTTGTGACCAAAGTGCAGGCCCAGGCACTTGGTCTTGTTAAACCTCCTATCGCTGGATTTGGCCCATCAATCCAGCCTGTCCAGGTCCCTCGGCAGAGCCCTCCTATTCCCCAGCAGAGTGACACCCACCCTCTGCAACTTGGTGTCATCTACAAAGTTGCTGATGGTGGACTCAATCCCCTATCCAGATCATCCATAAACAGTTCTGGGCCCAACAGAAGATTCCTGGGGGACACCACTGGAGACTGGCTACCAACTGGATGCAGCAACCGTCATCACCACTCTCTGGGCCCAGCTGTCCAGCCAATTCTTAACCCAGTGATGAGTGCACCTGTCCAAGCCATGGGTTGCCAGCTTTTCCCTGGAGTATCCTGTGGGAGATGGTGCCAAAGGCCTTGCTGAAGTTCAGGAAGACAATGTCCCCATCCGTCCCCACATCCACCAGGTGGGGCACCTGGTCATAAAAGGAGATCAGATTGGTCAGGCAGGACCTGCCCCTCCTAAATCCATGCTGGCTGGGTCTGATCCCTCATCTGTCTTGTAGATGCCGTGTGATCGTGCTCAGGATGACAATGCAGTATGTCTTTGCAAGAACCAGTGCTACCATGCATTGCTCCCAAGTCTGAGTTTTGAGTCTAACTGTGAACAGGACTGAGGAATTAAAGCAACTGCAGAAAAACAGGCAAACCCAACAATCACTCGTTTGGCAGACCATAATAAATTCTTAGCTGTTAAAATAAATAAATAGCTGAGTTTCCAGAAAGCCTAAAAAACTGACAGCATTCTGGAATGGAAAGGTAACAGAGCATTATGGAAAGGCAGCAGAGAAACAGGGACAGTCAAAAATTAGAGTGAATGTAAATGGTTTATAACCCCCTCAAAATAGCCAATGTTTCTAATACTGCATTTCATGTTTTCACAGTAATATTATTCCAACAAACAGATGGCTCCTTGAGCCATAATCATCTTTTTTTGAAACACAATTTGAGACACATAGATCAACACAGGACTGTGGGGAAAATGTCATCAAAATTTGGTTCCCTTTGGAAACATCCAACTTCGTGGCATGTTACTAATCATTATGGGGTAGAGATGCACTATTGCCAACATCTGTACTTTTTACTGAAAATCCTGTAGTATTTATTGTTTCATCTATAAAAAGCTGTTTCTTGAAACAAAGCGATTACATGACAATCTTGTTTTTGTATAAAAGTGCAGACACGCACATGTAGTAATGCTGAATGCTCAAATACAACTAAAAATTAATAACAACATATTTCTAGGGCCTAACATTCTCCTATACTAACATGTAAGCTCTAGCATTGGTTGTTCCTCAAGACTGCATGGAGCTACTGCCACAAAAATAATCAAAGAACAGGTAAGGCTACAAATACAGTCTCCCTGGGATCTTTTAGGTAGAAGAGGCCAAACTTGAAGAACATTATTACTTCACTAAGAAGTTATGCAAAAGTTGTCTTTGGTCCACTGTGATCCCTCAGTGAGGAAAGGTTCAACACCTCAGAGGACATTCTCTCTGTTCTGCAGTTCTGAAGAGCAATTATGCAAGGCAGTGGGTATTACATCTGGGAATGGACTTTCAGACAGGTCTCAGAGTTCTTTTCGTTTACAGTCTTTTCTTCTCAAGAAATTGTCATCTCATCTCAGAGAGATGATCATCCTTTCAATACAAAGAATTACTTAATTTCCCTGTCTGACTCGTAAAAACCAAAAAGCAGCTGAAGTGGCAGACAACCGCATATCAAACTGAAAAGTTACAGTTCTCTTTTGAACACTTATTCAAACCATAAGCAAGCCAAAAAATCCAGACCAAGCTGTAGATCACATACTGATCCCATAATGTGGACCACTCTCCTTTAATAGCAAAAGAACTTTGTTTTCCAGCAGAAATCTTCACTGTAGGCCTGTGATACGGACAGGGGCCTTTAATATTACATGAGTTTGGGTTTTGTTGCTGTTTAAAAAGTTTTTCTTGTTCTTATGGCTTCATTTGTGATCTTGGACCTCTGAAGGATAATAGGTTGGGAGAGTATCACTGCAGACCGACAGCTCCTCAGTTCCAAGCTTCAAGTGAGCCTGCACTGGGTTGGAGTCACCCTTCGGTGCCGTGCAGTTTACCAGTTGCAGTTCTTTGGTGAAGCAGAATTCAATCTGGCCAATTGTTTGTGCTTTTTCACCCTAGAAACATGAAGGATAAGATCAGCCTCATGAGGAGAAGAAAATACATCAATTCTTCAGCTACATTGCCCTATCTACAGAATACAGTTGTGATTATTTGTGCATTTACCAGAAGAAAAACGCAAAGAAAAGTACAAGAGGCTTCTGCTCTGAACAGCTTATAGTACACACTGTTACTCAGTACCAGTCTGGGGAATTGTCTAACTAGTAAGCCTCCTTATGAAATGCTGTGGCACATTATGCTGGCCTGCATTCATCTGCACAGTGCACAGAAGCTGTTCCACTTAATGACGAGCTCAGGCTGAACTCTGTGAATATTGAAGGGTACACGTGACCAGAAAGACACTTTTCACCAACTCTTCATAGACAGACAGGAACTGAGGCAAACTAGATTCTCCATAAATGAGAACGTAAACTAAATTTTGTAATAGTTTTTACAGAAAAGAATAGAGAACCAAGCTGTCAGAAGGCAAAATGTCATTTTTGGACTACAGGACAGGCTAGGAAGAAAAATACTGACCACGAAAAAAGCAGGCAGGCATGGAGGCCTTTTATGTGGCAAAAAGATTCCAGGAAAATCCCCCCAAATGCTCAGGTCTAACAAAATGTGGGAAAAAAAATTGGTTTTGAAACAATTAAGCAGGACAAAAAGATACATACAAGGCAAAAGTAACTGTGGTGAGGGTTTTTATGTTTGTTTGGAGTTTGTGTTGTTGGGGGGGTTGTTTGTTTTGGGGTTTTTTAAGAAATTTAAGAACAGAGAGTGTGTCTAACACATTTCAAACATCAAAGTACCTCCATCATGCATTTCAGGCATGGACAAGGCTAGAACTCTGAAAAAGGTCTATCTTCAAATAACTAAGATGTACTTTTTCATTTCTATTACCCAATACCTTCAGCTGTTAAGTACAGGACACCCAAGCTGTAAATTACTTTCACATAATTGGAGCAGTATCCCAAGTGTACTAAAAGCAATGGCAGAACTACAGTGAGCAGAGCTAGAAACTGGGGTTTGTGTTAGTCCGTATTTCTTTAATGTCAAAAGGTGGTTCACTGTACAACCCACATTCAATTAATATTCCTTTGTTCCTTAAAGTAACTTATAAACACATTCTAAAAATATTGGAACCTATAGACTTTTTTCATGTTAAAAAACATATGAACATAGAAACCTCAGAGCATTACTAAAGCAAATGAGTTGACAACACACTCCAATAGCAACTGTATCTCAGCAAGTTTTCATAAATTGTTGTCTGTGTATGGGCAATAACTCTGCCAAGTGTTTTGTAGTAAATCACCTTTAACAAGCTGAGATAAAAAGGAACCACTTATAAGAGTGAAAGCTAACCTTGTGGGCTTTGTTTTTTACTTTATTTTCTGTAAGTGCAGAGTAACCTAGGTGAAAAAAAGGAAAGAAAGAACTCTACAACCTACACATGTAATTGTTTAGAATATTATTTTGTTCCTTCAAAGGCACTTTTGGTTCAGATATGGTGACTTATACTTTACAGCACATTGTCTCTGTGTGCCACCTTCTCTACTGCATCGTGATGCACAGCAGAATCCTTGGCAAGGAAAAGTAAAAAGAAATAGAAATCTGAGACATGATTGGCTCAAAAGGAAAGACTACAGTGACCCTGAACCACAGTGAAGCTCAAAATGCGTTTTTGTACCTCTTTATGTATAGGCTTTCTGGAATAATCTCAGAGACAAGCTTCTGAGCTGCTTTATTTCAGAAGGATCCTGTTCACTGAGAAACGTCTTCATACGGAACACAGGAGCTGTGCTCAGTGAAGGGAAGGCTGCTGCTGACAGCAGCACCCTCACCAAGGCTGACAGTCACTGGCTCCATTCAGCTCACTCTTGTTGGCTTTAGTAATTTGCCATGCAGCAATTAAACTTTAGCAGGCACAGTGGAAAGCGCTCAGTTACAGCAATACCTCTGGCATGGTGGTTACAGCATTCATGCAAGAGATACTGGTTTAAATCTTTTAAGACAGAGACCTTTAAAACCCAAGTCCAAGAATCAAACAATATCTAAATGCAAACAGCTGTATACACAAGGAACACCTAGACCTAAGTTTCACCATACTGAAGATTTTTCACTCTATTTTTGTTTTATTTTTGATAAAAAGTGCTCTTTAAAAAGAAAAAAGAAGGGTTTTTTTGTTTGTTTGTTTTTTTCCACTTTGGGAAGTTAGGGGGGTTTTACCTCTTCTGGAGGAAGGCATTGGATCTTTGGTGTTACACCATAAAAACTTGTAAGAGCTTCCTTTATAGCAGTCATCTGAAAAAGTAAAAAGCTTATAGAGATTAATAGGTCACGAGTACATCTTCCAACAGCTGTCACACTGGCTAAGCTCTCAAAAACTTTTATAAAAAGCACAGCCTTTAAAGAACTACACAATTTTTAAAAGATCATTTGTTCTACAGAAATTAGTTGACTGCTACCAAAAAAAAGCGCATGCACATGATTTTGTTTTATACAAGATTGCCTCTTACCTTATAGTATGAACTGCTTGGCTTTATCCCAGCTTTCAAGAGACAACTGAAACAAAGATAAAACATTTTTCCATGTTTCCTGTATGCAAACATACCTTCATAATCATTACGTAAAACAGATAATCTTAAGAACCTGTCAAGAATTACAGTGACGGGAGCAAAGGCAACTTGTCTTCCATTCTCTGCCAGCCTAGGAAAGGCCCTTTTCTGAAAGGCCACTTCCCATCTAACTCGGCAGGGTCAGGAAGAACCCTTTCCCACACCTTAATCTGAGGAGCTGGAATCGTTCAGTCTTCAGACACAGCTAGGGGAAAGGGAGTTTCAGAGTGCTCTGTTCACTGCCAGGTAGGGCATGCAGTTTAATTGCTTCCTTTCCCCTGCTTTGAGACATTCCCCGGTGCTCCAGCCACTGCGGAGGGCACAGGGGCAGACTTGTGAGGCTGCTCCAGGCACCCTCATATTCAAACACTGGATGGGCTTCCTGTGGTGGGAGACACACAGCAGACCAGGAGAGGGACACAGCATGTCAATCTGGATCAACGTTACTGTCAGAGCACAAACTTTTCCTAACAAATGTGTTTTTGAAGAGGAAAAGCTGGTCACATGAGAGAAACGAGGTAATGCTCAAGAACCTCTAGCCTGTGTACCCCTTCCTTTAGGTTCAGTCCTGAGAGGAGTCCACATGTGCACGCTGACAAGACACAGGACCTAACACGTGATGAGCCTGTGAGTCCCAGCTTCCTCTGTAAGAAGTGGGAATAGTCAGTATCTTGCAGGATTTAATCCATAAATGCTGATAATGCTCAACCCTTCCCTTCAAGGTCAGTTTTGGCAGAAGGAAGATTTTACCCAGCTGGCTAAAGGACAAGCTGTTTTTCACTGTCATTTTACACTGGATATAAGGAGGCCAATAAAAGAGATGATGTTCTGTTAATTCTTACAGAATTCTGCATGTCCTCTTTTTAATAATTTGCTTTTTGGAAACAATTTTTTAAATCACTGTCATTATTTTTTCCCATTCAAGTATAAATGATATACAGTGAGAACACTGGCAGCCTTTTTGTCCAGTAAAGATAAAACTAATTATATTCATTTTCACAACAGATAATAAGCTTTGAGCAATTAATTTCAACACGCTTCAGTCTCTATTCTTTTGCAGTGTTGCACATGTTGATACAGAGTCACATCATCGGTCACTGTGCCATCTGTAAATGTTTTAGTCACACCATCACATCTACTTAGGCAATTGACTTAGACATTATTAATTTTAACATTGCATATGACATGCACAGACACTGTGTGTAGAAAAATCTGCTACAGCTTTAAAAGACATCTACAAAACTGAGGTGGGAGGGAAGAAAGACTTATTTCCTTTGTGCATATGCAAAACAAATGAGACTTTGTCTAGGAGATTGCTTGGACAGGACACTGGCAGAACATAAACAGGATGGGCTGGTTTCAGGGTTCTTTGGGGTTGTTTATTATAGAGTTTTTTTAAAGGTATGTTTCTTGGTACAAAACTATTTCCTCTCTTAGTCACTGTCCTCTTATACAGACAGACAGTTTATGGTCAACAAATCTAAGTCAAACATCCTCTCACCCATACCAAGCACTGATCAGGAAAGGACTCTAACCTTCTGGCATTCAGCTGAAGCCAGAAGCACACATACAGTGCTTGGGCAAGCCACAACAGTCTCATCAAGATTTTCAATCTGGAATGGCCAGTGCTTTGGAACCATGAGGAGAAGTCAGCCCCCAGGACAAAGCAAGAGTGTTGCATTGGAGTTGTTAGAAAGGACAGCAGAGGACTTCCTGCAGTGACTGAACACCACCCTTCATGAGCTCCTCTCTTGCTGTCGCCTCTCAGCCTTTTCCCAGGATGTTCTGCATGATTCTGCCTGCAGCTTGTCCTTTCCTCTGAGCAGAGCACTGTCTTAGAAACAAGTGTTTGGGGCTCAGTATGACTCAGAGGTTTGGGGGGTTTTGTCCCTTGATTTAGAACATGACAGGTACCATAGCTTTTGGTATCAAGATACAGCCTGTAAAGCTTCTCAATAATTTATTGGCTCACACTGTCTAAACGATGCTGCTAAGGATGCTGCTTACCTGACTCTGAAGTGACCAGAGACTGCTTCTCAGGGTAACAACTCTTCCTCTGAACTTCAGTACTAAAAATAATTTACACTAATACTCATTTCCTCTCTACCATCAGATTTTTAGACTTTAATTTTAGGCTACTTTTGAAACTTTTAGAAACTATTTGAAATAAAAGGCACATCATCAAGTTTATTTACATACCCATTGAGATCAACATGCTGGTAGAGCTCTAAGGCTTTACCAAAGTACTTTTTCTGAGAATTAAGGACCTCAAGTGTGGCTGCACAAGTGCCATGTTTGTCCCACTCATGTTTCCTACAGGAGAAAAGCAAAATGCAAATTTTAGAACACACTATTTGCAAATGTATGTGCTGTACAAGCTAGCCATTATACTTAAATCAAGTATCTGAAAGGCTACACACATGGAGTAGGACACCGCACTCAATTTATTGCCCATGTAAAAAGTAAACCCAATCAAGATCACTCCCACCATTTCAGTTACAGCAACATCTATACATTCATGAAGTAAACATATATCATGCTCTTGTGATCTCTCAGTGTATTTACACAGAGATCAGAACACAAAGAATTTGCCTAGAAAACTACCACCTCTAAGCTTTTTGTAAGTTTTGGTGGAACCTTTTGTGTTAAATGCACTTTCAAAGCACTAAATTTTTTTCTGAATTCAAAGGACTAAGCCTTATTTTGGGTGAAACAGTGAAATTGCACAAGCTGCTAAGATTTTTAGCATCAACTTTTACGTGGCAGAATTTCCACAGGCCTCCTCCTAAATCTTACTTCTAATCTACCATCCATTCTCCTAAGAGCAAGGAACAGAGAGCCAAAGAAAGAAATTTTTGCAGTGTACAGTAGACAAGTTCAAACAGGACAAAAATTGAGAAAAAACCAAAAATGTTCCTATCAATTCTAAAGTCCATTGAAAGACTAAGCAGTATAATCTTTAGTGACACTGACTATGGATGCCTTTTTTCAAAATTATTTTCAAATTTTCACAAGCCACTTGTACTATACAGGTATCAGTTCAGCAGATATACATAAAGATTATCTAATCACAAACTCCTGCCATCATCACAGCCTCCTGTGACCTTATGATGCCTTAAGTACATCATCCAAAGCAGAAAAGAAGGACAATTATTATTCACTTGAAAGCCTGCCTTGGAATTGTCCATTTGTATTAAAAACTTCAGATTTTCCTTAAGGAATGAAAATAATATGTTTGGATGTAGAGAAATAGTACACTACTTCTGAATGGAGAATTAATAAAGCAACCGTGGTGTCAGGAGATTTGAGTCAGGGGAGAAGATGCTTTACTGTAAGATTTTCACTGTATCTTCCCAAATTTAGCCTTGTAGAGAGTTCTCATCTTGGCTGTAACATTCAACACAACTGCATGTCAAATGGATTGTTTATTGCCTGGAAGAGACCAGTTTCCATGGGCAGATTTCTCCACAAGGGATTTTAAATTACTAATGAGAAAAGATACCACAGTTTTAAAGTAAATAGAAGCTCTTTTAGGGGTAAACTCAGCAAGAGATAGAGTTAGCTTGGATCAGAAGCAGACAAATCCAAAGGGCTACTGAAACAGCAGTAAGCTGGAGGCAAGGCTTTGCACGTAGGATGGTAATTTTAACTCAGAGAATGTACGCATGCATGTGTGTAAAACTAATGGTGAAGCGCTTGTCTTTTGAAGGCTTTCAGTAGAACTTGTATTTAAGTGTCCTGCTCTCTCTAAAAATGCAGCAGAAATAGAGGGCCAAAGATCTGCTGGCATTCAAGAAGCCTATGATTGCTACCATGGAACTGCTACTGGAGTGGTTTGGTGCAGTCTGCACTGACAGTGCCCGTGCACCATCCCCTGCAGCAAGCCAAGAATGCACCAGGCCCAAGTGTTTTAATCAGTCCTGTGAGCTTCCAGGATGGATAGAGACTTTAGTCTCCACAAAATACTTACTGAGACTTTAGGATTATACTCTTCACAGTGTCACTTTATTTTGCAGCACAGCCATGTAAAATAAATAAATAAATTAAAAGATACTGAAAACAGCTGCCAATGGTCTTGAAGGCCTCCATCCTTCTGCACCTCTTTTACCCACGAGCTTGGTGGTAGCACAGAGCTGCTGTCAGTAACTTCACTGAACAGAGAAGTGGCTACCATGACAGAGAGCATTCTATTTCTCTATTTCTTCTTCTATGAGGAAGCCCAAAAGGAAAGCTCTCTCAAGGCCAGCAACACAGTGAAACTAGGGAAAGAGACCTGGGAGCTGCTCTTGCAGCTAGCTGTGACATCCCAGGAGTGCTACTGCTGTTCAGATTTAATGTGTCAACAGCAGCTGTTTCTCCTCCCTGGGGACAAAGGGAGGAAACACTCTCTCACTAAGTTTCATTTCTCTAAAACTTCTGCCATAGTCCTGTCTTCAACAGCTGTATTTTATAAGAGAACAGATTTATACTGTAAATGAGACTAGCAAGACACACTGCTTCAGTGGCCTCCTAGACACTTCTTCTCACAACTTTGCACAACATCTCACCCAAAGAACTACTCAGAAGGAAAGGACTTTTTATAAAATAATATCCAAAATGCTTTTTAGAGCTTTTTTGTACTCACCAGAACTGGGTGCGATTCAGAGATGAATGAAGCACATCAGGCCAGTAGTGTCTCATGTCTGACATAAGATCCTAAAAATACCACAATTAATAAACGCACCTACAGCATTGAAAAGCTATTTCTTGGACAATCTACATATATTGATACATTTTCTACAACTGAAGCCTCATCTTTCAGTGTCCATAACTGAAACATTTAGTTGAAGAAAAATAAAGTCTTTTTCCCCCACATTCTGAAAATGCTGTTGTTGGAGGTAATAGGTACACCTCCCTAAATATCTGAGCATACTGATACTGACATACTGCCTCAAAGCAAAACTTTCCTTCAGCTGTCCCTGCAGAAGTTGTTCAATCATGCAGTTTTTCACAATTGTTGGCTCAAGTCTCTTATCCCTGGTTACAACATGTAAATGAATTTTGTTGAAACTAATACGTTGGGGTTTTTCAAGTAGAAAAAGAACAAAAAAGGACTAATGCTCTAGTAGAAAACACACAGAAAGCAGTACTCTGAACTCTTTCTTTGTTCTGATTTTGCAGCAGAAAACGTGAAGAGAGAGCACAGACTGACTGAATCTTTTTCTTTTCACAGATACTTTTTGCCGCTGCAGATCCAGCACTTATGTGGTGGTGGACCTCTAGATTTTTTTAAGGAGGATGTAGCTGAATGAGCCAAACTGCATGTTCACAAAATCAAGTAGGTACAGCTGCTAATGATCACAAGGACTGCAACTTCAAATAGTACCAGAAGCACTTAAAGAATTCCCAGAGTCCTTAAAAAACCATACCTCTCAGTAAACATTAAGAGTTGTATTATAAACTGCAGATTTTTTGTTTAGGATGTGCAAAAGTAATTGCACTTAGCTCTGCTTGGTATGTCTGGTTTTGTTTTAAATACCTTGATCTCGGTAACATTGAAATGCCATGTCCTATTACAGTCTTCAGCTTTGTCAGGCCTAGGGAAACAAAATAAAATTGAAACAAAGATGTCTCCTAACTCACTAATGGTAACTAACATTATATCATTAGCCTGAATTTTAAATATGCAGGATTATAGCTGGAAATTTTACTTAAAATGCAAGAAAACCATCAGAATCTACAGTGGTTTAGAAGTAAAACATTCAAGATATTAATTATGGCCAAAAGATTTCTCATGAAGATTCAGAAGACGGCCAAAAGATTTTTTCATTATTTCTTTGTTTGGCCCTTTGGTCTCTTTCATTCTATGTAAAAGTTATATGGGTGTGCCAATGATTTGGAAGAGTCTTGCACATGATGTCACTGGTGTCACCAATGGCACTGACCTCCTAAATTGCTGCACCATCTGATGTTTCTGCAAGTATCACCAAGACACTCACTGTGTTCACTTTTCCAGGAGGCATAGCTTAAACTCCTGTACTGATTTTAACCTGTATTTGTCAGGAAAAATTTTGAATTGCTGCCATTGGCACCAATTCCAATGAGTTCATTCCTTTGAAGAAAATTAGTTTTTCTTATACTTTTGCAATATTTGTGTGGAGATAAGATACTTAAAGCCACAAGCAGTCATGAGATATTAACAAATTCTTTTTACTCAGAGAGACAAAAAAAAAGAAGGGAAACTATAGTTCCCTTTCTGCTTAAGACTGTTCCTGATCATAGGATGAGATGTACAAATAAAATGCTTAAGCCATGTGAGGATTTTAAGAGTTCAACGAGTCATGAGATACAGAAGTGTATTTCAGTTTTATGTCAAACTGTAGGGTTTTAATTTTGTTTAAAGGAATCATAAGGACAGATTAAGCTGTCCAAAAAACCCCACAAAAAACAACAAAACAAAACAAACAAAAACACAAAAAAACCCCTCAAAAAAACCCCAACCCAGCCAACCAACCCCCACCCAACAAAACTAAATCACTAAACATCCTGGTACAAAATTTGCTTTTTCCTTTCCAGGTTGAAATAAAACCACTCTGTGATCATACCACAATCCATGGATTGTCCAGTACTTTGGAGGGTCATGACAATCATTAGCATTCATCTGTAGGAAACAAAAACACAGAATATTTGTTGCATTTGTCCAGGAATAAAGGTTTAAAGGGAAAAACAAAACCTCATTTGCTGATGGCCCAAGGTCCTACTGTGACATGCTAACTTTTACTTGCCAAATCAGGAGGTGGTGAAGTCCAGTTACTTGAAGCTGTTGTGGATCATGCCACTTAGGGACCCACCAGCATTAAAGTTTTGAAGCAGATCAAGTGAATACTGGGACATTCTGAACAGACAGTGTAAAGACAAGACAAAAGGACAGGTTCTGAGGTAACAGGAAGTAGCCTGATCCATGCTAAATGAACAGAGCTTTATCTGCATTTATAATACTCCAGGTGGCAGCTCTCTGTATTTCTCTCCTCACCACATCCTTTCAGAGCCATTAAAATAAAAACATGCAAAACAAACTATAATATTAGACTGTAGACTCTGAAAAGCTTTAGCAGAGAAATTCTCCAGCTTTCTGCAGCATTTTGTGAGACCTCCGTGTTTCTCACAGAAACTATGAAAAACACTGCTACAGGTTCTTGTAAACTAACTCTTCATCTTGCACCTGGGTTTGTTATGCAGAATTGTTATGGATCACATTGAGACAAATAGTATGAAGTGGGGGTTATGGCCAATAGACCAAGGGGTGGTTGGTAAAGGCTTTCTATCATCTTTGCAAACTGGGTTATATAAACCGATTTATAACTAATTAAATCAGGCATTAGGCATTAAGCGTTATTGCTCCTGAACTTGTTGTGTCGTTTCTCGCCGTTCATGGTGCAGACAGCGACAATTAGACAAGTACAAAACCCTCTTTAAGCACAGAGGAGTAGTTTTATCACTGTATTAAAAGTGAAAAACACAAAGAAGAGATGAAATATATTGCTTATTCCAAGTAAAACTGACAAATGTTTTAAGGATTTTGACTTGAGGGACAAAAGGATGGAGAGAAAAAGAAAGACTAAATACCTTCCCACAAAGACAAAAAACCAGAGCCTTCAGTAAAAACTGTTGAAAATACAGAAGAAATAGCCTACACATTAATTATTGTTTAGAGCAGAGACATATCCCTGAAAAGAACAAACCAAAAAAATCCATGTCACACATCACAGAATACCATTACTGTATTTTCCCTGATTATTCTTCTTAGCAATTAGAGCTCTTTCAAGTAAACACTTTTTGCCATTAACTAACAACCTCCTCAGACGTTCTTTTCCCATAATAATAGCTTTTGTTTTTGGCTCTGCATTCTGTCTTAATTATGCCACAATGCCTTTTATGTGATGCCAGAGCAAGACCAGAGTGTAGAGAAGAGCAGAGACAGGCCTGTAATCTCACTAATTGCCTTCCACATGCCACAGGCCAGTGGCAGCAAATCTGCAAGTTCTGCAAGACTTTCTTGTTCTGTGTCCATTTCCTTCCTCTTCTCTCTTGCCACCAACAATACAAGCAATTACATTCAGCAACAGCTTTTTTTCCTGAAAGGAGCATTTTGAACAAACACACACTGCAAATACCTAAACAATATGGCTCCTGTCATGACATAAGCTTTGTGGAGCTGGAGGGGTTTGGCTATCTAGCCCAAAGCACAGCAAATTAATAGTCAACAGCTTGCTCAAGTGAGGTGGCAACAAAAACAGTGCAATTGTGCTCCTTATTCAATCTTTAACTGCAGTTCTCAGACATGCTAATGGAACACCTAGAGCATTTTCAATTTAGGATCAGTTTTCCCCTATCGTGGCACTGACCTTCCTAGCAGTTTCTTCTGTATGTTTTGTCAGACTCTTGGTGTTACCCTGCGTGCTGGCAGAACTGCGAGGTCAATGCAACCTACAACACATTAGTTCACACTCTGCACGCTTTGGCCAGCTTCACTCAATCTCCTTTTTAATTCTAGCCTTAGTATCTTTCCAATGTTCGTTTTAAATCAACATTATAAAAAATGCAAATGCTGGTCTGCAAAGCTGGGTACCCCTGCTTGCAAAAACACTTCTTCTCAGCCTTTTTGTTTATCACAGACTGATTGCCAGAGGATTAATTCAACCTCAGGCAACCACTGACTTGAAACAGAGGTACAAATACTTACTTTTAGGTGCCCACTGGACCCCAGAAAGCCCTATATACCTAGATAATTCGAAAAAGCAGCATTGTATTCTCCTGTTTTAAAGCTATCTGATAATCAATCCAAGTGAACCATATAAAACTGAGCAAAGTTCCCTGAGGCTGTAGAGCACCCACCGTGCTGAGAGGGAATGCTACAGCAGAGGAATTAGCCTATTTCTAACAGCAAGACATTGCACAAACAGCATGTGCCAGAAGCATGAAAGCTTTTATCATCTCTGAAATGCCAAAAAGTGAAATACCATCAACCTGTCACAGAAGTGTTACCTGTAGATCTACCCAAGTTACAAATGCCTTGGTACAGCAGCTGGTAAATGCGAGAGTGGTGCTACTGGATCACATACAGATACACCAAGCTGAAATAAAAAATCAGCTTCTGGGAAGTGAAATACTTAATCCTGCTCTTCCTTCCCAGCACCTTGCTTAAGTAGGCCATCTCTTTAATTAAGATAAAGTGTAAGTTGTTTTGTAATGAAACATGGCAATTGCTAAGAAAAATCCTTGCTTTTCAAACTGTGGAGAGAGTTTATCTCTTCAACTTCTTCCCCCCAAACAATTTGTTACAGTTGCAGTTTGTTGCAGTTACTCCCCTTCCTCCTTCTCCCCACACCTTGGGTAAAACACACGAATAAATGAACCAAATTTACAAGGTTGCTGAAAAAAAACTGGGAGGCAAATAAAACAAATTTCCTGCTTATTGAACACCTCTAGCAGAAGCTGATAAGCTAAAATCTTTCACAAGCTTATCCTTACAGAATATAAAGACCCACAAAACCATCTAAACCAGACCTTATTCACAGAAAACTTGTAAAAGTTGTAGACATGCTATCTTATGAGTAACATGGACATTTGGAAAAACATTTCTTTTGCTCCAGAACATGCAAGAGTTGAAATTACTTTGACACACCTGGCTTAATATAGAAAAGAAACAGCAAAGAATCAAGCAAAGATCAAAGAACTTTTTGATCTAATGCCAGATCACAATAGTGTACTGCCCTCACTTTAGTCACTTTAATTCTTTCTGTATTATGTGACTACTTCTATTTTCACCAAAAAAATAAGGTAAAACAGTGTTTCTATTCTTCATTTAAGCCTTTGCTACAAAACTATTGCCAAAGCCTGAACTTAGGAAAATTTTTTATCTCGTATTAAAAAATAAAAATTTAAAAAAAAATCTGTTGCTTAACACAACATTCAAACTTTAATTCGGACTGTTCTGTTCATTACTCTATTCTACTGTCCTTTTTTTGACTCTTCCCTTTGACCAGCACATATGTGCAGTAAAAGGCAGATGACAGGAGGTACCATTTCCTTATTGTCCTTCCTATTCCTAACAGAGAAGGAACTTAATAACTTATAAACTTCCACTGGATTTTCCACATTTCACACACACACAAAAAACCAACCACACGGAAGATTTTATCTTTTTGCAATCTCCAGGATGCAAAAGCTGAAATAATAGTTCTCCTTTTAAGTTCTTGAATAAAAGATCTTCACAACTCCATAAAAAGGGAGTAGGAAAGTCCCTCTTCTCACCCTTGAGTTGCTCTTAAGTCACATTGATTTGTTACTGAAAAGTGTGGCACAAATTAGCCACAGGCACAATTTTTTATGGGAACATGAAATTCATAGTCACTTGAGGTCTGTGAATTTAGATTAGATATATTTGCATAAGACATAGTCACCTTAGGTCAATGGTATGGTACTGGAATTTCTAATCCCATTACGAGGAAGAACAAGAACATCTCTCTTCCTCCTTCACCCTTTTCACTGCAGTAGTCAGTAACTAGGTCCTGGGGTTATCAGTGCTTCCATTCTACTACTTTATTCTAATGGGTTTGTTTGGAAGACACGATTACAAAACACTTTCCAATTTAATTGTGCTGATCACACACAGTACCAGCTGAACACTTACTATTTAAAGCCCATGATGTATTCTCAAATTTCTGGCATGCTGATCCGTGCCCTCCAAATTTTAAAGTAGGCCTTTCGGGCCTTCAAAAGCCTGAAAAACTTTTCAAGCAGAGATACACAAAACAGGTAGGAATTCAGATGCAGCTCATCCACACACCTCTCAAGAACACATTATGTACAAAAGAGTCTATAATCAGATTCTTTTATACAGGAGGCATAAACTAAGAAGTACTTTCAGAAAAAAAGTATCTCAAAGCTTTTTTCCATAAATGATATCATGACTTTTGCTGCTTCTTTCACATGGCTTTTTCCTTTCAACATCATGTCAACAGTTTTAAACTGAATAATAACATTAAAAATATTTACATGCTGAAACAAAACAGTTATCATATATAAATACACCAAACATGCAGAAGAATCTACCTACTTAAAAATACTAAATGAATTCCTGAATGAAGGAATTCCTCTTATGTAAAACAAGAAAGCTGTTACAGGAGTACAGTTGAGATCTTCTTTCTTCATATGACTGAATGATGGGAAACTAAGAAAAAAAGTCACTTAATAGGATTTTAATTTCCCTTTTTCTTCACTGCTTTGAATGCTTCTGTCCACCTCTTGTTACAGAAGATCAATAGAAATCAATAAGGTGTAAGGATGCCTACATTTTCTGATGCTCAACACCTTCAATTACTCATTACAACTTCACTAGAAGGTTATGAAAGTCATTTGTCAATTTATCAATTGCACTACCCTGGAACTCAGAGGAGGAACCAGCATAAATACACAGTGGTAAAACTGGTTTGTAGGGGTATATTTGGGTAACAGCAATAGTACACCTCTTAGCTGTGCTTTGACAGACCTGTGTTTGAAGGTTGGGTTCATTTTGGGTTCACATCCCTCACATACAGCAAAAAACGCAGAAATACTCAGAGATGCCTGCCACACCTGTATAGCTCTCTTTCCTGATTGAATCAGTATTTGACAACATCACAGAAATACTGGAGCCAACATTACAAAGCTAAAATCTTATTGTGCAGCAGATAGTTCAGGTACTGATCTGTTGTCAGCCAAACAAAGCAGGCAAGTTTTCCTACAGAGTCTGATGGAAGTCTAGGATTAAGTTTACAACTAACAAGATGTCATAAATTCTCTAACAAGCTTAGTGAGCAGTATGCCCTACACTGACTATCTGTAACACACCACAATCTTGCCCTGTTATGGCTGCTCTGGAGTGTAGGGAAAGTAGCAAAAGTTGCATCAAGGTCAGTAAAAGCCTTTATAAAGGCATAAACAACATTAAATAGTTAATGGGCTTTATTCAATGTTTTCACATGCTTATTATCCAATGCTACCTTTGTTAGGATAAAAGAGAAACACAAAAATCTCACCTTACATACAGTCACTGGCCAATGATGAGCAAAATACAGCTTTTTCCAGGGATGAGGGCGGCTGTCACTGGAGAGAAACAGACATTTATATTTTCTCAAGCATTTTAAAAAGAGGAACACCTTCAGACACACACTCCAAAAGCAAACTAACAAGTCACAGAGAAACAACGTATTTGGAAACCTGGTAATACCTCCTATTGTTAAACAAATTCTCCTTCTGGCACCCTATCTCCATGTGCTTTCCATTTCTTAAGTATGGAAAAAACCACATTGTTCTGTTTTATATTTAGGAGAGCACTTACTGGCATGCTTTTAAAACAATATTTTTTTTTGAAATGTCTTTTAATTTTTTTAAAATTTCTTTATTTAGGATGTTAAGAATCTTCTAAATTTTCTTGATAGGCACATTATCTGAAAAAAAGAAAAGGCATTCAACCTTCTTGGAACTGTAACTACTCTTCTAAAAAAGACTACAATCACTCACAAACTGTGCAGTTTCCACTGCAGAAGATGCAAATGGATCTTGCAAGTGTCTCCAAACATTTTGATTTAAAAAAAATTCAGAATAAAGCGTAAAGTACAAACTACAAATCTCAAAAATTTTGACTTTCTCAATTTATAGGCATTTAATTCAAACAGCACATTTTTAAATGCTTACTAAAAATTAAGTAATTTTCAAAAATTTAGTAAGTGATCAAACTGTGACAAAGGCTTCAGGTTACCTACGGAAGAATTCAAGGAGTATTCCATATTTTACAAGAACATGCCTGTCTCAAGGTCTCTTAAGAATAAGAGATCTATAACTCACAGACCCATCAGTACTATCTTATTCCTATGCAAAGCAGGGAAAAAAACCCTCACAACTTTGTTCAAGAAGTGTTGGAAGCCTGTATCACATCACTTCTATAGAAGCCTTTTCCAACAGTTTGGAGCAGACCCATTCTGGTTAAAGCAGAAGTAAATAAAAAACCTGTTGCATCAGACACTACAGCAGATATATTTAGCTATTAAGCAACCAGACAAAGTAATTAAATAGAACAGCAAATGGGAAAAAATAAACAGAATTGTAAATTATTTAAACTGACAGCATTATGTGCTGAACTGTCAAAATAAATTGTTATTCTCCGGAAGCTAACAGCCACTTGTCAGTCATTAGTTCTTGCCAGAGGATATAGTACCAAAAGAAAAAAAAAAGAATAAAAGACAAAGCTAATTCTTCTCAACCTGAGGACAACCTAGGGATGCTTCTGCATTACATCCTGTCTCCATTTTTTCCTCTAGTCTTTCTACTTTGCAATGGCCATATTTTCTCTTAAGCATTTACATGTATCTGTGGTTTTCTATATAACTTAGGAGAATAGCTCTGGAACTTACCAGCATAATCACAATGAAAACTGTTAACATTTTTATATGAGTCTTTACTGTTGCTGTAGAAACCTGAATAGAGGAATGACCCTATATTGCAGAGCAGTTAATTTCCTTGGTTTTAAAAAGTCCTTGCTTAGAAAAGGTCTTTCATTAAATTTTTCATTAGATTTATCATCTGTATTTGAAATAGCAGCTGAACTTCTGCAATGTCAGTCATGCCAAAAGGAGTTCTCCTAGAACACACTTTTTGGCTAAGGGTAGGTCAGAAAACTGTACTTATTAAACAGAGCAAGTTAAGCTCCGAACTGGAATCTGAAGAAAGCCATTTTCAATACCTATGCAGCTTCAGAGATATCTCCCCTTCTTTGGGCCTGAGTTATCCTGCTCTGTGCAGCTCAGGAATGTCCCTCTAAAGCTGACTCTGTTGCCAAGATGGCCAAGACAGAGCCTAAATCCTGGGGACTGAAGAAACGTCAACAGTGTCTAAGCTACCAACCAGCTGCAATGCAGGCACTGAGAGAAGTTCAGCACTGAACTGAGCACCCTTAACCATTCTCTTGCCAAAGCACTGAAAGGAAGCAGAAAAGTTTATTTCCTCATACAATGCAATCAGAATTTCAGCTTTGTCCACAGAAGGGTGTGATTTGGGGTGTGGTTTCTCCCATGGCCCATTGGTATTGAAGCCCAGATTTCGCCAAGGTGCAACAACTGCCAAAAGGTTGTGCAGCAATCTGATACAGCCTCAGTTGGGATGTCATGAAAAAGAATTTTATATGGTCAGAACTGAGAAAATAGCAAGGAAAAATAGAATTAAAAAGTAAACAATGCAGCAGTTGGTGCAGTTCACACCACAGGGATGACTCAGATTTATTGCTCTAAGTCTCAAAATAATTTTCAACTTTTGTCATTACTACATCGCAACTCTATACAGAAAAACTGGAAAAGTTTTAAGTGCAACAAATGGAATTTAAGTTTCTCCTCTTTCTTCATGCTGATACATTAATAAACATAAAGGTTTTCTCAGGCATGATCCTTGCTCCTCCAGTTAATGTAGATGCTTTATAATAAGTCACCTAAGGGAAGAATAACACATCAGAAACAGTACATAATAACAAATCTACATTAGAAGTTAAACCATTCTGATCTGCACTTAATGAGTTGTCAGACATTTCATTTTAAAGCATAACTTACCTTTGAGTAAATGTATCTGAAGTACACCAACAACATAGTGCCATGGAAAACCAACCCAGAATCCAATAGTGCAGCTTTGCAGGTTTCATTTTGTTATCCAAACAGCTGTAAAAAGGTGTTGAAATAAGAAATCTGTTACCTATCCAACACATTTAATTGTCAAAATGCAGAAAAACACTACTATGTCAGAAATAGTAGGTAACGGTAACTCTAGATTAGATTTACAACCATGGGTAAAATGAGGATCTCTTTCAGGGCTGTGCCTGATTCCCCAGCTTGTATGGTAGTTTTCATAAACTAATGGCATCAAGGATGAGATGACCATTTCCTATTTTTTCTTTACTTGCACACAGTCCCAACAGAGCCATCTTCCAATTAACAGAGACACATAAATCTTCTACACAACTATACTTTATGTAATTGAAGACTTTACTTGTGGTCAGCTCCAATGCCCAAAGGGATTCATTAAAGAAACTTTGAACTTAACATTGAATATTTGTGTTGGATTGGCCAAGGCCAATATTAGAAACTTACAGGAAGCCAAGTATGATGCCCAAAGATGAAATTCTGTCTAAATGCTAGTCAACTACTGAACTGATATTTTAAAAAAATGCTGCTAAAACCAGATGAGTTTCTGTTCTTGTTATAAACCTGAGACAGCCTCTATGAAACCATGCACAATTTGCCTAATACCTCCTGGACCTTAGAAGTCATTGGATTAAAAACCAAATGATCTTAACCTTCACCAACAGAAGGACTTTCACTTGGCACAGGTCAACAAACCAAACTGCCTCCCGTATCTGCCAGCCACTTCACAGCATTTCAAATGCTACCTCCTAGAAACAGGTGTACATGCATGTATTGACAAGCAAGTTATTAAAGCTTCACCAAACCTACTTCCCAACTTTCTCAAAATGAGAACCCTGCACTGCAAGACTCTGCGTGTAACCTAGGTGACCTTTCGAAGATCGCTCACTACACAAGTCGTATCCTTTTTTTTCTATGAAGGTTTTTTTAATGCATAAATACAGCCTGTTTTGACACCAGTAAAGACATGGCTGATTCAGCCATTACTGCTAACTTAAGAAAACTCACTGTACTTCTGATTCACAGCTCATTATAAAGAAGAGCCCATTTTCCCACAGTTATTGTGTGGCTCTGGACACAGCGTGCAGAATCCCACAGTTCCGCAAACGCTGTACCAGAGCTGAAGCACAAAGGAGGGAGCCTCCCCGCTTGCAAAATGTGTGGGGATTTCAAAACTCGTGAGGGGCTTGGGCAACAACGGTAACCATTAACCAGCTAAATTTATCACAAGGTCTTGCTAAATTGTGAGGAAGCTAACACCTTTAAGACATTCTTCTATTTCTACATTAATGCCTCTCTAATTTGTAATGGACACATTATCAAGGTACTTGGCCTAACAGAAGATATAGTAAGATAAATATTAGTTGCCAACTGTCAATTTCCTGATCTAGTTTCTTTAAAAACGCCTGAAGGAATTTCACTCACCAGGCAAAATAAGGAAACAAAAAAATTGGACTGTGCTACTTGTATAGAAAAGGAAACAATAATGTAGAACTAATCTTTAGCAAAAGCTGGCTAAAGCAAGACATATGCTGTATTAAAGAAATTGATATATTCATACAGTGTATAAAAAAGTCACAAATTAACTGCTGGATATTCAATTTCCCCACAAGTTCTGCACCTTAAGTGAGCTCAAACTCATCATTTGAGCAACAGGAATTAATGATGTGAGATTCTGCCTTACAGATCTGCTTAATGATTTCATCTTCTATTATTTTCAACTGAAAACTAACCAAGCAAGACTACTTTTCTGCATGAAAAACTATCTACCCAAGACAAAACATTGAGAGATGTAGGGAGTATAAGATTCATGTAAAATTCTGCCCTACCTATAAAAAAGCAGTAAGTACCACTTAAATGATAGTAATGTCACACATCAACAAAAAAAAGCTGCCCTCTACAAAGGTGTGCAAGAAACACCTTAAGTAGGTAGATTATGAAAGAAAAATAACCCACCAAGCACTATGGCATTTCTTTTGATGTAAGCTGGTAGGCAGAAAGAAACTTTTTTTTTCAGGGACAAAGCTGCCAAAAAAGAATAAAGGCAATTATCTCCTTTCTCACTGGACTCTTACATTTGATCAAGTAACAACCAGGAACAGAGGGAGCTTCTATAAATGCTGCTATCAGAACAGAAGAAGGTGCTGATTTATTCTACATATTGTTCTGAACCCTGGAACCACAACATAGGGACAACAAAGACACTGAGCAGATCTGAAAGTCCCCAGTCTGTAACTTACACTTTTTTCCACTGATAAACAATACATAAACTCTCTCTAAGGTATTAGCTCAGAAGACAACATTGCACCTATCACAGCACTATCATGACAGACTGAGTGATTTATTCAAGTTGGCCTTTTATTTGTCTGTGACATTGATGGTGGAGGGTGAAAAGTGCACCGATCTCACCTTAAAAGTACCTAAATGATGCGGATTTGAGGAAATACACATCCAAATGAAAACTGTACTAACAACGAAGATGTATAAAGCACATTAATTTTTAATAAAAATTGCTTCAGCTTACTAAAACTTACACTAGATTACTCATTCCACAAATACAAGAAAGAATAGATTTAACAAATCTTACACCAACTCTTCTGTAATAAGAAACAGGGATTTCATACTATTAAAGTTAGTTATAAAAAAAGTCATGATGTTCCAAAAGACTTCATAATGTAAAAAACTTAAAACTGCCAAATTAAACCTGCACACATACATAAAATTATTATTTGAAACTAGGCTATCAATTCATTTCCGTTACAGATAAAATTCCAAAGCGTAAGAACAGCTTTGGGTTGACTCTTCGTTTACCGTACCTAGAAAAGGAATGCAAAACACGTCTGTGTGTGTGTGTTTCTATGTGTGTGTTAGGAACCCGGTCAGGACAAGGTCACTTTCAGCTATGTTAGCATTGTTCCCTCCCAGCTGTTTTCAAAATTACCTTCTCAGGTTTATCAAAGACTAGGGAGCACTTGTAATAAATACTGAGGAAATCCTCTTTTAACACATTCACTATGGTTTGAATTCTAATATACCATCTTGAGGGCACTGCTGATGTAGCACATGCTTCTTCTGGACCCTAGCAATTAGTCACCTCTATTTTATTCCCTTATTTTCTTTTTTTGCTTTTAACAATTAGCTTGACTAGCAAATCCCTCATTAATATTAAATTTCCTGCTCTACAGTTAAGTTCAGCTTGTAGAATCAGAAGAGAAGATGCTGCAGAAGAGCACTCAAGCATCAGCAGGAAATACCCACAGTTATGACATAGCATGCACGCAGCTAAATGCTGGCAACAATGCCCAGAGATACGATTTAGCCTGGCATCTAAAGCCACAAAAATGAACACCCAAGGCTTTGGTAGCATTCCAAATAAGTCAGCACGCACTGCCTTTGCCACAACGAGTTAGACAAGCCAAGTAACAACACTATGCAGAAACATTATAACAACGCTCTTAGCACCGGCAACTTTTACCTCCGCAGACCATTCATCCCAAGCCCGAGTGCTGGCCCGAGTAACTGCAAAAAGTTCTTTGAAGGCTTTTCATAGGCAATACTCACGCCCACCGCCACAGCACGATTTTAGCAGTACCTCTCTCAGAGCGTTCGATGCGATGCAGAACTCGCCGCCGAGGCTGAGCGGTGTCGGGCTGAGCCCGGCGGGAGCAGGTGCTGCGCTCAGCTCCGCTGACTTCCGGGGGAAGAGCCGAGCACGGCGGCACCACCAACACACGGCTCTGCTCTTAGCACCGATGTAACTCCCTGACACCAGAAAGCCTTTACTCCAGATAAACAATCATTACAGAGGCGTCTCCACAAACTGCGGAGACTGCAAATCACCCAAGCACCGGAAGCGGCAAGCCTCCAGGCGACAAGAGGATGCCAAAGCACATGTCAAGTGTAAAACAAAAGAACTTTTAACAGTTCCCCCGCCTCTGGAAAATGCTGACATTTATTTGGGTGACTTTCGATTTGCTACGCATAGAATTTAAGGCATAAAGAAGTGAAAGCTAACGCGATTTGAGCCCATCCCAGGCCTTCAAGTGCCACCTTTGCACTTCGCGCAACTGAGAATCTCAGCGGCAGAGAGCCACTCTCCCAGGCAGAAAAGCCTACTCAGAAACGCGTCGGGGGGGCCGAACCGCAGCTCCCTCCTGCCCAGCTGCCACCGCGGGAGCGCAGCCCCACGGCGGGCGGGAAGAGGGAACAGAGGGAGGCTGGAGCAGGGAAACTCTCAAAGCCGACCTCCACTGCCTCGGGTTCAGACCTCATCGCACCTCAGCACGCCGCTCCTACTCGCCGGANTCTCACCACGGCGGCTGCCCGCGGCCTGCCGAGGCACTGGCCGCTCCTGCGGACCCACGGCGCCGGGGCTCGGGGTGCAGCCGTGCTCCGCGGCATCCCCGCTGCCTCCCTGGAGCATCCCCGCGGCCAGCCGGGCACCCCGGGAGCAAGCCCTTGTGAGCGCGGGCAAGAAAGGAGCGCCAGGTGGCAGCGGGCTGCGGAGGAAGTAATTTGTGTGGATGGTTTTGCTCGTCCTGCTGTTTTGGTCGATTCTTCTTTAGCACATTTAAGGGTTTAGTTATGATGATTTCAGACTCAGCGTTCGCGCGGCACAGAGGTCTTCGAGAGTGTGATGGGGACTCTAAATAGGAGACTACTGACTAATGCAAGCCCAGGAGCTGACACAGGCGTCTGTGGCGTGCTTCTCCAAATAGAGAAGTTTGAAATGGTAACTACTCGTGTTTGGGAGAAGTAGGAAGTTTCTGAGGAAGGAGCCCCAAGGGATGAGTCAGGACTTGGTTCAATATTTTCTCAGCGGTATGTTAAACTATGAAACATATTCTGACCCCTCTTTCTCTGCCGATGCATGAGTCATAAATACAAAGTGTGATTATTAATTACTATTACATAGTTTTGAACTACAGGGGGTATGTTACAACCATCCTACATTAATGCACTTAAGAAATATGTGGGCAGATCTGCTTCCACCAGCAAAACAACATTTGTTTTAAACAGATTAATTACAGTCTTTGTAATAAGGTCTTTGTTCAAAGTCTCAGTTTTATTAACTGGTAAAAAATTTTAATTATGTTTATGCATTTACATGGTAAGAAGGAGGATGAGGCAAAACTAATCTCTTGGCCTACCTTTCTGTGGAAACATGAAAATGTGCTGAATAGAATGAGTGATCCATCTGTTGTTGTCTAAGAGGTATCAAAAGTTTCAGAAATTTTGTTGAAGAGTTAAAAATAGAGAAGCTCTCCAGATCCTTGTAATCTGTGCGGCTCGTCCTGCCACTGAGGACATCAGGGCTCCCATCTGCCGCTGAAGCCTTTGTCACTGCCCATTAAGTCAGTAGATAAGCACACCGAGTTGTTCTCTCAGACTGATTTTATCTTTGCAGACTAGGGGTGAAAAGAGTGGGCTGTACCGCACATACATTCCAGCCTGCAGGGTCATGTGCTCCAATGCTAATCCTGTTTGAGGTGCAGTAGGAATTTGCTCTCTGAGGCTGCCAAATTGCCGCTTTGCACTTTGTGAAAACTAAGACCAATGACAAATTTCCCATTAGAGTGGTTACAAAGAGAGATTCAAAGCTACTCTGAAACAGTGTAGGCCTTTAAAATATTAGGACAAAGAAGCCACTTTTCTATGTTACAATATCATAAAATAGTGCATGTTAACGGAGGCTGTAATTAAAAATTACATTAAAAAGAATGTTTTTGTGAAGTGCGGAAAGATAAACAATGGGCAGCTACATTGGATAACCATCTCCTTACGACTTTCTATTTAATATTTATCTGTCTACTATGATCTTTTGTTTCTCTATTGACTTTTATCTCCTGATTGCTGCCTATTAGCACTTATGATGCTATGAAAAAAATGAGGACATGTCAGAACATTTGAAAAGTTTCTTTTAAATTTCATGAAAATTACATTCTCCTCAGAAAATTCTGAACAAATGTGGTAGTATCCTAGATTTCTATATGTTTATATGTTGAAATGTGCGGCCTGAAAAAAAAACAAATGCAAAATGAGTTGAAACACTTCAATAGAATACATTTTTCCAGCTTTCAGCAGTTTACGTTAGGATTTAAGAATCAAGATAGAGACTTTCAAATTTTGTCTCCCTGACACAGTGCATCGTTTTGCTTTGATTGTTCCCATTGCACAAATAAAACAAACAAATCCAGCTAGACTTTATTCTTGAAAGTGTGGAAAAGGAAACATTTACAATACTCTGAGCAGATGTACACATTTTGGAACATGTATATTCTCATGTCCTAATTTTAAGTGAATAGACTTGGTCCATTGGATGATTTTGAAAGCTTAAATTTGATTTCAATTGTGTTAAGAGCCTGTAGCTATGTGTTTCTGTGATTTCCACAGAGTTAGACTTGGGAATTACATACATTCAAAATGGCAACATTTCCTTCAAACATGAGGCAGTTTGAGTACATTGCAATAGGACACTGGACTGTGCTTTGCTGCCCTCAAGCTGGTGGGTATTTAGCTGTATAATAGTCTGGTATTTTGCAGAGCCCAGAAAGGGTTATCTGTAGAATGGATTCAAAATATTATATGTGTATTTGAAAGCTGGAAGGCACTGTTAGTGAAATGCTGAAATGAATCTTACAAATTATAAACTACCTGCTATGTCTACTGATTTTTCTTCCTTTGCTCTATCTTTCCTTTAACTCTATCAGATATTTTGTCAAGTGGGTTTTGTCTTTCCACTAAGTTTGGAAATCTAGTGGACAAATAAAAATAACTAATACCAGACGTTATGTTTCTCCATTTACTATTTGTTTCTGTTTCTGACACGGTTTTGAAAAACTAGACGGAAAGAATTGTTGTCTTAAGTGCTTAAGTACAGTGTTGTGGGTTTACTTTAACACAGTTTTGTACTGAAGTGAAAGACTTCTAATGTTTCCAAGCTTCAGGACTTCAGAATGCAGCACGGTATTCTTCGGGCAGCTGTGGGAATGGGCATGGGGCTCCAGCAGTATCTCCCATGTGTTCAGCAGCAGTGGGGTGGAGTGATGAACACCTGTCCTCACAGGCTTGGCCGAGTCTTTAGAGCATCCCTGAACAGTCGATGCACACGTTTTAAAATCAGCCTCCAGAACGCCCTGCCTTGCCCCAGAGTTGTACATGCTCCCTTGGAGCATTCCTAACTTACCAAATTATTTGTCATATATTGGACTTCTCTTCACGAAAAATAATAAGCAGTTCAGCGTGGAAAAAATGCCACATGTAGTGCTGCAGAGTAAGCATTACAATTTACAAAGCTTTATACTTTTTCTTTTAAGGAGCAACAGTGAACATGCTTGTTATGAAACAAGGGCTCCAGAAGCCCCTTTTGGTGCTGTGCAGCGCCAGGTGCCCTTGTGGGCAGCAGAGCAGGCGAGTGAGACCTTGCCCGGAGCCCACTGATGCCCTGGGGTAGGTGCCCCCCTCAGAAGCTGCTGGAGCGAGTTTGGCCGAGGAACGGGGGCTGTTCACCCCTTCAGCCCGAATACAGAGCAGCTGCTAGGTGTGGGAGAGGGTGGATTGGGAGTGTTGTCCAAGCGCTTCTTGAACTTTGACCGGCTTGGTGCTGTGCCCACTTCCCTGGGGAGCGCTAGGGCGCCTGTTCCAGTGTCCAACCACTCTCTAGATGAAACCATTTTCCTAATATCTAACTTAAACCGCCCGTGACTCAGCTTCATGCCATTCCTTTGGGTTCTGTCACTGATCACCACAGAGAGATCGCTGCGTGCCCCTCTGCTTCCCTCACGAGGAAATTGTAGACTGTGATGAGATCTCCCCTCAGTCTCCTCCAGGCTGAACCGACCAAATGAGCTCAGCCGCTCCTCGAATGGTTCCTTGGGTTCGAGCGTGGCGGGAGAAAGGGAGGGACAGGGAGGATCTGAGGGGCCGCTTGCGGGCGCGGGCGGCCGCGCAGTTCAGCCGTTACCGCCGCCCCCACTTTGAACTTCCCGCCCGCCGCCCGCGCTGCCGTTCGCCGCCGCAGTTTCCAGGCTCAGCGGGCGGCAAAAGCGCCGGGTGGCCGCGGCCTCTCTGCGTCCCCTTTCGGGGCGGTGCTGAGGGCGGCCACCGGCCCGGTCCGCCCCGTTCCCTCGGGTCCGCCCTAGGCTGGTGCCTCCGGCGGCGGCGAATCTGCCGGGCCGGTCCCGCCGCTAGCGCGGTTTGGGCGGTTGTCAGGGAGAAGCAAGATGGCGGCCGCGGCGGCGGAGGAGGACACGGAGCTGCGGGACTTGCTGGTGCAGACGCTGGAGAGCAGCGGGGTGCTCAATAAGATTAAGGTGGGCGAAGAAGAGCCTCCCGCCGGTGGGGAGCGTTAGCTGGCGCTGACGGCAGCTCGCGGCCCTTCGGAGTGTGGGAGGACTGAGGCTTCCCGAGCTTCGTCCCCTCTCAGTCCCGCTTCCAGCCGGTGTTCCCGGCTGGGGCGCTCCCTCGGCGTCGCGGCCTGGCGGTGACGCCTGCTTTCCCCGTGGTGTTCCCCGGCCGCTCGTGGTGGAGCTGGTACGAGGGCCCGGGGCCTGACCGTCGCACGGCGCTGCCCCGCGTCGCGGGAATTCGGGATCCCCCGGGCGGGCAGAGGGAGGGGAGCGCGGGGCCGACGCAGGGAGCCCGGCCCCGGCGTGCGCGTTCGCCCTCACAGGTACCGTGTGGCCGCAGGAGCTCCCCTGTTGCCGCCAAACTGGCTGGAAGCGATGGGCAGCCGGGTGGTGCGGAACGGAGTAGGTAAAGTTAATCTCTGCTTCGATACGGAAAGCCCTTAGTGAAAATTTCAAGCGGGAGTTACTGTGGGTTGCTGTTTAAGCACTTGTTCTTCTTGAGTGTGGGTTGCTTCAGCTGTGCCTTGAAGGCTTGCTAAGTCTGGAAACTGTCAGGGGATGCTGCCTGCTTACAGGGAACAGATAACGCTATGTTAAGAAAATAAATGGAAGATAGTGGAGTGCACATTACTTCTGAGTCTATGGTGCAGCCTGAGCTTGTGCCAGAGAGAGTTGGAAAATTGGTTCCATGGATTCTTGTTCAAGTTAAAAGTTCCCAGCAATAATTATTGTCTATAATAGAGACCAACGCAGGTATGGAAGCCTAAAAATAAATGGGTTTCCTTCAAGGCTGGAGGAGAAATGAAGTGTAACTTTCAGGTCAAGGATGGGGGTGTTTATTTACAGTGCTCTAAGTCTCCACAGGTGTATGGATGGTCATTGCTGATATTTCAAGAACAGTTCAACAACTGAACTGGTTTATGGAAGTGAGAGCATCTGTGTGTGCATACTTTCAAGTCTACTGCATTTTGAACTAGTCATACTTCTCGGCAAAAATAATATTCAAAACCATGTTGTTCATCCCTTTCAAAGGGATGATCCTTATATAAGTTCTGTAAGTGAATGAAGATTCTAGCTCACGTAGCTGTGTTCTGAGTAGCAAGACCTTTTTCAAATAGATGTCAGATGGGCCTTTTGGGCCACCTGTTAACCACTCACATACTGTTAAACAATGCAAGTATGGTGATAATAAAATGGTAATTAAAAAAAGAATGACAAGGCAATTGGGTTACATTGTGCTCATGAGCTGTAGTTTCTTAATTCCCACCTTTGTGTAGAATGTAAATTTTCATACTGTGGTTGCCAGTCCACTGAGTTTTGTGTAAGTACATTTGTTGTAGTTCACTGTTTTATAGTGCTTAAAGTGTGCGGTATCCACTGTGTAAGGTGTCATTAAGGCAAGCTTGCAAATGACTTAGAAAAATCCAAACTTCAGCCTCCTTGCTGGAGTATGTCTCTCTTTAATACAAGATGTTACTGTTTCATAACTGGCATGCTTATGGCTAAGGCTGTTGACCAGAGGAATTCATGGTGGGTTTTTTCTTAGCTGTAGATCTTAATTGGCATGTGAGTTTGGTGACTGTTGATTGGTAGTGTTAATGGCTTACAGAATTTGTTCTACTATTACCTGACAAAAAGACCATTGCTTGAAGAATTAAGGTTGAACAAGGCTTCTTAAACTGTCATCTTTTAATTGAAATTAGATTATACCACCCATTAAAAGAGTTGCAGCCATCCTTTTATTAAAATTAATTCAACATAATTTTGTTCAATAGTGTTTATCTGTTATGTGTCAATATTTTTTTTATTATGCGGTAGAACTGAACATTTACATGTTATCAAAGCCATTGCTTATTTTATACTTTAGAATGAGTACTGACCATTTTTCAAGATGGATGAGGCTAGAAAGCTATAATAATGTATTAGTGATTTATTGAAGTAGCTACATTAAGGAGAAAAATATGTGGTCAATGTATAGCTGCATTGGTATGAAGCACTGTAGATAAAGACATCTCTGGAAGGATTAGAATTCAAAGGGAATTATTTCACTGGATGGAATGTATTGGAGTGTCACACATTTTGTAACGTAATGAGAGTAATTTTTAGAAAGAAACTTAGTGTCATAATTTAGTTCTCTAATAAAACATGATTTCATAATGGCTTGCAGTTTATTAGTTTATTCTTATTTTGAGATGAATTTCTTGGGTGCATTGTTGATCTAAATTACTTAGCTGAAAAAATGTTACTTTTATGACATTTAAAAAATTTGTTCATGATATTTGTCTTAAAGTTCAAGCACTGGAGTAATTAATAAAGTAATATTGTGAAAACTGGAAGTTGTATAAATCTGTTTGGTGCTTTAAGTTGAGAATTTCCTGTATTCTGTAAGCTGCAATATGTGTGTATATATATACACACATGAATATATATATATACACTACAGATGTCTACTATATATAGTTTGTTAATCAGTAGAATTAGTCTGATGAATAAGACAGCTTTCTAATGAATTCTGTAAACTCAGAGAATATAATTGTAGATATTTGTACTTCAGTGAAAATTATCACTGTTTCTGTGTGTACAAATAGGGGTGTTCTGTCTTGAAGAGAATGTGATCTTTCTCCTAGGGAAGCTGTCGTCATCTGAGCAAGAGGAGCCATTATGCTTCTTGTGTGTTTGTTTGTTATCTTACTTTGTTTTGATTTATATCTTTTAATCTCTTCTCTTGGAATAATTTAAGTTTATATTACCTGAATTTTGCATCTTCTCTGGAATTTGCTGTTGCCACAGTTAGCATCACTAATGTCATATGCCTAGTAAAGCTTTTGGCCAGCTAGTACTGCTAATTTCTTACTAATTCGCTTCAAAACCTAGACAGCTGAGGTACAGGCAAATGGTGTGGTGTTAGAGAGGATAAAAGTACTAGTTTTTAATATGAGCTGTTAACTGCATGTGCACAGGTCGGTTAAAATTGTCCTGTTTGCTTTTGCATCTTCAATCCATGTACTGCAATGAACAATGCCTTTAAATGTCTTAGAATTATTGACTGTCACAATGAGCTTCCTGTGCACTACAGTGTAAGCTCCTGTTTTCTGCGTGTTGAGATGTGTTGTTTGTTTTAAAGCAGTTCATACCGGAAAATCAACCGATTTCTTGGATTCAAGCAGAATCTTTTTTTTTTTATGTAACATTTATTTCTTTTTAGTTTTATTAGTCAAATATAACTGTTTTCAATTGTTTCAAATTAACTGGAATTCAATATTTAAATGTCAATATGGTCCTCATAATATTATCAGAGAGGAGTCTAAGTACGACTGGTTCCACTCCTAGTCCCAGACTTTGTTTATGTCTAAAGGATTATGTGTGCACAATCAATCCTTTATGTCACTTAGCCAAGATTTCAAAGTTTAGCAGGCAGTGGGGGAGAGTATACCCACCAAAAGCTCAAGGATGAGAACCTTTACAGTTTTTGCAGATGGAGATGACAGGGAGGGTGCAATATGTGTGTATTGGTAGAGAATTACCAATAAATCCAAGGCTGGTTATGGTTTGGCACCAGCCTTGGATTTGTGATGCATATAGAGTGGTATAGGTTTTTATCCCGGTGCACACAGAGGTGTAGCCTGGGTTGATCACCAGTAGTTAAACAGCTCAATGTTCTGCCATTTCTGTCTCCAGAGTAGTGCTTCTGCTCTGTATCTACCAAGGTGTATGACAGTTCTTTTGGCGTTAGGAAGTGGAGATGCTGAAAGTTGTGCAGAAACGTGCCCATGTGCCACTGAATTTTACATATGCAAGAGATTGTTTATGCTTGGGCACCCATGGGGCTGTTCCACAGCAGTGCTCAGATGGCGATTATGCATTCCTGTGCTTTGCCTGGAAGATCTCTGAGCATCACCCTGCAAAATCTTATACATTATTTCAGTCATTTCACTGCCCTTAACATGCATTTAACCACACCATCCACTGATGCACATCTTGATAATGATTTGTGAGTGCGAGCTTGCAGGAGATTTTGCACCTCCAGCTGGCCCATCGCAGGTGTCTGAAGTAAGTGTCTCCCATATTGACCCTTGCTGAACTTGCCTACCCCTTGTTTCTTAAGGAATACACTAAGTAACCTGTATGGCTTCAAAAACAATGTGTTCAGCTGCTGAAGTGGGTTGAGAAGGATAGTACCATATGCATTTGGCAGGCTGAAATTTATATTATGGTTTCTGCTACTGGATCTTAGATGAAAAAAAAATCCCAGGACTTGCTTTGCAAAAGCTGCAGAACTCTAAGGGTTTGTAGAAATGTTGAGAGATGCATGAAGCAGACAGCAAGGCTCTGTTAACTAGCAGACAATGTCGTACTCGACTGTGCAATAGGTACAAAGCAGTTTATGAAGCTGAAGTGCCCACTTTTTTACCTAGTATTCCACAGCACTTGGAGATCAGTGTTGGAAAACCATTCCTCATTCATATGAAATATTGCCCCAGGAATAGAAAGTATGAATAGAGTTTGATAGGAAAAAAATTATTTTTATGAGATCTCTTTGGAAGGTGTTGAGATATTGGGATTGCAAGTGAATTGTGTAGCTGTACAAAGGAGACAGAATGCAAGGAACAAGCCAAATCCAGAGTTTGTGCTTATTGTAAGAAATCATCTTGGTCACTGATGTGCCTACATGCTTTGAGGTGTAGAAATGAGTTTGAAGTTCACAAGTGTTTTCCTGTTGGAAAACACTGTCTCAAGTTTTGTTTTAAGAAAGTCACACCTCTTGTTTAAGTCCAAGGTTTAATGTCTAAGGACAAATGTATTCCAGCACTATCAAGGACAAATACTACCAAAAACCACCCCAGAAATTCCATGGACATGCTAAATGTTATACATTTTGGAGTCTGCAGGTGGGAGGTAGTTACAGTCTACAGGTCTTCTTTCAGTCCTGAGTGGTCTCTACCTTATCCTTTCAGTTTTCATCCTGTATCTGCTATGTGAGATGCTGTGGATGGCTTTACAAGCATACTACTAAATCAGACCAATAACCTTGTTAATGTAGGTGCTTGTTGTCTTCCTATTAAGAGCATATTTCCAAATTAGATAGGCATTTTTTGAGATGCCACCTAAAAAGTGTGTTGGGGGAGCTCTTGAGATAGTAAGAACTGTTAGCCCTTTTCCAGGGAACTGCAGATTGAGGGAGCTGTTTTCCTGGACAGTACATAGGATATGTGCAAAAGTGTCTCTATGTAGAATAGGGTAAACTTACCCAGGTTCTAAAGGGGAATACTATAGTTCAGTGTAGAAAAGATGTTTTTTTCATAGACTGCAATTCCTGATTTGTAGTACAACAACAATCAGTAGTAAACTGTGTTGTCTGATGAGCTGTAAATGCCTGGAAGGAAAAGGGGAAATGTACTTTTGTTTCAAAACACTGACCCATACATTTCTCTAACACAGACAGTATTTGTCATATACAATGTTAGCCTTATTTGTTTTAGCTAAGTTCAGTGAAACCAAATTGCTTATGTCAAACCCATTGACATAAGCTCTTGCCTGATAAAACTACTTAGGGATAGAAGAGAATGGGTATCTTTCACAGTATGAGAAAGAAGTCTGTAGGCTTGATGGATGTAAAAGTGATAGACACTTACTCATCAACATCTGTCTCTGTTGACATAATAAGGCTTTATTGAAGACTTAGAAAGAATATGGGTGAGGAATTCGAATATCAAGCTTTGGTCTGCTTTACTACTAGATGGTGAATAAAATTTTCCACAGTGTATTTGGATTATGTTGAAAACTGCTAGCAGAATGAGGCAGTGTGGAATAGGGAAATGTGGAAAATGACAAGAGCAGATTGTAACAATGTATGAAGCACAGACTGGGCTGGTGCCATAGGATATTAAGGCAAAGACAAATACAAGCCATTCATACTCATTAAAAACAAAAGAAGTGTGAGAAGAACACTGTAAATGGATTAATCTGTGTAGTTATATAAACCTTCAAATCTGCTGGTGGGAGCAGATTGCTGTGGCCATACCTGATGATGGTGATCTCAATCTCTGGTGTTCAAATTCTCTGTGACTGGCCTCAGGTCCTGAAAAGCCTGTATGACATTGTCCATCCTACTGGTGTAGTATGATTCATCTTGTAGTAGGGTGATTACTCCTTTAGCCTCAGCTTTGTTATTGTTGCTTTTTACATTCTTCTGCATGAAGTTGAGAATTACTGCTTTAAGCTCACACAAATTCTAGTGTAAGGTTCTTTGTGTAAATTTGAGATGATATTTTGAGAATATTTTGCTATGATCTGAGCAGTACCCACCTCAAAGGACGACAGTCAGTGTGTTGTTGTAGTAGTGTAAACTTTCCTTGTGGGGATAGTACAAGAAAGTATAAATTCAAACATTGGGATGCTCGCAGGATTGGAGGGTTGATTGTGGGGCTGTCTGTGGAAAGGCTTTCGGGAGGTATTCTAGAGAATGCAGGTAAGCTAAAGGGAGATGTAAATACCAATGGTGATCAGCTCCTGACGTTAAGTTTATTAATTGGTCACTAAAATAAGTAAAGGTGAACCAGCTATTCATGGGGAATGGCAACATCTGGGAGAAATTGACCATGTGTCATTAAATAAATAAGAAGAGGAAGAAAAGCACCTCTATTAGTAATTAAAAGCCGTTGGATTGAACCTAGAGGAGTGAAGCAGACAAACAATCCCAGTTAAGTGAAAAAAAAAATGGCAGTTGTGTTATTGTTCCAGAATCTCAAAACAGGTCAGACTCTGGATTAGCTGATGTACTGGCAGCTACTTTCAGACAACTTTATTCTCCGGTCCCATGATCCAGACCCCTAGGGGGATTTGTCACTACCCACATGCATTGACTGGTGTGTTTTATTTTGAACAGTTGTAATAGCCAGTCAGGAATGCTTTGGTATTTTTATTATCCTCTTATGTAAATATACTTGGTTTCCGTGGCCTAAGTAACAGAGAAAGCCTTGCAATGGTTTCAGGTTTATCTTAATGACATGAGACTGAATAAACGAGTTATTAGCTGTTGGTTGCAAAGTTAAATGAAAACTGATTTTGTAAGAATAATATTTAGGTTAATGGGGTGTGTAAAATGTCTTACCAATTGACAACTGTACCCCAACACCTGAAAAAAGGTAAGAATAATAAATAAATTAATTGCTTGTAAGAGGATTTTCTGATTGAATGCTGTATCCCAGCAACTGAAAAAATGTGATTGCTGTGTCAGTATGATCGTTGCATATAGTTGCTGTCAGCATTTTACTCTTCTTTTGGTGAGAAATCCTTTTAGCTTTTTTGCATTGTTTTTTGTCGTCCAAAAAGGTGTCCAAATAGGGGGTTCCTTAAAAAGAAAGTGTTTGTTTTTCCCGTGAAAGGTGTTTGGGTTCGGTTTTTTTTTGTTTGGTTGTTTTTTGGGTGGGTTTTTTTGTTTGGTTTGTTTGGTTGTTTTTTGGGTGGGTTTTTTTGTTTGGTTGGTTTGGTTTTTTGTTTGGTTGGGTTTGGGGTTTTTTGCTTTGTTGGGGTTGTTTTGGGTGGGCGGTTGCTTTTGGTTTTATTTCTTTTATGTGAGGGAACAGTTACTTCATGTTTAGTACCTCTTGTAACATATATATATGAGAAAGTCCAGACATTCTTCATATTGGTCTTATTCTTAGTTATGAAAATAAATCTTTCTTTTAAATTCTGCTTTTTTTTTCTGTTGAGAAAACTTTAGTATGCTGTCTTTTATAGTTTATTACTGCAGCTTTATCTACTGACTTACTTCAAAATGTCAGATTAAGAGTTGATTAAAGTGGCAAACTACTTCATCACATGTATTCCATTTCACACGTTCAGTGGAAAAAGTAGAAAAACTGTAGTGCTTACAAAAATTTTTTTTAAAGTAGGCAAGGCTTAAGCTTTGATATTCAAAGTAGTGCTTAGAAGAATTCTGATTCTTTATAATAATATATTTAGAATTGGGTAGGTAAAACATTACTACCAGGTGTATTTGAATGACTGTGATCGTGTTCTTTTCCTTGAGACATTCTGGGGTTTTGAGTGTACTCTGACAAGAAATCATAGGAATTTGTATATCTTAATGTTTAGTTTTTTAATGGGTTATTATGACCTATTTGTTCATATTTCCTGAATGAATTGTAAATGAAGGGTAGGTGTTTTGAAGCTGCCTGGGAGAGATGGATGTTTAACTCTTGGCAGAAACTAATAAGAGATAATGTAGGTACTTTGGAATCTTTTTATGTACAAAGAAATAAGTTTAGAAGTCTTGTATCAAATTATACTGCTCCCTGCCTTGTTCTCAGACTGGAAACTATTATTTCTGTGCCTGAAGTCACATTGCCTGTAATCTTAAGTGTTTTAATTGCACTGATATAGATTACAGTCCATGCCAAGTAGCTTGAGGAGAAACAAATAGCTGTAAAGCTATGTGCTAGCTCTTTGCATCCTATGTGCATAGGAAAAACAGTGCTTGTAGAAATGCTATGTTTTGTTTTTTATTTGGCAGGCAGAGTTACGAGCAGCTGTGTTTTTGGCATTAGAAGAACAAGAGAAAATAGAGGTAAGAGAATTTTAAAAAATAAATCAGAAAGAAAAAACATCCTTCATGTAGAATTAAATATAGTAGCTTTAATACTTTCTATTTGTGAAATGTAGCAAGATAAAAAGATGTATTTCTGCATAAGAACATGATGCATTAAGAACACAAAACAGGATTATCAGGGCGTTTCCTCATGTTTAAAACCAGGAATTATTAAATAGCCTTTTGATATTCTAATTCTAAGTGTCTGTCTCTGCTGGGTTTATATGGCTTCTGTCTAGTTGACCAGAATAACTAAATATTTTCTCCATCAAATACATCTTTTTAAAAAGATATGTACTTGACTGATAGAGATTTTATCTAATCGGAATAATGTCTTTTGAAATTGAAAATATTATACTGGGGTTTTTTTGACAAGTGCGTTGTGAAAGCAGTTTAATGCAGTAAAATGCCAAGTATGCTAATGCTTATGGTATTTCCCATGAGGATGTTGTAGGCTTGCTTCAGGATAATTTGCTTTAACACTTAAGGATGAACTCTTAATTAAGAGATGGACTATGTACTGATACTTTGGCAATATAATAATATTAAGGGAATGAGATACTGTCAGGATTGCATAACAGTACTGCTGTGGTATACAGATACCAGTTTTGTGACCTCTCCTGCTGCCAGCTTTGCTTCATTTCCTCTGTCTTTCCATTTTCTAGAACTGGGGAATAGAGAGTAAGTCTCTGCTTCAAAAGGAGATGTATGGAAACCTGTTCTATTCCTCTACTGGTTCAATGGTTGTGCTCTTTCTGGAAAAATGCTTAAATGAAACAGACAATATTGGGATGTTAGTAAGGAGGGGAAGTAGTTATTCTATGATTTGAGATTTCATATTCCAGAAATTTAACATAAGATAGTTGAAGAAGACGTGATGGAAGGGTGATATAGAAGAACAGTACCATCTCTTTATGGAAAGCTTCAGCATTTTATAGAGCACCCAGAGAACAACCTCCCACACTACCTGGAGAGTAATAGCAATAGTTCAAGTAACCTGAAGAGAGGTTTGCTACAGTACATTTTAGCTCACCATTTCTCAAAAAATCATGTATCATGATATTTTAAATTTATACTGTAGACACTGGTGATACATTGATACTTACCACTACTCTGAATTCTTAAATATTAAGCAAGATTTCCTTTTTTCAGGTAGCACTTTCTTGTATGTTAGCATTTGCTAGTGTAGAGATAAATACCTGTAACTGATTCTTTTCTTACCCAGGATATCAAATCCATCTTACAAATGGCATTTAGAATTTGTTTTGAAAAATCCTGGAATGATTTTGACAAACCCAGACATAGCATATTGATTTATTTCCGTTTAGAAATTGAAGAGGGCAAATCTAACAAGGGAGAAAAAAACATTTTTGTAATATCTTTGAAGGTCTTTTAATTAATAGAAGATTAGTATTGATTTGTGTACTAGTAATTAGTGTGGTCCACACTTCATCTGGAAGATTTGTAAGTTTCCGTTTTTGAAAAGGTTGGACTGAATTGCCTTAAACTTTGCACTATATTAGAGGAGCAGCTTGGGAAGTTAGCTACTTAGCTTACCTCTTCAGTCATTAGATAAAAAAAAATCACTATGCTATGAAGAATTTTGGTGAAATTACTTTAGCTCCGAGACAAATTTAATTTGCCTAAAGAAATTTATTGCTACATAGCTTTTACTTGTAGTTGTAGAATTAATACAAAGGTAGATTTTTAAGAAGTGAATTACATGGGCAGGGCATCATTGTGGAGCACAGTATACCAGAGCACTATCTTGCTGTGGTTTTCAGTTTCTTGCTAGCATGTAGATGACATTAATTATTGTTTGGTTTTTGCTTTTTGACAGAACAAAGCACCTCTGGTAAATGAAAGCTTGAAAAGTTTTTTAGGTACAAAGGATGGTAAGTTCTTTGTTTAGTATATACTTCTCAAGATAATAAAAAGAGGAGACAAAGGATTAAATCTTTGAATCTTGTTAACAGTACAGTCTCCATGACATGAAGTATGCTTTTGTTTCTTTCAGGTATCCTGATTGCTACTCATTCAGAATAGAATTAAGTCTATAATTTTTAAAGTTAAAAGTTTTATCACTGAAGTTGTGATAAAAACCTTAGTTTTTGACTAAGGTGATTAATTCATTGAAATTAAGATTTCATGATGACTTACAGTTGTGCGAACTCAGAGACATTCGAGACGAATAGAAACCGTAACCAGTGAAAACTAAGAGTAGAGCTACAGGAGTGAATGGACATATACGACAAATGTCAAAGCGATGTTTGTAAAACAGCTGAATAGTTTAAAAAACATGCTGCACATGGATTTTGTAAGCGATCTGTATGCTCTGGCAGTATTGCTGGCTTAAATGATTTTGATATGACATCCGAGTTCGAAATTAGAGAGTTGGTATACAAACTTGCTATGAGGTGGTCGTTTGCTGGCCATACTGAAGCCATGTGTGCTGGTGCTGATGTTAAATCTTTGACATAAGATATTTTTATATCTGGTGTATTTTAACTCTTCTCATTTTCTTTTTAGGTCGCTTGGTAGCAGGTCTTGTTGCAGAATTTCTACGGTTTTTCAATCTTGATTTTACTTTAGCTGTTTTTCAGCCTGAATCAAGCACAGTAAGATATACTGGTTTTGCTTGTATGGTATGCTCACTGTTTGAAGTGCATGGCAATGAATGTAGAAGCTATGGCAAATTTGTTTAAACCACTTACTTGTTTCTATTAAAAATAATTTTTTTTTATGCTTTGTCTGTAAAAGGTACCTAGTGTCATAAAGACACATTTTTCAGGAAAGTGGGCTAATATGACAATTTCTCTTTATCAAAACCAATGCTAGATAATAATTTAATTTTCAATTAACAAGTTGATAATTTTTGTGGGGTCATATAATAGTATGCAAATCCTGCTTTCTCCTGCAACATTTTACCACTAACTTTACTATGTCATAATATTAAATTAGTATTGTTACATGAAAATTAAAATAATATCAGTCATCTACTCTGAGAGAAATTTCAGTGACCCAAAGGACTTAGTGCAAATATACTTGGCAAAAAGTGATTGAATAGTTCTGTGGGGAGGGCCATGCGATGATCTCATGGCCCAGCTGATTGCTTTAAGGCTTTAGATACTGAATTAGAGGGTTTTCATCATGTTTGTCCCTTTGTCTCTTTTTATGATATAACAGTTTTAATAACAATTTTGGGTTTGAAGCAGTTTCATTTCACTGCAGAATTTTTTGTTACATCTCAGGTCCTTTTTTTTTTCTTGAAGTCAGTTTAAATATTTAATATTATAAAAATCCAATTTTTTCAAATCGATTAATTAGTTGACTTCTGTTTCTCAGAACTTCATGTTTCTTTTTAGGGGCTTATTCAAAGAAAATCCCATGTAACTGTATTCTTTGCCAAATATCCTTAGCTAAATTAGTTGCTAATTTATTACTAGAACACATCTGTACAAAGATTTGTGTTCATGCTACCAAATAGAAACAAAAACAGCCACGCTTTGTGTTGTGTTGCCACTCACTCTTGGGAGCAATGCTTCATTTGCATTGTAAAGGCATTTCGTGCTCTTTGAAACACCCCCTTCTGTTTTCCAATAAGTGTGTCCATTTCACCTCTTGCAGTGCATAAAGGAAATTTGGCCAAAGTTAAGTAAGCTGAGCAAGACTGCTGTATATAGTGCTGAGAGATTTGACTTTGTCTTTCTCTATTAGCCCCTGCCTCTGAGCAGTTTCTTGTACTGTCAGTTTAGTCACCGTTTCAGTGTGTTTTACTAGTGGTGGCTCACTTCAGTATTTGCTTGACCAGTGTTCTGATAGGAAGTGTCACTATATGATCATAAGAGATCAAGATAAACTGGTGCCCTTTGCAGTGTTGCCATCTGGGGTTGTGCTAACCAACCTGGGTTTGCTGTAGCATTCTGCTTCTCCTATATAGTGTGAAGTTCAGTTTGAGAAAGTGTTGTTGGAGTTTTTTGGTGGGGGTTTTTTGTATGACACAGAATTACTTTCATCCCTTTTTCTGTCCAAACCCCTGTTGTTTTTAAAGTGGAACAGAGACCAAAAGTAAATGCTGACCTACGCAAGTGTAGTTGCATATGCACAGGAATGGCAACTCCCCATCATCCATGATATTTGCTGGAACCAGTGGCTGGATGTCCTTGGATCCACTTTTAAATGTGATAGGCTAAAGTAACCTGGCCATATAAATTCTTAAATCCCAAAGCATGCTAATGATGGCTTCTTGCATATTTAAAACAACTTTTCATGATCTGTGACAAGTTCAAGTACAGATCAGAAGTAAATTATGCAGTGGATGGTGTCCAAAAGAGGTGTAGATGTGGCTCTTAGGGACATGGTTTAGTGGTGGACTTGATGATCTTAAGGGTCTTTTCCAACCTGAGTGATTCTATTATTTTATTACTTTAGTCCACAAGCAACAAGAAGTCATAAATAATCACTGTTTAGTCAAAATAGAACTGTGTTAAATAAGACTTTTTTATATTACAAGATATATATTTTGTTTTCTGACAGTTATTTCTATGTCGTGATTCTTTTTTTCTATTGTCCCCCAGCTAAATGGCCTTGATGGCCGAGAAAACTTAGCCCGAGATTTGGGAATTACGGAAGCAGAAGGTACTGTGGGTGGTCCCCTGTTGTTGGAGGTTGTTAGGAAGTGTCAGCAGAAAAAGATTTCAGGTGGTGGAGAAGTAAGTAATATTAACTTGGAATTTCTTTCTTTATAATTCTTTATTCATTTTTTTTCAATGATGAAAAATAAACTGAAATTACGAACACTTGGCTGTTGTACTATTATAGTGTTTCAGGTCTTTATTATATTATGCTTTTAAATTATCAGAGAGATAAGAGATAAACTTCATGGTTATTACTTTTAATACCACCCTAGGGCTCTTTATTAGTGTTCTGCTACAACATAGTAGCAGTGAGTGAATCTAGATAAATGACACAAAACACTGTGTCACTTATTTTCTGATTTCTGGTGTGGTTTAATAACCCTATTATCTGTACCTGTTTTCCTTGGCATACTTCTAATTTTAATATGACCTGAAAAGACTCAAATGAGTTTTATCAAAAGCATTAAAGCTCTTCTGAAAACATATGTACTTAAAATTAAATATATCAAAGTATTGAACTACTTGAAGGCAATGACAGCAGTATTTGAATGGAATAGATAGTTAATATGTTGATTAAATGAATTAAACCCAACCAATAGCATTTGATTGTGACTTGAAAGAAAGTTCTCTACACTGAGGATGCATTCAGTGTCCAAAAGAAAGCTTAAATTCAGAAGCAGTTGTAATAGACTTCTCAATATAGCAATTTTCTGTCACGCAAAAGGGGGGTTTCCTTGAGCCCTTAGTGTTTGATCAGTCTGGGAACACCCCAGGAAAGCCAAGACCCTTGTGCCCAGCCTGTCCATGTCCTGTTATACTGAGCAGTCCACTGTATTGTAGGCTGTTCAGCTGACTTGCAGAGGGACACGGGCCAGCACTGTTTTGGAGTCAAATCCCTTAGTACAATTTAGAAGGAGAGAGCTCCTCCTGGATCTCCTCACTCAGCTGAGCATGTTCTCTGCTGCTGGCAGCTGGTAGGAAGGACTCATGCTGAACAGTTTATGGAGTGACACACTTGATTAATAATCACACTGATAAGAGAAAATTGTGACAGGCTGAGGTGTGAAGATCACCAGTGATAATAACAGCCTGAAAAAATGTATTTAAAACAATATACAGACAAACTCTAACCACCAAAAAAAGCTAGCTCAATATAATCACTCAGCATGCATTGAATATGGTCCTTACCCAAAGGGCACCCCAATAAGGGAGAAGACAGGTTCAGCTTGTCAGCTGATCCCAGAAGTTATGATGGAATCTTCCATAACTTCTCCCTGTTCTTAACTTACTTTTATACTATTTCTTTACATTTAGTTGGAGCTTGAGTGACTGTAGTCATATACATTCTTGTTAATGAATGGTGTAAAATTTTCTTGTTTCACTCTTTAAGATACAGTCAGTAAAATACAGAGTGCATGCTCGGTGAGGGGTGGTTGTACCTTGGAGGTGGGTAACTTTGGGATGGAGGTGTGCATTGTTTCATTATGATATAATTGTAATGCTAAGTTCATCTGAGTAGAGTGAGTTTGCCACAGTTGCTGGTTCACAGCAGCAAGACAAGGTCTCCATCTGCCTTGGCTGACAGCTGCTCTGTGGTTTGCTATATTTTGGCCAAACCAGCACACCGTTACATGGTACCATCGAGTTGTTGTCCTTGCAGGGATTACTGCAGAGCCTGGATGCAGGGTCTTCACTCTGCTCCACCCTGTTTCATCCCTCTTAGCGTGTGCTTAGGGATGCAGGCTGCCTGGTGTGTGAAATCATCATGGAATGTATTTCCTGCATGCCAGCTGCATTCCATCCAGGAAGCAGCAGATGCATTTCATCCTGTGATTTCCATACTGTGTGTGACTATAACTTCCCAGTTTTCTCTAGTTCTACCCTAAATTGTCTTCCTACACATGGTGTCATGGTTTGCATACTGTGCGAGTGCAGATGGTAGCCTTGTTTCTTGTTGGATGCAATTATCATAGGATCAGAGAATCACTGAGGTTGAAAGAGACCTTTAAGATCATCCAGTCCAAGCATCAGCATAGCACCTAACCCACAGCACCCAGCACCACCAGATGCCTCTTGAACACCTCCAAGGATGGTGACTCCACCACCCCTCTGGGAAAACTATTCCAATGCCTGACCACTGTAACAGTGAAACATTTTATTTCTAATACCTAATCTCAATCTCCCCTGTCTCATCTTAAGGCCATTTCCTCTAGACCTCTCACTGCAGGCGTGGTAGAAGAGACTGGTCCCCACCTCACTACAACCCTCCTGAGCCTCCTCTTATTTAGACCACTCCCTCAACCGTTCCTCTTAGGACATGTTTTCTGTCTCCTTCAGGAGCCTTGTTGTTCTTCTCTGGACGTGCTCCAGCACCTCAATATCTTTTCTAGTGTGAGGGGCCCAAAACTGAATGCAGTAGTTAAGATGAGACCTCACCAGTGCCAGTTATTACAAAATTAAATATGTATTTTTAATAAGCACTTATTTGAAACTTCTTAGGTGGCTCCAGTTCTAAGTGACAGCCAGTGCCCCACATCAAAATCATCTGATGGACGGTCAAGTGCACACTCTGTACCAAATAAGGTAAGATTATGTATAATGAAAAGCTTCGTAACATACATGGGATGAGTAAAAGAGAGAACTCCTATGAAACTGCAGATATGACAGCATTCACTTAAATGATCTGCAATTTGAAAGTATTAGTTCCACTTCAGCAAAACTTTCATATATGTGATTCCAAGCAAAGACAAACTGTTGTGCTAATACTTTGACATAGTAGGAGTTTGTTCCCTCAGGGCCCAGAACAGAAAAGTAGCTGTAGCTTCCCTTCTATTGTAGTCAGGCTATCATTAAGCTCTTAATTTTCAAAAACAATTCTGTTCCTCCAGAATAGGAAATTAAAATATTTTTATTACTACTACTTACGGGTTTAAGTACTTTTTCCTGCCCTAGAAAAGCTGAGCTACTGCCAGCAACTGAATGTTATTCTGTGAGTGAGATAAAATAACCTTGGTATGAAAAAGACCTACCAAGGTAATTTTAAGTTTCATAGCCTTTAGTTTGAAAATTTTGCTTCAGCCTTCCAAATGAAAGTTAACGACTGATAAAAAAAAATACTTTGGACAGTACAAGCTACATACATATTGGCTATCTGGATTAAATAATACTTTTTGTTTTGTTTCATTTCAAAACTGTGCTGCTATTTGTAGAAAGGAAGCTAATGTAATAAATCTTTTACTGGCCTAATTTTAATAAGTCTCGGAGAAAGGAAAAATAGCAGTACTCCTTGCTAGGTAATAATATAAAAACATTTTTCTTTCACGGCACCTTGATTATCTAGGTAAATTAGAATATTGTTCTTTGGGCCACAAAGCCATGCTAAATTACAGCTTGAGTTGTACGACTTGATGTTAAAGGAATTGTCCTTACATTCTAGACTGTAGGTCTGAGCCATAAGCATTAGAAAAAGACTGAAAGTTATGTACTTTCGAAGTCTCACTATTGTCAGTTTTGGTTTTAGTATTTGAAGAGAGAATGTATCAGTAACTGCAGTTTTCTTATGCTTATTACTTTAAAACCTGATGCTATATTGCAGAGATTACCATTTAATATGGAACTTAGAGTAATTTTCATGGGTTTAAATTGACTTCTTTTGAAGGCAGTGGATATAACTAAGAGCCTTTGTTTGTAGATATGTTGCAAAATAACATGAATAAAGCAAAAGAATCAGTCTGTCTGTAGATTTCTTTATTTGATAACCAAGATATTTTAAATGGTTTGCTTTTATAGTAGAAGTGATGTAGATAGCATAGCAATGCACAGGATGGAACAAAAGATTTTAATGGCAGCAACAATAAAGAACACTTTCTAAAGTGATAAAACAACTTTTTTCTGGTGTGATTCTTGATGATGCTAATAAACTTACTAGTACTTCTCAGGAATTTGAGGTAATGTTTTAGAAAGTGATGCTAGGTGTATGTTCTGTGTTGTGCATTTATATATACACTTAGAGTATTACGTGACATGATTACTTACTCCATTCTTTATCTTTCAAGGCTGCTGAAAACACTCAGAGTGATACAAGTGTCTCGTCAGGGGAAGCAAGCAAAAGAAGTATTCATTTTCTGCCTAATGAAACAAAACTAGATCCTCAACTAGAAAACAAAGACTTGAATACCAAAGAAAAAAGTGATCCAGTTGTGGATGAAGATGATGTAGAGGGAGATTCTTTCTTTGATGACCCTATACCCAAACCAGAAAGAACTTATGGCTGGTAGGTAACATGGGTGTTCTACTTAATACATGGTTTATTTTGTCTTCTGTATGCTTGCAGACCTTTGAGAGCTATTTGTTATTTGATTATTTGCATTTGTGTTTAGATCTGTAACCTTTTGTTTCTGAAGTATTAATTTCTCTGATTCTGTTCTATTCCATGATTCTGTTCTATTCTCTGCGCAGTGTCCTCTGGGATCTCTTGGATGTACTATGAGTGGAGAAACCTGTGTCACTTTAAGGTGCATCGGTTAGGGTATCTAATGTCCTCAGCCTGTTTCTTGGGTGGAGTGAACATGTATGAGGCACAGACATCAGCATTTCTTCTTGCAACAGAGCTGCAGAGGTGCTCTGTTCTAAAGGAAGTGGGCAGTGACAGGGATAGTGCATTAAATACCTGTACGGCTTTGTAAGGAATACAAAAACCACTTTAAACTGGCTCCACAGACTGTAATAATAAGGAAAGTTTTCGTACAGATGAGGGTTTCCTCTTCACATTGCAACACCGTTTGTGTGCAGTTCTGTGTTTTCAGTGACTTCTGCGTATGTCAATTTTGCGGATGCATCCAAAGCACATTTTTTATTGTTCATCTGTGGAGTCTGATGACTGAAAAATGCCATTTGAAACAAGAACTAGTGGCTGAACTATGCAGCAGCTTTGTTATAAAACTGAAAAACCTATCTTTGTGTTATCGTGTTATCTTGAAGCTTAGCTTAGATACCACTATATTGAGAAATGCTGCAGGATCACTTCCTGGTGTTCTTTTGCTGTGCTCAAGTAATCAGAGAATTGCTCCAGCTGAGCAGACATTAAGAAGAGGTTGCAGAATCATTTGTAAGTCAGTTTGGCAATTGGCTTTTCCCCCCAGCTATTCTGATAGTGGGCAGAGCAGCAAAAGCCTTTTTTGTGTTACTGCTGCAGTAGATGCTTAGTCTTAGAATACGATCCTTCTGGTAGAGCGTGAAGTAATCATGCCAGGTAAACCAGATCTCTCTTTAGTAAATTTATGGACTCTTTGTGAAAGATTATTTATAATACAGCTTTTGTTGGATGTTTTTAGTTGGAGTAGTTGGATGTTTTTAGTAGTAGAGTTTTTTCCTCGAAGAGCAGTAATTGTACTCCGGAAAATATTGTGTGTTACCAATAATCCTACTATGGTATTTCTTTTCTCCGTTTCTTATTGTTAATATCAAAATTAAAACTGCATCTGAGTGCATTTATTCCTTACTCAAGAGCTCATTTAAATGGCCTTTAACCAAAGTAACCATTGTAGCAGGTAGTCTAAATGATAAGTTGGGAAAACTAGAAAAGTCTGTAAAAACTTCTGCATAATAATAGTATTAACTAATTTCTTATTGTTTGAGCATTTTGGTATGACAAGAAAGGACATTTACTTTGAAATTGGGTAAGCTAGATTTCTTTCAAAAGACCATCCAAGAAAGAGACTCTTTAATTATTTAGTAAAGTAAGGATTTTTTTTCCTAGTAGAGAAACTCCCTACAGAAAAAAATACTTCTGGATTACGTGTTTGTAGTAGAGTCACAGTCCACCAATTAGTATTTTGGAGCACATAATGTTACTGTGATGCAGCTATTATAGTAGCATCCCATAATAAGGTTTGCTGAATATGTTAACAACAAATGAGCTAGAATCTATTTGTAGCTGGGCTGTGTGTGCTGAATCGTTCATTTTTACCTTCCTGGCAACTCTTCTAGAGGGCAAAAAACCCCACATTCTTCAGGTGGAATCCCGTTTGTGGTATGTTGTACTGGTGTACTCAAGTCCCAAGGGGTAAGTAAATAGGACAGCTGCCAGCACTGCTTTCTTTGCAAGAAGATAATTTCCTTATGGAAATCTTGCCCGTTCCTTTAAGATGGTTTCTGTGGAGAGAAAAGGAGCAAGCAGCTGCTAATGACAGTGTGAGAGATGATCCAGGCACTCATTATCCCTAGATCTCTGATCCATTGTTCAAAATTCTGAAGCATTTTAATGTGTGATGTTACACGTGATATTTTGGTGGTCTAGATACAATGAATGATTCAAATGATGTCCATTATTAATAGGAATGGAATCAAAATAGTAAACAGTTCTGGCAATGCTAAATGTGAAAATCTTGATCTTTTTTAATTTGTGTTTCTTCATCCTCTACTTGCAAGTAGAATTTGAGCTAGGTAGTAGCCAAAGGAACTTTAACATGTAATGAGTTCTGTCTTCCTGTAACTGAGAGGTTTTCATTCTGTGAACTGACTGCTCTTAGAATTAATAGCTTCATCAGACATAATTTCTTTTAGATGTAAAACAAACTAAAATACTGATTTATATCTGAATCTTCCTTCTTTTGGCTGCATTTACATGTGGGGATGATGAAAGGTCCCTAGACATAAATAGTGATGCTGATGAAGGCGCTCTGTCTGTGAGAGAAGACAGGCGGAAGTCTTTGCACGGGTGAGAAAGTGGCTTTCTCAGTGAATGTTGTGGTTGACACTTGTGCCAGTGAACTGCCTCTTGCTTTTAAGGTTGCAGAGTGAATAGTCTTTCTCCCTTGCTTTTTTTTTGCTGCAATACTGCTTTTATAGTTTTATGACAATTTAATAACAGAAAATAAAGTAATTATGCATATTTTACAGCTCTGTGGAGTACTTATTTATTTGGTTTTTTACAGGAAAACTGAGGCTAATAAAGCAGGAGGTCTAGCATCCCTTTCTGATGCACCGCCTCTAAAAAGTGGGTTAAGCTCCCTGACTGGTGCACCTTTGCTAAAGGAGTCTGATAGTAAGTTTTCATATGTTTTTGTGTATAAATGATTGTAGAAGGTATTTCTGTAATGAAATGAATGAGCAGATGGAAAAATGATAGCGTACGTGGCCCCCTTCTGGTTGTAGTGTGCTTTACAGTAGTGCTTTCTTAGTGAGTGATGGCACTGGTTTGGATGTATTGTGCTACCACTGGGGCATTTTATGCTTTGGAGCATGAAATACTTATCTACATCCCTTTTTCTCTGTGTATATAAAGCAGTGTATAATTCTACTGCTCAGTTTTAAACTGAAATTGGCTTACGCCTTTGTATTATCTTAAGTTATTTGTACCAATTCTTCAGAGGTATTTGCTTTCATGTTGTAAATCCCTGAGTAGTGGGAGATTATCCCTGTTTACTCCCCAAGTTTTTGAATATTTCAGCTCTGAAAATTTAATATAATATTGCCATACTATACTATAAAAGTACATAAGGTTGTTATAAAAGAATAATTGTGTAAATGTTTGGTTGATGTGTGTAAGTGGGATCTTATTGAAGAGTCACAAGTCCAGTTTCTGATATAAGTGCTTTTGTTTACAGATTTGGATAGGAACTCTGTTTTGAAAGACCTTCGGTTGGTGAATGCAAAGCTGGGATCACTAGAATTAGGCAAGTAACTGCTAAACATGAGGAAGCTCTGATATTTTAGGTTGGCCAGAACTGATAAATTCTGGCCGAGCTTCTTAAAGGAATCTGAGAAACTCAAATACACATACTGAACTAAAATCTTCAGCTTTTACTTATGTCATTCTAGTTAACATAGATTGTGAAGCTTAATGTAGTTAAGAGCAAGATATGATCTAATGAAATACAGAAAAGTGAAAACTGGTGTCTTAGGGATTAATATTTTACACATGGAGCAAAAATTTGATTCATTCTGTACATGCATGTACTAGTATCAAGTGATGAATTTTGTTCTTGAGGTTTCTACAAAAAGAGCAGGTTTGTATTTTTGGTAAAAGATAGACTGGTAAGTATTACTGCTTTTCAGTGGCATATTTATTTGCCCTCTACACCTTTGAAAATCGCCTTGCTTTTGGTGCAATATGAAGAAGGTGTGATGGAAGAATTCTCTCAGGATATAGCTGCCAAGTATTTAAGTTTTGTATTCAGCAATGCAGCTAATATCCTGAAAACTTATGTTCAGTTTTGAAACCGTTTATGTTTATAATACTGAGATTAATTAATGACAAAGATAACTCGTCCTTCTAATTTGCATAAGTAATTTAATCTACTCCCACTTTTCTGGTCATCAAACCATGTGTTTTGGTGCAGGAATATATGGGGCTTTTTGTGTTTCCTGAAGAGAAAACTTGTTTGATTAATAGCTTTTAAACCTTGTTTAGGAAATGGAGATGATGATGAATATGCTGATGACTTCAACAGGTAAGAGCAGGATGATACCCAGTAGGATAGTATTTTATGCACTATGAGCATATCCACTAGCATATTTGAATTATTTCATAATATGTCAGACAGTCACTATCACTGGAATCTGTCAGTATTTCTGAACTCCTTTAAGCTTCAATTTGCTGTTTTAATAAATTTACTTACAAGTTAAAAAAACAACCAAGCCAGGTCCCTTTTTGTTTAGGGATAATGAATTCCTGAAAAATCTACTGCTAACTCTAGGATGATACTATGTTTTTTTGTGGAAGGGGTTTGAGGTTTGGGTTTTTTTTCTGAACCATGCACTTAATAAGGTGTTAGCAATTAATGCAATTATAATAAAAACTGGAAAATAAAGCATCATGAGTAGTCAGTAATAAATATTTAACAACCTCATGCTTATGATGTGGAGGTATTGGTGTTGTAAACTGCATGATCAAGGCCTAAGTATTTCTCAGCATTTATTATGGCTTCATATAGGTAGAAAGCCTTCAGTTGTTATGGGGTTTTAAGTAACTTCACATCTAACTTGCTAGGAAGTGAAATTCCAATCAAATGTCAGGTATAAAGTAAATGTCATACCTGGATGTTTGATAAGGAAGTCTTATTTCTGTGCTTATGGTTTTCTTTCTTAGTACGAGTCATCGCTCAGAAAAAAGTGACATCAGTATCGGTGAAGAAATAGACGAACTTTCTGTGGGAACAGAAGAGTCAAATGCCAGTGATAAAGTATGATTATTTTAAAATTATTGTTCTTTATAGTCTTCTGATCTTGTCTTGACTTTGTTTCCAACCTTCTGTGAAGTAATATGCCGTTATCCTAAGTTCCTAGGTTATATGTTAAGGTTGTATTATTTGTTATGTTCTGTGTTGTACACTTAGTATCCTTGCTAAGTTAGATGCTATACTGATTTTAAAAATCCCAACAAAACAAAAACCCTGCAACAGTTGTTCAGTAGTACAATTCTCTGTGCCTTTCTAGGTGTGTAAAAAGTATTTGAAACTGGTTCAGTGCCCAACATGCAAAGGTTTACCCCCCAATATCTCAAGATCTGTCTGAATACCTCCTAAAGGATTGTGTAATCTCACTGAAAGCTTGAGGCCAAACGGTATATTGAAAGCATGTGAAAGAATACATGACATGATACTTACTGTTTGTGTGATTTCTGAGTTTGCTATTTTATTTATTTTCCAGCTCGACAGCATCACACAAGACCTTACCATTTCTCAGTTAAGCGACGTTGCAGATTATCTAGAAGACGTGGCATAGAATTGGATAGCAAAAATCTTCCATTGTGCTGGACTAGAAGACTGCTGTGGACTATTAATTTCAGACAATCACCTTTTGCTGGAATGTCCACTCCCTATTTGTGCCTTGCGTTTCAAAAAGACTGTAGGTGAAGAAGGTTTTTAAATATTCTTAACAAGAACTAAATGAAATAGTGTGTTCCCATTTGAGTCTGATATCAGAGTTACTTTCTTCATTTGGTTCAGCCAAACCTTTCACAGCAGGAGGTGGATTTTCGAAGCAGAATGTCCATTGCTGGCAGTGGACATAATAAAAACCAATTGATGAGAGAACATCGAGAAAGAGGCATGTGGCTTTATAGTGAGCTTGCACTGTTATTTTAACAGTCAAATTTTTTTTAAAGATAACCAAAGCAAGAACCTTCAAAGGTAGTGGTTCAACTCACACTTCTTTTAACACAATCTTGTCAAGTCAGCATGTAGTACATGCTTATGGTAACTCTAGCCACAATACCTAATTCCTCCAGACTTACTTGAAATGGCTATTTTACAGACTCTTCTGAAAGTTGGACTTTACCTTTTTTAAAGGCATATTAAACTGAGAGTATCTAAACTCTTAAATCTGAATTTAGCTATATTTAGGAGCTAAATTTAGCACTAGTCTTAACTCAGAATATTCTTGTTTAAATGTGTTTGTCAGACCATTGATGTTAAGACCTAAGCTGTTTTTATATATGATAATTTCATCAATGTTATCTGTTGTTAAATCACGAAAAGTAATTTTGTAAGGATTCACAAATCAGTAACTAAATCTTACGGGGTTTTGTTAAGTTTTTAACAGTGTGTAATGCTTAGTGGAGCTTTTATTATTGAGGGCTCTTCATGTGCTGTAAGATCACTTTCATTCTTGAAAATATTTTAAGTAAAAATGAGCGCCAAAAAGTGAAACTACTAAAGTTCTGCTTTTCAGATTCTGACTGCTGTACAAAGTTAAATGCAAATATTTTAAAGTACCATACTGAAGACATTATGGACACTAAGTTCTAGCTAGGAGCAAATTCTTGTATTTTCATGATACTGTTGCAGAAGAGGGTCAGTCATGGAAAGGTTGACAGTTCTTTAATGACACTGTTGCGAGTGGCGCTGCTATAATGTGTAGGTCATGGACATTTGTAATACTGAAACAAGACTTCAAAATGTGCACTTTCTGAACATTGTGAACACATCTGGAAAATAGACGTGTAAGTGAATATAAATAATTTAACTTTTTTTTCTTTTTTTAGGCTTTGTAATTTTCTTGTTCAGGAACACTGTTGGCCTGTTGTCAGTGGTCACCACAGTGGAAGTAGCATGCTAAACTAAAGCCATTGGTTAAGCATATAAAGCTGCTACTAGCACTGGAAGCTGACTTAAATATTTTTTTGCACTGGGCCAGCAGGCCTGGAGCAGTGCTGGGAACTTAGGCTTGTACATTACATAAATGATTTGAGAGGAGACAGAAAAAGTGTGCCTTTTATTTATGTGCACCCCAAAAATAGCCAGCAAAAAAGTATTAAGAGTATTTAGTCATGATGTTAACTTTTAACTTTGTGCCATATTGTAGCAGCTGAACACAGAGGAGAATTTTTTTCACCCCAAAAAGTCAATGTGCCATAACTTCAAATAGAAACAAGGTTGTAACATATGATATAGCCTGTGTAAAAAATTCATTGAAGGGTAGGGGAACCTGCGCCTCAAGATACTGTGTATGGAAGAGTTTGGATTGGACTTTTTTTTCCCTTTCTTTTTTTTCCTTTCTTTTTTCCTTTTTTTTTTTTTTTTGTTACAAAGAGCATCAGCATGTCTGAAGGAAATAAAATTCCACATGAACAGTTGTTTTCTGGCATTCATTTTTAAGGTGTACAGAATAATGCAGAGGCAGTGTTGTTTGCTTTCTTACCTGCCTTGGGAAAACATGATGTTCCATTACCTGTCAGCTGTAGGATATGTGGCAATTTATCATACCAAAAGAAACCAAAAGTTTATTAAAATATTTCTAATTGCGTTTGAAGATGTGGCCTTTTCAATAACTAATTAGATATTTTAAGTGTTAACATGACTTGTGTTAACAGCGAAGTATTGTTCTCTTACCTTGGGAGTTAATTGGAGACCTTGCACTTTGGCTCTAATTGAAGGAAATACCAAAAAGTGGTAAGTCTCCATGCTGTTCCTCCTGTGAGCTTTTACTGAATTGTGTATAATAATTCAAATTGTAAAATAAAGCTATTGTGCTGGCTAAATTGTGTTTCGAGACTTGTTGAACCAGAAATCTTAATATTTAGGTAAATTAAGGAAGCTCTGTGGGATTTGAGGGGTTTTCATGAAAAATGCTTTTTCTATAGTCCGGTCTGCAATTGGGAATTCTTTTAAGCCCTTTTTTAAAGGATCTTGCAGTTCCTGATGATGAATCTGATTAAGACTTGACGGAATTATATTAGTGGTATCAGCCCAAGTTGTCAGATGGTTTATGATTCAACAAAGGAAACAGTCTTGATTGGCAAAATTTTGTCTTGTTTAGCATTGTTAGAGGAATTTAAACATAAGTGACAAGTTAAGGTCTCTTGAATGCTTGTTTCACTGTATATTTCAAACCATATTGTTTAGTATTTCACATTAGGATTCTCCCTGAAGGACCAATGTAGTTCAGTACCCCACCTCAGATGTGTTAGAATTAACAGCCAGAGCCCTGTCATAAAAGATGGGAACATTTCTGTGAGCAGAGAAGTACCTGAGAGGGGCACTGATGACTGCTCTGTGCACTTCTGTATCAGTTAGGTCTGGTTAGAAATACCCTGTTTTGTTGTAATTTTATTAACAAATTCTGTGATTTTTCAGAAGTACAAACTTAAGGACTAGACTATGGCTGACAGTTTCATAGCATTAATATGGCTCTTGTAATAAGGATGGATTATAAAAATGATACCTGTCTTTTTTTTCTTTTTAGTGAAATTAATGCATTCCACCTTTTTTTAAGTTAAGTGGGAAACCACAGCACATCTCATAAAATATTTCCTTGGAAGTGATGCTTTCCCCAGATATAATAAAATCACTATCAGCTTTAGACGGTTTTGATAATATATAGAACCTACACCTAGCTCTTGAGACAACTGAAACACTTGATTAGGTGATGATGGTAAAGATGGGGTTTACTACTTCGTTTTGTTTTTAGTATAGTCCTTTTCACTGGTTAAATACTATCAACAAAGACCAGCCATCTCTTCAGGAAAAAAAAATGCATCCACGGGTATTTGTAGATAAAAAGCTAACAGACTTCTAGTTTTAATGTTGTGTAGGCAGCAGGAATTAAATCTTGTCAAGATGACTGCAGAACTTTGTGGTGCAGATGCATCTCTTTTGGCAGGTCCTTTCGTTTGATGTTTTTCTTGTGAGGCAGAGTCAAGAGAAATTGAACTGAATTGCAAGAGGTGCAGTTTTGGTAGATTTGTAAGTGATGTCATTCATACTGAAGCTAAATCCTCTACAGGCTAGATGCCAAAATCTCCCAAAGCATCTCTGTGAACAGATAGGCTGGATAAAAAGCAGCTTTGCAGCAAGGGCCTGGGGGCAGCTGTGAAGAGTGAAAGCCTGGAAGCGTGAGTCAGTGCAGGCTGAGGGAAGTGTCCCCTTCCTTGTGAGACCAGTACCTGGAGTGTTGTGCTCAGCTTGGCTCGCCCAGTACAAGAGCTGCCAACAAAACAGAGCCTGGTAGAGGGGTTTAGAGGATGGTGGTGGAACTGGGGTATGTGATCTATGAAGAGCTGGCACTGTTCTGCCTGTAGAAGAGAAGGTGAAGGTGAGTGTCTGAGCTGAACTTCCATGCTTACAGTGCACCGTACGGAAAAGAGACCCATACTCTTCCTAGAGGTGCCCAGTAAAAGGACAACAAACTGCAGTGAGAGAAATTCCAGTTGCGTACATGAAATAAAATCTAAAGAATCACCATAACAATGGTCCAGGACTTCAAGCAGACACCCAGAGAGATTGTGAAGTCTCTATCACTGGAAATTTTCAAAACTCAAATGGACAGACTCGGAGCCACTTGATCTAGCTTTGAAGTTAGGCCTGCTTTGAGTAGCAGTCTGGACCTCCACCAAGCCCTTTCAATTTAGATTATTCCATGATTCTGCTGAAGCAGACCTCTGTATGGAAAACTAGTTATAATAGGGTTAGACAGACTCCATGTGGCTGCCTCTGTGCATGCAAACTACCTGTTTGCAGGTAGAAATAGTTTTGCTACAGTCTATTAATGCAGGTGTTTATGTTCATGCTAACTGTCCCATGGAGAAAGGCCAATGTTTGCAAATACAGTAATTTAACATTTACTGTAAGGATTTAAATCTTATGTCCTTGAAGAAATCTATTAGGAAATGTGGACTTGGAACATATTTGAATAACGTGCTGTGCGAATAACTGCAGCTGATCCTTACACTTGCGTCTAAGTTTAAAAACAACGCGTACGGTTTCTAAAAGTTGTTTTTCAGTTTCTTAACAGCTTTAAGTGTTTTGTTTCAATTGCTCTATGATATGGGGAAACCACAACAGATACAAGGTAGTAAAATCAGGTCATTTGCAGCGTTCCCCTCTAGAAGTACCACATACACTTTCACAGCAAGAAACTGCTTCACCTTTTTTTTTCTCTGAAATGGAAAACTTTCCACCTTGTGCTCACAACATGGTCTGTTTTGGCTGACAGGTGTCCTCCAGGGCGTGCTGCAAGGGGAGCTATTGGGAAAAGGCTGGCATGTGCCACAGCAGTGTTTCCAGATGCATTTTTGGCTTAGGTGATTGTGGCAGACTTGCTTCTAAACTGATGCTCCCATTATGTTTCAGACATGTAATTCTGGTACTTTGTGTTATGCGATTAAAAGTTCAGCTCCACAAATGGAAAACAGGCCAGAGGAACGAGGTAACTTGTGCAGATGCAGCTGCTGCTACTGGGGCTGCTGTGATCCAGCAGCTCCTCTCCTGAGGTGTGGGGCTGTGAGGCTCAGCACGCTGCAGCTACCCAGATCAGCCAGCCCCTCAGAACCTGCAGTGGCAACAAGCGTCCTGCGTGGGGAGTGCTGCCCACCCAGGAGCTGAAACAGGGCTGGGAAATGTTTCTGTGTGAGGAGACATGGCCGTGCAGCCCACCTGCTTTTTACATTGGTGAATGCTGGGTTATGGGATTAAGGCTCAGCTCTTACAAGCACAGAGGAGCAAGGCGAGGGGGAACCCAATACTGAACTGGAGCTCTGGAAGCTGAAACCCCTTGCCCTGTCTCTCTCCTGGGCCATCTCGGGAGAGGTGCCCCCAGGCAAGCCCCTGGGTCACCTCGTGGGCTGAGTGACCTACAGACACATGGGCTGATGGTGGGATGTTGGAGAAGACTATTTGGGGGGTGCATAAATCCTGGTCTGGGATATTTAGAGCGAGAACCAAAAGGGGAGAAAGGGGGGGATCGTGGTTTGAAGGAACAAGCGTGGGCAGAGAGGGAAAGGGGGGCAGTTGTGGGCAGACAGGCTGCTGCTCAGCAGTGTGTCTGGCTGTGCCTACCCCCTACAGCACTGTCTGCTCTCCCTGAAAATTTTTTCCAGTTCTTTCTAAACATGAATAAAATGCTTAAAACTGTCTAAGTAATACTAGCCTGTGGATAAATTAGGGATGAATTTAGGCAAAATCTAGAAGCATCCATTTCCTTGAAGTCAATGTGATATTGGGCTACCTAGAAACGTTTGACAGAGCTTGGGTTTTACAAAATTATTCTGGCAACCTTTATAAGAAAAGCACGTTTATGTTGTTAAGTGGCTGACATCTTGACTGATGTTTTCTTCATCTCCTTTGAACTGCAAAGTAAGAGGTCTGTGCTCTGTTCATTAAAAGGAAACTGATAAATTTGAAAGATAAGTAGTTCAAAGCATTCCAAGCAAGCCAAGATGAAACTACAAAATGTAAATTCTGGGTTTCAGAGACTAAAGCAGTCCTGGAGGTGAGAATTATGTACATTTAAACTTCATAACTTAACACATATTCATGGGAGAAATACGAAATTTAAAATAATTCTTAAGGAATAATACGTAGATTTAAGTAATAGACCCTGTCATTGAAAAGCAACACACACATACACCAGCTATTGTTAACTGTAGCACTGCAATCCTGTGTTTGTCAGTTACATTCACTCAGCAGACTAAGTTAATTAAGTCGTAGAGAATTTTGAACTTGGGCACCTGAACAGAAACTGTTAACAGTACAAGAAAGTTCGAATTTTGAGAAGGTTTTGGCAGTGCAGGTCCCTTTAAGGTGCAGTCGCAGATGTGGGGAGGTGCTGATGATCTCAGAGAATAAGAGGACAAATTCTCATGGTCTTGTTCCATGAAAGAGAAATTAAAATTAATTAATACTTTCATGTGTTTCTGGTTTCCATAAATGTGTGCTAATTTGATGACACTTAATTTGAAAGAGTTGGAAGTGCCAGTCAAATAAATGAATGCATTGGGAGTATAAGTCTTATCTAGCCTGGGAAGCGAAATTAGGATATGCTAGTGTGATGTTAATGCATAGGAGCTCTTCTGCACTGATTCCTTGCATACATGCTTTTGCATTAAATATCAAAATGTATTAAAGTAAACTGTGGAAAAATGCAAAGGAACCAAAAGAGGTGCAAAAATACATGCAGAAATCAGTGCCAAGTACTACTCTGAAAGAACCCAATTCACTCCGGTTTATACAAAGGAAATTAAATGAAGCACTTACGCATGAATTGAGACTAGCCCAAAGAACAATGAAGCTGAGAAGGCAATGGGTGGTAGCAGAGAGCAAGTTATGTAAAATTGATCGATACTGTAAGAGTGCTGGCAGCCGCACAAGAGCTGTGGCTTGGTGCAGGAAACTCCCTTTGCACTGACAAGGGATGACTGGGTCTGTGCTCCCTTCCCTGGGGCATGTGGATGTGTTCTTGATAGTGAAGCAGATACCAAGCTGGGCAGTTTAGAGCAGGGAGAAGCAGATGCAAGGGTTAATTTGAGTTTAAAATTATAAAAGTCTGAAGAAATAACTGCATCGCATTAGAGATTAACCGTGAGGAGCACTCTGGTTTTGAACCAGGAAGTCATAATCCCATTTTTAAACAAAAATTCAGAAGGTGGACCTTAGTTTTGGCTGGTGTTGTAGGGAATGAGCTAGAAAATCTGTTTGTTGGGAAAAAAGAGATTAGCCATAGCAGATCACATAGACTACATGATTTCGCAGCTCTGCCCCACTGTTTCTTGTGTCACGGAAACAGCTCGTAACGCTACGGCTGTAGCAGTACAAGCCATGTCAAGAGCCTGTGCAACGCGTGATTTTTAGGAGCAGTGGCTCCCCTGTCCGGGGTTGATGGTGGGAGCAGAGCCGCAGAGGTTCCCCTCCTGCGGCGCAGCGCGTTCACCGCCACAGCCCCACCCCGCCTGGGGCTCCGGCTCTGCCGAGCAGCTCCGGCTCCAGTGCGATTCACAGAGGTGCCGGGGGAAGGAGGCTGTTTGTCTCTTTCTATGTCTGCCTTTGCTGAAGAGCAGCATGTAAGGTCTGGTTCAGGCTTAGAGACATGTGGAAGCTAGAAAGCGTGCGGGTTAGCGAGCCGGGCACCTCATTCCAGACGGAGTCTGTACCCAGCATCGGCCGTTGCCACTCCTTCAGACCTCGAATCAAAGGATCGAGTCTGTGCTGCGCAGCTACAGACCTGAAAGAAAAATGGGGTCATAAATATAGGCCAATTGCCCATGCATCACGGAACAGGAAATCTTGCAGAACAGCCTTTTTCTTTTTCATTTGCTCATCTCTCAATGTAGCTAGAATTTTAAAAAAATGGATGCATCCTGACTCGTGCTGTTGTATAATAAAAGGATCTGTTCGTCATGGGAAGCAGGCTGAACACTGTCCACTTGTGTGGTCTTTTACAATAAATAGCATCTATACATTTTCTTGTCACTAATGGTTTTTTGCCTGATTACCTTTTTTTTTTCTGTATGGTAGAGTAAAATTCTTCTAATGAATCATTTTATACTTACTTGATCCTCTCATCCTTGAGGGGTTAGGGAAGGGAATTGAAACGAACTTTCAACAGGAAGCAAAATAAAGGAGATCATTCAACTCAAGCAAACCTAATTGCTCGCAGCTTATTTTCTCCCTGCTTGGTTCCAACAATATAGGAGAGCAAAAGTTGAGCTGTGACAAGCTAATCACATAGCTAAAGACAGACTTCTTTCTTGAGAACGACTGCCCTTTTCCTCTCCTGGTTTTTGTTCTGAACCTGATGGTTTATTCTAAAAGCACAGCAGTCTGTTGTTTGCTACCAGCCTGGGGCACACGGTTACTTGGAATGATTGTTAGTGAACTGTGTGATTTATTTTTAGTAAATATGACATTTAATAGAATTTAAGGCTTCATCTCAATATGTGACAGTGCGAAAGAGTCTCATGGGGTGTAGAATTTGCCAAGACTTCGGAGAAAACAGAAATTTCGTCACTTTGCCACAGGTATTGCCCATCAGTGCAAGGTGCTGAGAGGATGGTCCTCACTGACCTTTTTTCTGGGAAGGGGCAGTGTCTTCTCTGTGCAAAAGGTTGCACTGGGGAGTGGAATTTAATATTGTTATGTTAAACCTACTGAAGTGAATAAGTCTCTTACAGCCCCTACCTGCAGAAAACTGCACATATAGGTAAAACTATACAAGCACAAATGAGATTTAGTCTCGGTTAGGCACAGAAAGGAGGGGGATGAAGTACAGTGGAGGATCCTCTGCTGTATATTTGGGATTGGAACCATAAGTGGTGTGGCAGTGTGGGACCAGTACTGAAGTCCTACTGGAGCATGATGAAGCACACTCCAGCTGTGTGGTGCAGAACATTCCTCGCTCCCAGATTTGCACAGTGATGTTAGCAAGGATTTGGGCTATTCTCCCTTCCCATCAGTTTGATGGTTTGTGAAAAGGTAGAAACCTCTGATCTCAGAAAAGCCCTCTGCTTTTATTAGTCCTGAAGCCGCTCAAACCAGGAACTCTGCCACTCTAAACACAGCACAGGTAACCACAAGATGGTTACTTAAAAAATCCCGTGACTGACTGGGGTCTGAGGACATGGCAACGCTATTGCTCAGAAGGAAACAAAACCCACTCTGGTTTTGATTTGAGCAGCTAGAGTAAGTCGGAGGGGAGAAAGAGAAAACAGGCCCTCAATGGGAGTAAAGACAGTTGAACATACTTCTGCATGTGGGTGGGAAGCCTCACTAATATATCTGCTGGTCTTCCAGGGACCTGGAAGAAACCCCTTTGATTGCCTTCACATCAAGCAGATTTGGTTTTATCCTTAGGAGCACTGCATAGTTCCTGAAGAGTTCAACAATGGAAGTCTGCACTTGTGCTGGTACATTAAAGCTTTTGTGTAGTGGGAAGAGATGCTGGAACGAGGCAGACTGAGCTTAAACTTTCGTGAGCGGCTGTGAGGCAGAATTGGGCACCCCAGAGATGTGCTTAAGTATCCCAGGGGCTGTGCTTCAAACTCTAGTCTGAGGTTCAGAACACTGGAGTGGTATAGGGACAGAAGAGTTCCTTCTTGAGAGAGCAGGCTGGCAACTGGCCCATGAAGAAGCTGCTGTCAACAGCAGCTTCAAAGGCTCACTGTGAGTTGGATGCTGCTGTACTCTAACGCAGACTGAAAACCACCCTGGGCCTTGCAGGAGTGCAGAAAGAGAGAAGATGAACAACTTTTAGAGTAGGATGTTGTCACCTCAGATGCAACAAGATAAAGTTGTAAGCAGTCAGAAAGCTCTGTATACATGAATATATGACTCTTAAAAGGCACAAGTCTAGTATTTTCCAATGATTCTAGTATTTTCCAATTATTAGAATAATAGCATTTTAACTTCATTAAAAATTCTCAAGCCCTCTCCAAAAAAAACCCACCCTTAGTTCATGGGTTATAACAAATTCAACTCTAGCAGTTTCTTTCTTCTTTAGTCAAACAACAGCTTTTTAATTAACTTATAATCAGAGGGTAGCTTTTAAAAATAAAACCTTGTTCTACCTTCATTAAGGGGGCGTCTTCCTCAGCAGAAGCTCAAAATAAATTTTAACCACAAATCTCCTGTTGCTTCTATAAATCTTTCAGTCTAACGTGCCGTCTTGCCTTTTACAGTCTTTGCACTCAGCAGTGAAGGAAAAGGAAAATTAGTGTAAAGAACAGTCATAAGTCATAAAAAAGCCTTCAGGGAGAACTGCAAAATACTGTCTGTTCCCACACACCTTTCATCTCACACTGGACCAGTCTCACACTCACCTTCCATTTCACTCAACCAGGCAAAGTGACTACATTTAAGAGCTTCATTATGTGCTCAAGGGCTGCTCTCCAGCTGCTGGCATGGCTTCTCTCTCACTCTCTTGCACTCTTACCAGCCTCTTGCACTGAGTAATGTCAGCCTGAGTACAGAAACTTTGCAGCTGGTTCAGATGATGAGAAAATTACAAATTACTGTTGCAATACCATACTGTAACAAGAATTTGGGTTTTGAATCATTAATCCTGCCATTGGTTCCACCTCTGTAGGGCCCAGGTAACTTCAGAATTCTGAGGTGTAGCTCATGTTTGTCAGGCAATGGCATCTGAGCAGCAGAGAACACGAAGCTGATAATCACAGTGTAGTTTCTTTCATAGTTTCTCTTCAGTAATACAATTAAGCGAGGCACCACAGTGCAAGATCTTTTGTTGTATTTGTTTGTATTAAATTCTTTAAGAGACCACAAAATCATCACTCAAGGATGTCCAGGAACCTTCTGGCTGAGCTCCACAGGTAGGAGTTCATCCCTTTCTCTAGCACAGCTGAGTCATGGTGTTCATCACATAAAATCCCTGGGGAAAGTGCAGCAAAAATCCCATATTAGTAAAAGCTGCTTGCCTGTTTTAGCCCCAGTGAAGTATTAACAGCAAAGATCCTTCGACAAGGGTACAAGCCAGCCTAAAGCCAGAGGTGGTGTGGATCAGGTTGGTCAGACAGGTCTGGCAGCATCTGAAATAGAACAAACACCTCTGGTGCTGCTGTCTACATTTGCTGTGGGAAGTGGCATGACATCTTTCTCTTTTCCAGCCATGAAGGCTGAAACCCTGATGACAGGGAAGGAGATTTTCCCTCCATCCTCACAGAAGACAGTAAGTAAAGTTTGCATCATGTAACACCTGTATATGTCAAAATGGAAAAGGGAAAACTACCCCCTTGACACACCCTGGCTGACAGTAGGTTGCTGTGTGAACTTGGACCTGAGGAACACACCCCACTGTGGAGCTGGGTGATGAAGATATCCTCAGAGACCTGGCTTGGCAGTGAATGCCAGTCTTGATGTCAGCACAACAGAATTCTCTTTCTGTTGGACAGGCTGGAGGGCATTCCTAAAGGATGGGCTGCTCTGTGCCAGCTACAGCAGGGCGACTCAGGCATGACTGGCACACATGATACATCATGTCCTGCCAGGAAGACATAATTTTCCCTCCACAATCAGTATGGAATTAGGGTATCCTTTCCAGGCTTTACATGTCACTGTGGGTTAGTGTGGACAAACTTCGCCTGTGTGGGTGAAACCTTCCCTCTTGGTTGCAGATGGGAGTGACAATTCTTTTGAAGAAGAACCCTTGTTCCACAAGCACAGGGAGGGGAGCTAAGCTAGCCACAAATGCATTTAGGATCAGGGTCTGGGCTCTTCTTGTTGGCTTTTGCTAAGATAAGACAGTCACCAGCAGAGAAAGGCAGGTGCCAGAGCCCAGGAGGAGAAGGTGTCTGTGGCAGCTGACATGTTGGCAGAACTGTCCCTTAAAACCAGACTGAAAAATACCTTTGAGACTATCCACACATTTAGAAGTAGGCACAGGTGTAAACACTTCACCACTGTGAGGCCTTCCCTGGTTCAGGAGGGGCTGAAGAGTCAGTGCTGCAGTGTTAAATGCCGTGCAGTGGTTAGCTGTGGGCGTGTTGACCCTGTGCCTGCACACTAATGTTGAGAAGTCAAGCAACAGATTACACAAACCTCATGTGACCAACGCTGCTTTGAGAAGCCAATTACCCTTTTGGATTCTGCTTTTGTATATTTGATACTAAGGTCATCTGGTAAATGGTTCTTGTGGTGTGTGCCTTGAGAGTCAGGGGACTTAGTCCTGGGACTCTGGATTGAACAGGGAGCAAATATGCTTGAGATAAATGGACAAAAGGTGCAGAGGAGAAGCACCTGTGCCCCTACAAGTGGCTGCAGGTAGTAGGAAACGACTAGCTGGGCTAGGTCTCACTTCAGAATTTCAGGTAGCAATGGTCAGAGGTGTTTTGGGAGAAACTGAGCTTGGAAATCACGAAAGGAGTATTGTGTCAGTGAAGTAATGAAAGAACAAGACTGCTGTCCCAAATATTACCAGCTGAGTTGTGATCCTGACTCCAAACACAGACTGGTGATGTCAGTGGAACATGGACAGAAAGAATCCTTTGAGGGCGAGAGAAAGAAACATATCTGTCAGATGGTCATCTTTGTAGGAGGAAGCAGATAGAACCAAGACCTTGTGTAAGACCACAGAGAGTCGCAGCAGATCCTGGTGAGGGTGTCCCAGTCAGCATTTAGGTGGTGATTCCTGGGATAGGCACTAAAGCATCTGCGTAGTGAGAGCCCACTGGGGATGAGTGACAGACCAGTGCAAATTGAGATGCCTGTCAAGCCTAACCAAGAAAGTGGGAGGAAGATGCAGTGAAGCAGGACGTGGTTAATACTAGCTCACTTTTCAAAACCTCAGCAGTGGGGGCAACCAAACATCCTGGGGAGAAAGGCCCCGTGGGTAGCTATCAGTTGCCAGCCTTCTCAAGTGTGTCCTCACAGATGCATATGCCTTTCCCCCTCAGTAAAGAACACGTTTGTGCCACTCAACACAACTATATAATTATAGAATCATGGAATAGTTCAGTTTGGAAGGGACCTTCAAAGGTCATGTTGTCCAATCCCCCTGCAACATGCAGGAACAATGCCATGAAGAGATGAGCAAGGTGTCCAGGCAGGCATCAAAAACAGTCTAACTTGGAGCAAGATGAATAGATCCTTTGGGGGCTCTGCTGCATCTGCCACCTGAATTTTCTGGCATAGCTTTGCACTGGGTAAGGAGCATACACTGAGAGACCTGTTAAAGAGTCTTGCTGCAGATGAAGGAGTTTCCTTGACAAGGCTAAGAGCCATAAACAAGTTTCTGGTTTTCCAAATTATATTGGGTTTGTGTGACAATGTTTTGGTAGAGGTGGGTGGGAGATGCTACAGCTTCCCCAGTGTCCAATAAAACCAGTGCCAGAAGCTCCAAGACAGATGCTCTGCTGGTCAAGGCCAAGTCTATCAGTGATAGTGGCAGAGCCTCTGGGATAATATAATTAAGCAGGGGAGAGAAAAACCTTCACAAGAGCAATGACAGATAAAGAAGAGAAGAATAAGAATATACAAGAGAATGTAACAGCTCTAAAGATGCCCAGGTTAAGCAATCAGTGAGTGATCTCTCCCTGCCCTTAACTCATGAGCCTTTCATTATATTTTCACTGCCCTGTCCATTAGAGGAGGGGAGTGACAGAACAGCTTTGGTGGGCACCTGGCATCCAGCCAGGGTCAACCCACCAGCCAGCGCTGAAGTTCAAATCAGGGCCAGAATGCCAACATAACTGACCTGTCCCTCTGTGCTCCCGGTGTCACCAGAACAACTATACCTGGGTAACTGTGCTAACCATCTACCGTTCTTCACTCTCCAGGCTGCCGCCCTACCACATCATTTCAGTAGATTTAGCTGTGCTGCTTGATTCTCTAACATACCTGCCCCACAGCATCAGCAAGTTCCTGTCTTTGTGCAGGCTAGATGGTATTTATGGAAACAAACCTATCATCTCTCAGGAATGGATGTAAGCACATGCTTGCATTCTCTGTGTAGCACAAAATTAATCTACTGCAGCTGCCAATTTGTTGCTCCTATGAGGAAATATTCAGTAATGTGCCTCCTGTGACTTCTTTGGTTTCTTTTTTTACTTTTTTTAACTTTTTAACCACCTCTGAAATCACGGTGGAAAAATCAATGCTATCAAAGCCCTAACCACCAGTGACTGCATGCATGAAGACCTAGAGATCAAATGATAACAGCAGCTGCCCGCCCTTGGAAGGGAAGTGAAAGGTTACCATTCTGCTGCAATATGAATCCAGACAGATGTGTTAGCCGTGCACAGCAGAGGATCCCGTGTCAGCAACTACTCTCCTTGTCATCTGCTTGGCACAACACAGCACTGTGCATTTCCTTTCCTTCCTAATCCACACAGAAATTAATGGTTACCCTCAACACTCTAAAGGGATCATGGTGCAATTCTTCTGCTGTGGAAGTTAAGTGCCCAAAACATTTAAAACTTATTAAAAGCAAAATTATTTAAACATGCTTAATTATCTCACTGATTAATATCGGACCATAGAGAGGATGTGTCAGTAGGACACAACTTCCTTCCTACACCAGCCTGAACAAGCGGCATCTCAGTGGTGACTGTGTAGGATCAGTAATTCCTCCTGTCCAGAAGACCTGGAAGATTTTCCTCCTTGCAGAGCAATCTTTTGTGGCAGTTTCTCTCAGGGTAGCCTCAGATCATTGCTGTGGTTAGTGGTTACAGCCTGCACTATTGTGTAGATGTAAAATGAGGGAGTCATCGTCTCATTGAAGTGGCCAGCCAACACCTCCAGTTTGTCTTTGCTGTCAGCAAAGTTCACGTGCTGAAAGGCACGCGCTGTAACTTGGTCCATGCAGGAGAAAAGAAATCCTCTCTGATCTGTATCCAGCCAACATAGGGACTGCATATTGTGCAGACACAAGTTCAAATTTCATTATTCCATTTCATCATCTGTGGTTTTAGGTGGGAGCTGGGACCACAGATGCCTTAAAACTTCCATACTGCACATCCAATTGCACCATTAGGTATATAAACAACTTTTAAACTATCTTTAGCTCTTACTCAGGCCGTGAAACCTGCTGCTGGAGAGATGGGATTGGGGCATTCCATGGTGTGGGTCTCTTGTGAAAAACAGTCATATGCAGAAAGTACAAGTCTAAAAAGAAATCAGGTCACTGAATTCAACATATTCAGGTTAAAATGTAAATGCTTGGGAGTACAGAGTGATGACAGGCTCTGAGAAACTACTTCGGTAGTTATTTCAATGAGACATGAAACAGAGAGTGAGTAATTGAGTCAAGCAATACAAAAACATTGCCACAATGGGTATGGTCTGACTACAAGATCAAAAGCATAGAAATTATGGCAGCAACTGCATACTTTACTCTGCTTGTATCTTTGTCTTGTGTGTGCAGCGTTTCTGACATGGAAATTCACTTGTCTTCTACTGCCTAATGTAAATTATTCAAACACTGGCAGACAATTCAGCAGAACTTTCTTGCAGTAGACCATTGACTTCAGAAAGCAGCAGTTATTTGGAAATATTTTGCAATATTTTGTCTTCTTTGAGGTGATACACTTAATTTAAAAAAAATCAGATCCACTTTAGCAAGAATATGATCTTAAGCCCTTAAATAAGGGACTGTGACTTGTGTTATGCATTCTTTCTTGGGATTTCAGGAACAAACATATATTTTCTGGTCTATAAAAAGGTTTGTGGGTTGAGAAGGTAGATAAGTGAGATTACAAGTGCTTGGCATCTTCATTCAATTGGCCCTTGGCAGTAAAAGGATCGTATTATTCTGTTTGTCGCTGTAAGGGTTCATTACTTCTGGCATAACACAGGGAGAAGCTTTCACCAGAACTGGTTCTTAAACCTGTTTAAGATAAGCAGTCAAAAGGGAATAGTAAGAAACAGACCAAATACAGCATAATCCAGAAAAAGTTTTTTCTTAAAGTAAAAAACCCATAAACCAGATTTCAATAAACCAGATTTTTTCTTCAGAATGCCTTTAGCTATCCCAGAAACATTGTGATGAAAAATTGAAGTGTGTCAATTGGAGAAGGCTGGTCTTATGTCTCATGGGAGTTGTAGCTCCCTATGATTTCTATCCCTTTTTCTGTCTAAACTTCTGTGAGATCTTAGACCATCGAATGACATTACTGACTGCCTACTTTCTCTATCCAAAGCTAGGAAACCTAGCCTGACTGATAAACTGAGACTACAAAAGAGAATAAAAACATAAACAAGCATATAATAACTCAGCTGTGCGTCTTCGTGCATTTTATGAACTAGCATTTTTGCTATAAAAATTTCCATCAAAAATCTGATAATTTTTTATTTGCAAATTTGGTTTATCAACATTTTCTCCAACAGAATAAAATCTGTTTATTAGAAGCTTAATCAGCTTCTCTGAAGTCAATGATTATCAACAGGAGGATACACTTACTGCTCTTCATGCTTCTTTCTGGAACTCAGGCCCACTATGAGCTCAGCTGGTTCTAAGAAGTGATGCTGCAGTGAAGCAGAGGAGTGCTCTGAGTATGACTGTGCTCCTCCTTCAGAAATTCCATGTTTAGTTTGACAAGAAATCACATCTGAATCTTCACCATGACCAGAAAACTCTTTCCCATCAGGTTTTTTTCAGTCTCACTCCATTTTCAAGAGAAACATCAAGTGCACTGGTGGAAGAAGAGTGATGGATTGTGATGCCTTACAAAGGCAACCATACCTTGGGCTGGAGGCAACACCTGAGCAGCGACTGTGCAGGCCCTCTCCTTCCCAAGTGCACTGTTTACATTTAATCCCTGAGCCCTACTTGCTCCTGTGGAAAAAAAAAAACCCATAGAAGATCTTTAGGAGGGCTCTGTCTTCCCTGACTGGTTTGACAGAGGTGATCAAGTGGTAAAACCATTGATGGATGCCAGTCAGTGTGGGATGGATATCAGTCACTGACATCTTGTAATGTGATAGGACGGAAGCATCTGACAAGGGGATAATGGAAGCAGATGGGAATGAAGTTGAAAATAGGAAAAAAAATGATCAAAGGGGAAGGAAGTGAGTGATACTACAAAATGTAATGCTGAAGAGAAATTATAAAGACAACAAGAGATAGGAATAAGAGAAATCTAGAAAAGTTGAACAAAGAAAGAGGAAGGAATGGGGAGAACCTAAAACTAAAGACAGAAATATCAAAACCAGCAAAAATGACAAGGAGTGAAAAGCCAGATGCAAACAAAAGAAGAAAATTTTGATAGAATTAGTGGAAAAACATATATATTAACAATGTAGGATGGTCATGATGAAAAAATTAAATTGGTAACATAAACAGCTTGAATGTAAATATATCATTTACATTTTCTAGTCCAAAGGAATGATGAAGGGACTAGAATCTCAGCTGATGGCTAGATTTTTGAATTAGATTAGACTGATCTAAATTTAACTGAAGGAACATGAAAGAAGGATGGAAGAGCATAGGGGTGCATGCTGCCTTTCTTTCAGAATTAAAAAAGGCAGCATACTGGTCATTCCAGAAGAAACATGTGGATACTGGAACAACTCAGACAATAGCTATGTTTTCCTTATCTTTAAATATTTTCTTCCTTAATTAATGGTGCCAGAAAGCTAACATGTGGTGAGATTTGAGAAACCACAAAGACCATATTAAATGAGATCAGATTTCCTTTCAGAGCTCTAACCTATGAAACAAAACTATCTGACATGCAGATTATCAATTAGTTGTGTGAAAAAGGACAAACTTTCCACTTGTCACTGTGTGAAGGTGAAGCACGAAGCATCTGTAAAGAAGGCTGACTGATTGAAAGAAACTCTGTTGAAAAGGTGAGTTGGACCAGTTACCTTGTGTTAACTTTGGAATTCACCAAATGGTGAATTCTTCACCTTTTAGAAGACTGTTATTTATGCTGGATATTGGATATATTACAGATTAAAGGACAAGATACATTTAAATTAAAAAGCACCTGATTTTGGAACAAGGTGAGCAATAGTTTTTGTAAAGGATCAGCTAAAACTCTGATTTATCTTTTAATTAGCCGTTAAAAATCTGATCTATATTTTGATGACTCTCATTCCATGAAACTATGTTGAAAATATTCAGTTTCTTCACAGGCTAATCTTGGTATTCCAAAGGTAAGTTGTTGTCTGAGAGAGATGTTGGAAGCTGTTACTAGAAGTGCTTGTCTGAGGATGCATGACAATCATGATGGACTTGGTGACTGGAAGTCACAGATGTTTTGTAATGGAGAGGGATTTTCTACTTCAGTTACTCATTATTTGCTGGTTAAATGACTGCCATGTGTTAGGTCTTCCTTTGTCTGATGAAGTTTGCTTTGCAAGATACAGGTCCATCCACCTCTTCATTTCCAAAGTTATGAGAAAGAAGCACAAGAAATGCTTCAGTGAAATATCCCAGAATGACATATCAGCAAATTCCATTACCAACGGAATGTGTTCCTACTCTGAATTTGCTGTTTTTAACAGAGTTTGAGCCCTTGTTTCAAACTGTCAGGGACTGTGAACAGGAATCAGTGGTTTTCTTCAGACAGTGTTTACAGAAAGGGAGCTCTCTGTAAACAGGATCGAGGCTGTTATATATAGCTATGTTACCACAAAGAGTATACGAACCTCAGTTTATCAAGAAAAAATGTACTACGCCTTGCAGCACTTGAGGGACAGGAGATTTCAAAATGAAGTTTGTATTTTCTTTCTAAGAATGTCCAGAAAATACCTTACAAGCCTCATCTCAAGTTAACCAGATGATTTCCGTTACTACAATTTGGCATGCAAATAACAAGTCAGCAAAACCGCACAAAAATGTAGTCAAAAGAAAAGTCAAAGCCCCTTTTAGCAAAGGTTCAAAGCATGGCCTGTGAAGTTTTAATGATGGAAATTTTTATGAATCATAAAATTATAAATAATAGAGTGAAAAGTACTTCAGTATTGTGATTAAGGATGTCTTGAAAGATTCACAAGGACTTCTGTCTTCACCTCCTCATCTTTCCACTGAAATTCACACATCTTCTTTCCTCCATGTTACTGGACTTTTATTGAAATAAAACCATTTTCAAGTGCTTAACTATGTTATGAATTTAATCATAATCTGCTCCAGATCTGTCAGGACAGGGAGTGGTTTAGTCCAAACAGCAGTAAGGAGGCCGAATTAATCTTACAGTGGCCCTGTTTGAAGTTATTTGAGTCATAGATAGATTTCACATTTTTTGCTTTGTATGCATCAAACAGTGAAGATTGCTGTTCAGCAGTAATGTTCAAAACATGCATACACCATACATGCATGCACATTTAGGTAAAACAAGGCTCATTTCAGGGCTTTCAGGGATCTCTCTGTTGTTCCATGCTAATGGATTTGCTTATAGCCAAAGTCTTGGATCCCATGAAAATGAGCCATTGAGAAAATGCCATGTGCCTGCTTAGATGATTATGAACCATTATGACAGGGTGCTTTAAATGTACCAGTCCTCCTTTTTACACCAGGCAGCGCTTTTGTTTCATTCATTGAGTGTGGTCAGTGGAAAGAAGCACCATGCACTTAAGCTGCTAGGAAGCCACTGCTAGTGTGATATGCTCAGTTTAGAAAAAAAGATGACTGAGCAGAACATCTATCATCCTGCATTTCTTTATGTCCAGAGTTTTATTAATTTAATAATGTCTTAGAATCTTACAAGACTGTCTGTATTTATGCCATATGGCATCTCTAATGAGATAACAAACACAATTTCTAAAATAATAAATCAGGAGTTCGGAGAGGCGGGTTTACCTTTTTTTTTGGTTTTTTCCCCCCTTCCTGCTAATGCAAACATCTAAGTTGTGTTCAGAACCAAGACCTGGAAAAGAAATGTTTCTAGGTTTTAAAATTCAGGAATCATGAAAGGAAATATTTTCATGTCTAGTTCCAACTACCTTTAGTGACAGAGCTGAGCAGCATGAACATGAACAGCAAATGTTTGTGCCAAACAGGCAAATACAACCACATTTTATTTATTTACCTGCATTTACACATTTTGTGTTAGCAGATCAGGACAAACATTTGGGTTATGTGCACCTTGACATATAACGGATTAAGATATTTTTTTTCTTCTAAAACAGCTACTAATCAATTTGGTAATTATTACTTGTCTCATTTCACAGTTTTACTCTAAGCAGTCTTTTTGATTTAAATGATTGATGTTGAAACTACTCATCTGTGTGACATTAAATGCACCCTTTGCAAAACCAGGTCATCATTTAGGGCGTGTTCTGAGCACAATGGCAATTAACGCCTTGCTTTTTATGATTCTAATTCTAGCTTGATTATTTTAAAAATAATATCATTACACAGGTAGACTAATAAGTAAATTAATAAAATATTTGCCTCCAGCTTGCATGTTTTCAGCACAGAAACATTTTCCTTTACATAAAAAACCAGATTATTTTTGTTGCTTGTGAGGAGGAAGTGGTGGTTATTTCAATTCAACTCTGTACCTTTAACTAATGCTGTTATTTCTTGTTTTCTAAATTAGAGTGTCCTCCTGTTGAGGCTGGTGGCTAATGTGCTTGAGGCAGCCAAAATAGACCTTAAAAGAATCACACATCTTTTTTCACCTGGCCTTCAGATGATTTTTGAATTGGGTAAGTACTAACATAAAACACATAATCTATAATCCATGTGTATGTGTGGCAAATGTATTAAACTGAGCATGTAAGTGGGATTGTACTTACAGGGATGGACTACTCTTAAAATTACTTGATGACTGAATTTTTTTCTTCAAAGAATTCTGTCTTTTACCTCAGGTCTGTCTTTATTCATTGTCTTTTGTTTGTATATAATTCTATAATTCAAAGAGCATATTTGTTGTTAAGATTGTGGTTTAGTCTTTTGAGTACTTGCACACTGCTTTCATAATGAAAAGAAATGTGATGATGAGAATAAACTGTAAAAATACTAAGCTCAAAAATTCAAGGCTTATATATTTCATATTCAGAACACAAGTGTTTTTGAGTACACATGTACAGACACGTGCCCATATGTAGTACATAACCAGTGTTAGCACACACCACCTTACATATAGATATATATGGAAATTTATTTTTAAATTTCTGAACCTAATACATTAATGCTAAATAAAGATGTAAATATGCAGATTATAAAGGTGCCTACTGAAACACTGTTAGAAAGATTTCAACAGAAAAGGAAATTGTGTTTATAAGAATTCTGATTCGACTTCCTCAGCAGCCAGTGCATGTTTTTAATAACTTCAGTGAATGCCATTTCAAATTCAGAGAAGGAAGTCAGCTCAAGAGATTTAAATCAGGTCTAAACACGATCTCTGCAATTCTGATTTCCGTTTGAGTCCTTCGCTTCAGCGCTCATACTAACCATCCTCAGGAAGCTTCTGCTGGACAGTGGAAGTAATTTTGTGAAAAAATGTGTGGCTGGTGGTGCCTTCTGAATTCCTGTAGAGTCAGCGAGAATATGCATCTCTCCTGTGATGAGTAGTTGTTGTTCCCCGTATGATTTCTGCTGAGCTCTTCTGTGAGTTAAGAGCCTTTTCTCAGTGATAATCTAAAAGATCTCACTTCTTAGCCCTCTTTGCAGGCTGTAGGAAACCCCCGTGCTCCCTTTCTTCTAAATGCCTTCACCCAGTCATCTTTCTTCTGTATGTTATCTTCATGTTCCAGAGTGGCTTGGTCTGAGTGGAATGATATCTTCTCTTTCATAGAGAAGATATGCTGTCAGACTCTCTGTGTATGTTTTAACCATGTAGGTCTTAAACAGACGTGAATGGCAGACACCTAGAATGATATTTTTCTTGCAACAATAAAATAACAGTTTCTAAAATAATAACCTAGACAGGTGCTCCTTTAATTCTGTCCAACTGAAGTAGCTGCAACCAAGTGCAAAGGGTAACAGAAACACCAAGCAAGGTCGTGAGTGTCTGGCTGGACGAGATCAGAAAGTGTAAAGCAGCAGACAGTGACTAAAATTGTCCAAAGATGGGCCAGGGCACCACAGCCCCAGGTTAATTGCATGACTTGCCTGCTTGCCTTATACATCTCTGCACTTCTGAGGGACACCTTTAAGTTTTTTGAAATTTGCTCCAGAAGGTTTTCAAGCATTTTCAGGCCGTCATATTCCTGCAGCTTCTAAAAATCAGTTTTGAAAAGCCAGCAGAGGAAGCTGGAGAGATGGTTAAATATTTGTGTAAAGGGCAGGAAATCCAGACAAGCTGTGATGCCTTAGCAACTTCATATAGTTCAGGTCTTTACCCTGCAGCCCTCTGTCATGAGCCAGGATCCGCATGTGAGTCATCCCCGTTATGTTTTTGGAGAGTATTCTGTCCTTTCCCCACCCCAATTTCCCTGTTATATCTGGACTTCATCTGCCCCACTTTTGCAATTTCTCTCCCTCTCTCTTTCATTTTCAACATTAGGTAATTCCCAAACAAGAAGGTTTTGTTTTTGTAGACTTAAAGCTGACCCGTGTGCTCTTCCCAATTAGTAGCATGACTAGCAAAAGCAGACAAACTCTAGACAAAACTGCCCTTCACAGCCTTGACAAATATGGGACCTTGTGTCATCCAGTCCCTGAAATTACTGCCTGGCTGATAGGTGCAGTTCTCAGAGAGCAGCTAATGGAAAGAAGGGAAGGACTGAATTCATGCAAGGGAACGCTGAGGAATTAAATTAATCTCCTGCCCATGAGTTCCTGTGTGAGGTGGAACAAGTTATTTAAGCCCAGCTTCCCACGTGTGGCCACCAATGGCCTGTTCCCCATTTTATTTTTCTATGACTTTAGACTCTGTGATCTGATTTGCAGAAGTCTGATCCTGGATGCAAACAGTCAATAGATTTAATCCTTTACATAGCTGAAGTCCTTCATCATTTTAAGTACTCCTAGAAGTGATGTTGAGGGGGATACATGTCTCAAACTGAACATCTCAAGTGGACATTTAACTCTAATGAGTCAGGTTCTCCCTTGTAAATAAAGGTGGTAATACTTCCTCACTGCAGGGTGTTGTGCAAATTAAGTAAGCACCATTTGTAAATCAGTTTAGTATCACAATGATAAAGAAAATAAATTGCTTTCATAGGGTGCGGACTGAACTGCACACTGAACACTGCACTGTAGATCTGTGCACTGAACAAAGACAAAACACCAGTGCTCAGTCTGTTCATACATTGTGTACTATCCTTTACACTATATGAAGCTATTATTCTGTTGCTCTTCAATTACCTCACTAGTGTAATAAAAAAGGACAAATAATGTGATGTTGAAAGTGCTGAGACACACTGATAAAGTGTCAGAGTGGAAAAAAAAGGTAAAGTGTTGCATTACTGTTATGAAGTATACTAAGGGAGTGCTGTTTATTTTTTCCATAGTTCCCTCAATACACAAATTGCCATTGTCATGCAGATGTTCTCAAAGTAAAATTTAATTTGTTCTAATTTTTTGTGGTGCAAATTCAATGTGAAGTAGGAGTCACATATTCTCATATATCACTTATTAGCCTATGAATAAACATTTAATACATAAGACTGTGCTCTTAATGACAATAATAAAAACCATTCACTTCCTGCACATTTTGTAGAGATGTGTGATTTGTTGACATGCTCCAGTGATGAGATTCTGTTTTGAGAAGTTTTATTTCCAATTTTGTTTTTCTACTTGTCCATACTTCTTGTGCTGGTTTCCTCATCCAATCTACTTTCTTTTCAGAAATACTTGGGAAAGTATTTTGAAGTCCTTCTGAACATATTTTTCTGAGGAGTGTACTGCTAAAATGAATTTTGTAAGTACCTAATTGATAAACTACAGTAGTACATCAATAAAGCGATGACTGTGTAAGACCCAGTTCTTTGAGGCTGCAGGTCCAAACACCATAATTTCAGGAGTGATAATCTGATGAGATGTTTCTGACAGCAGAGTTCACTGTCAAAGTACACTGTTTATTGGATTTGCACTGTAGGTTTGGTGTTTGTGGTGCAGGTAGATGTGCCTCAGGCTAGCTATCATAGGTTGCCTGTCTAGCTGAGTAGAGAGAAGTAATAATTTTTGGGCTTGGTTTAGTCAAGCTACATTAGTATGCAATGCATAACATGCTAGAAAGGCCTGTTTGCCTTCTCTGATGGCAAAGGAAGACTAGACACCTAAATCAAATTCAGACTTCTACACTGTAGAGTCTTCTGTGACAGCACACTAGTCCTTTCTTCATAACGTATTTAAATATGGAGACCTTTGGGCCATCCAAAAGGATTATTTCCATGTTTGTATTTTAAGTATGATTTTATGAAATTTCCTAGATAGTTCTTGCAAGTCTTGTCTGTAGTGTTAAATGCATTTGTAATTGGAATGCATGGTCAGCTATCTACCATGTTGCTATTATACAGGCACTAAAGATTAACATCCATGTGTTAACTGGTGTTCTTTTTTACAGACCGACCCTCGTTCCACAGATTACCCCTATTATTCAGACTATGCTTCTCTAATCATGCAACCTTGTTCTAAGCTGGAAGTCAGGAACTTCACAAAAGCATTTCTGCCAGTTGCATATTCATTGATTTGTATCATTGGCTTCTTTGGTAACGTCTTTGTAGTGGTGACCTTCGCTTTATATGAAAGAACCAAGTCCATGACAGATGTGTACCTCTTCAACATGGCCATAGCAGACATACTGTTTGTTCTCACTCTTCCATTCTGGGCAGTGAATTACGCTGCTGACGAATGGATTTTTGGTGATGTCATTTGCAAAATTACTAGAGGCATCTATGCAATCAACTTCAGCTGTGGCATGCTGCTTTTGGCCTTTATCAGCGTGGACCGGTACATTGCTATCGTACAGGCAACAAAGTCTTTTAAACTCAGGGCAAGGACTCTGGCATATAGTAAACTCATTTGTTTGGCTGTGTGGATATCATCCATTTTAATCTCTAGTTCCTCTTTTCTGTACAGTGAAAGTTACAGCTTCTCCAACGAAACCAAAGAGATTTGTGATCACAGATTTGACAGAATGTCTGAAAGCACAATGGTGAAATCACTGCTGCTGTGGCTACAAGTTGCATTTGGATTTTTTGTACCTTTCATATTCATGATTTTTTGCTACGCCTTCATTGTCAAATCCTTACAACAAGCTCAGAATTCCAAAAGAAACAAAGCAATCCGTGTGATTGTACTAATTGTAGCTGTTTTCCTAGTCTGCCAGGTACCTTATAACATTGTTCTTCTCATGACAGCTGTCAACATGGGCAAGATTGACAAATCTTGTGACAGTGACAAGATAATGGCTTATGCAAAGTACACCACCGAGGCCATAGCATTTTTACACTGCTGTGTGAATCCTGTGCTCTACGCATTTATTGGAGTGAAGTTCAGAAGTTACTTTGTGAAGCTAATGAAGGACCTATGGTGCAAGAGGTACAAGAAAGATAATAAACAAAGTTCAAGGACTATCTCTGATACTTATCATTCAAGACAGACTAGTGAAATTCTGACTGACAATGGATCATCTTTTACTATATAATACAATTTGAACAATGCTATTACTGAAGGACCCTTCTGACCAAGCAACCCAAACCAGTTTCACTGTACATGTGACAGCAAGTCACCTGACCTTCTCTGCACCTCTAAGGGAGCTCCAATGATCTACAACTCCTTCCAAGAAACGAATTAAGATAGAGGAATAATACTGTCCTGTGTAAAACTAAAACCTTATTCACTTCTCTTAATGCTCTTCTAAAGTACAGTCTCTTGGAATTATAAGGAAAGTGAAGTTTACAGAGGAGCCCTCCTCATTTTGTAAGGAAAAATTGCATCTCATCTGTCCTACAACACTGAAATACATCCAAACTAATAAGTAGATGAATAAGATTATGTCTAGGCTCATTCTTACACTCACATTATTTCTGTTAATTACTTCCACCTGCAAATCCTACTGAAGTGTAGGTCTCCACTGTGCTAATATTGCAGACAGGTCACGTTGTGACAATACTGACCCAAAGAGATGGCATTTTGAGCAAAGCACGACAAGGAACACAAACCAAGAAATGAAGAAACGGGCTCAGGACTGCTGGTAGAGCAGGGCTGAAGTGCTTGGTCTTGTGAATCTTCACCCAGTGCTATTCTCGACAGAGAGTGAAGCTTTGCTCAGGAGTTTCTTCTCTTTGGCACAGGATTCAGGTGCTGGAATCCAACAAAGCTGATAATCTGATTAATGTCTCTTTGTGAAAAATTGTCTCTTTCTAGCTGAAATTCACACTCCACTTTTTAAAAGGCAACTAACTGTCTGAAACTGCAGTTATTCCAACACTTTTTGTTGGAACTTTATAGGTGACAAAATATGAAGCATTTCTTTGTGTTTAGCTACTGCTAGCAAAGATTCCTTAGGAATGGATTTACCAGTTCATTTATGCATATATATAGTTTCAGAAATTAGTTAGAAATTATTATCTAAAAAAAGAGCAGAATCTGACTTAATTCAGCCAGAACTTTTATTGAGTCAGTACTTGACTCACTGTGAGTATAGGAATATTTATAATAAATGCAATGAGTTTTACCTAGCCTTGACTCTTCAGCAAATCCTCAGTGGATCTGCTCATTGAGCGAGCTTCACCACTGTAGCAGTCGCTGTGGGTCAGTGAGATAGACAGAAGCCGGAGCTGAAGGGCAGGATGGACGAGAGAAGAGGAGCACCACTGTTTGCAGCGTGCTGAAGCACCTATCAGTCTTCTGCAGTTCTGCTGAGGTGGGAGCATATGCCATGGCAGTGCCTGGATTTGTTGTTGTGTGGGACGTTACACCCCTTCGGCTGTGAAAATTACTGCAATTTGCAGCTTGCTGTTTAAACTTGGTTGCTTTTTTTAAAGTCCAGAGTTGAAGAGACTGGGGAGCTTGTATCACTAACTACCCTATATAGTGACAACGCAAAGGTCCAAGAAGGACAGTGCTGGAGCTGAAGATCCCTTGAGGAAAGACATTAATATGGCACATGAAACTACTATTGCCTTAAATGGTACAATCCATCCTTGTTTCCACTGCAGTGTGAGGTTTTTAAATATTGTTGCCAGATATGATAAAGATTGCATAAATTTATTGTAACTGAATAGCAATTTTGCAAGAATATGATAGAAAATTATGTAAATATGGATGCATGCATTTGCTGTACATAGCAATAATGATTTTCTGGAAGAGAATTCAGCAAATAAAAAATGTAACTGAAAAGGAAAAAATGCCCTCAGGTCCAAGAGTTCCTTGCTACATGTGTTGCCATGAAACATTCTCTTATTCAGTGCAAAATCTCTCATATCTGAACAATCTGTCCATTAGAGGCTCCCCGAGGGGGCATGCCCCAGGGCGCGAAGTTCACAGCTGAAGCAGCTGCAGTGGCTCTTGGGCAGAACCTCCCAGGGATCCAAAGTGTATCCTCCACCTCCTACCACCCCGTTCCATGCTTGCGTTGGCCTTCAGCCACTGAACAACCCAAACACTGCCCCAACGGAGCAGCCAAGGGGCAGTCACTGACCTGGCACGGTCCCTGTCCCACCGGCGGCGACTTCCTGACAGACCGCGGGAAAGGTCAGGGAAAGCGTGCCACAGACTTTCTAAAGTGGTTTCTGGCTGAAAGAGCATCCTCCCTCAGGGGTGAGGGCAGGGAAAGAGAACAAAGCAGGGTCCTGCAGTCCAGGGCCTTCCCCAGACAGAGGGGTCAGCCTGGGGGCTCACAGGTCACCAGCTCCTTGTAACTGTGAGGGACCCGGGCAAGCTGGAAGCTTGTGGGGCAGCTGCCTTAGGCAGGAGCAGCACAGCTTCTTGGCTGCTGGATTTTGTGAGGGTAAAATCCTCACTGGGAATGACATTGAAGTGTAGAAAATGTACCCAGTTGCTCCCTAATGCATGTGGGAGAGAAGTCCTGCTGAGGGAAGAGGAATATGGTACACATGTGGGACTAAAACAGCACTTGGAGTATGAATTGTGTTGGTGCCAAGGCCTTGCCAAAAGTCCTGCTTGAGGTGCAGCCAAAATCTTGATTGCCATGAACGAGTGCTCTGTCCCTAGGAAAGATGGGGGTGAAGGACAGGGTGGATTCCTGTGATGGTTTAACATGTCTGACTGCCAAGGGTCCACGAAAGCCTCTCTATCAGCCCCCTCCTCAACTGGACAGGGGAGAGAAAATATAATGAAAGTCTCATGAGTTAATATAAGGGCATGGGGAGATCACTCACCAATTGCTATCATGGTACTTGAGGAAGTTAATTGAATTTATTACCAGTCAAAATCAGAGTAAGATAATGAAAAGTATGACAGATCTTAAAAATACCTTCCTCCCCTACCCATCCCTGCTTCCCAGACATAACTTTGTTCCTGATTCTTTACCTCCTTTGCCACAGTTAGCAGGGAGACAGGAATGGGGCTTACAGTCAGTTCATCATGTGCTGTTTCTGCCACCTCTTCCTCCTCAGGAAGAGGAGTCCTTCCCCTGGCCTAGCCTGGGGTCCCTCACACAGAAGACAGTCTTCCATTAATTTCTTCAGCATGCGCTCTTTCCATGGGCTGCAGTTCTTCACAAACTGCCCCAAGCGTGGGTCCTGTTCTATGGCTTACAGCTCTTCAAGAAAAGGCTGCTTCAGCATGGGTTCCACTGTGAGGTCACAAGTCCTGCCAAGAAACCTGGTAGCATGGGCTCCACGGGGCCACAGGTCCTGCCAGGAACCTGCTCCAGTGTGGGCTTCCCACAGAGCCACAAAATCACAACCTTCTTTCGGGCATCCACCTGCTCTCGTGTGGGGCTCCTCCAGGGACTGCAGGCGGATCTCTGCACCCCTGTGGACCTCTGCAGGCTGCAGGGGGACAGCCTGCCTCACCATGGTCTTCATCATGACCTGCAAATATATCTCTGGTGCCTGGAGCACCTTCTCCCCTTCTTTCTTTGCTGGCCGTGGTGTCTGCAGTGTTGGCTCTCTCGTGTATTCTCGCTCCTGTCTTCTCTGTCTGCAATT